>CM042202.1:607582-643023 GCA_023539305.1 Ilex asprella | reverse complement strand
ATGTACCTTGGGACGAGTTTTTCTTTCTTGCCGAATCTAAGTATGCCCTTCTTGGGTGACACTTTGAGAAATACAAAGTCTCCCTCCTTGAATTCCAAAGGCCTTCTTCTCCTATCCCCATAGCTCTTTTGTCGACTATGTGCTGTGCGTAATCTCTCCCGAATGAGCTGAATCTTCTCCGTTGTCTCCCGCACAATCTCGGGCCCAAACTTACTACTCTCGCCGGCTTCCAACCAACAGGTAGGGGATCTACATGGTCTCCCATACAAAGTTTCATACAGTTCCATCCCGATACTTGCTTGGTAGCTATTGTTATACACGAATTCCACCAACAGTAAATGATCGCTCCAACTCCCCTTGAGGTCCAACGCGCAAGCACGTAACATGTCTTCCACAATTTGAATCACTCTCTCAGATTGGCAATCGGTTTGAGGATGGAAAGAGGTGCTAAATTGTAACTCTGTCCCCATGGCTTGTTATAGACTTTGCCAGAAACGAGCCACAAAAAGATGATCGCGATCCGACACGATAGAAAGTGGAACTCCATGAATCGAATAATCTCTCTATCTCCCGGATATACCGCTGGCTCAAAGTTTCGAATGTATCCGTGGTCTTCACACTCAAAAAGTGAGCAGACTTGGTGAGTCTATCCACCTTGACCCACACTGTATTATGCCCACGCGACGTCCGTGGTAAATTCGACACGAAGTCTATAGTGATGTGATCCCATTTTTACTCTGGAATCGGCAAAGACTGTAGGACTCCTCCTAGCTTTTGATGCTCAATCTTCACCTGCTGGCACACTGCGTATTTTACCACATACTTGGCCACATCTCGTTGCATTCCCCTCCACCAATACTGACACTTCATGTCCCTATACATCTTTGTGCTACCGAGGTGGATAGCAAACTTGGAGCGATGACACTCTCTAGGTATCTCCTCCTTTAGGGACGAATCATCGGGAACACATAGCTTCTCCCCAAATTTTACATCCAAATCCACATACTTTTCTTTTTAACGAAATAATTTAAGAAAGATTTAACATAATATCATCGAAATTACCATTTTATTGGTCAATACCAATCACTAGAGTTTTGAATTAAGGAACAAAAAAATAATCAAGTTGTGAATTTAAGAACAAAGTAACAATCGAGTCTTGGAGTCAATAATAGATGCATATCAAGCTAGTAATCAAGAACTAAAGATTAACAAGTTTTGAACTCAAGAACAAGAAGGAATTAAATGTTGAAATCAATAATAAATGAATATCAATCTTGAAAATCAAGAGCAAAGGAATATCAAGTTTAGATCTCAAGAACAATTGAATATTAAGGTTAGAATTCAATAACAAATGGATATCAAGTTTAGATTTCAAGAACAATCGAATATCAATGTTAGAATTCAATAACAAATGAATATCAAGCATTGAATATCAAGAATAAATGAATCACAAGGGGTAGAATCAATAACAAATGAATATAAAATTTATATATCAAGAACCAATGGATCATCAAGCTTGAGAAATTAAAAATAAAGGAACAACCAAGTCTTGAAATCAATAACAAATGAATAATCAAGCTTGGCAATTAAATCAATAACAAGGGAATGATCAAGCTTGGGAATTAAGAACAAGGGAACAATCAAGTCTTGAAATCAAAAACCAAGGAATGTCAAGTATTGAATATCAATAATACATGAATTACAATAGTTAGAATCAATCAAACGAATATCAAATTTGGCTATCAAGAGCAAATGAGTATTAAGTTTAGAAATCAAGAACAAATGAACAATCACTTTTTGAAATCCATAACAACAAATATCAAGCTTAGAATTCAAAATAAAGGGACAATCATGTATTGAAATCAATAACAAACAACTATCAAGGTGTAAAATCAAGAACAAAGAATTATGAAGCTTAGAAATCAAGACCAAAAGAACACTTAAGTCTTGGAACCAAGAATAAAGAATATCAAGTATTGAATATCAAGAATAATTGAATCACCGGAATTAGAGTCACTACCCAGTGCATATCAAATTTAGATCTCAAGAACAAATGAAGAAATCAAGGGAACACACAATTCCCTTGAAAACAAGGGTTTCGAAGGCATAAGAAAAGATTTAGGGTTCACTCAACCATAATATATCTTAGAACAAAGTAATATTAACAAGAATGGCAAGACATGAGAATTTCATAGCAAATAGATATGATTTAGAGTCAAGAAATACGTATAAGTAAGCCTACTGGTAACTAAAATGTAATTCACTTGCACGTAACCCATACAGACCCGCCTGGTATCCCCCTGTTCTCCCATAGGCAAGTCAACATATAAAGCATGTTCTAGCTCCTCAAAACTCAATCCCAATTACAAAGCGTCCGCAGTACGTATAGAAGAATGGGTCGCATAGGACTCCAATAAAATTCGGGTCCAAGAATTGTAGAGAAGAACAATACCGTTCACAACGACGTTGGAGGCATCTCCCTCCGGTTGAGTCAAAACAAAAACCCTTCCTTGATGGGCGCCACCGGGGGCTTGAGCTTGTAACGGTCTCTGTGGTGGTCGTGGCTGTCGTAGCGGTGGCATGTTTGCATTCACTCGTCCAGTTGCTGGTACTTGCTCGGTTGTTTGCTTGGTCCTTGGTGAAAACTATGGGCATCTATGCTTGAAGTGCTCATACTCTCCGCAGGCAAAGCATTGGCGCAAGTCACTGCTTGTTCTAGTTTGAGTCACTTCATCTTCTCGAACTATCTGAAGTCTCTGTCCAATCACGTCCACGTCCACGTCCACGTACACGTCCGCGTTCAATTTCACATCCTCGTTCACATCCACGTCCACGTCCACGTCCACGTCCACGTCTACGTCTACGTCCTCGAGAAACTTGTATTCTCGAATTCAGGGTGTGACCATCTTCTCACGAAGGGAAGGCCTCAAATCTCGTTCAAAGCGTTTAGCCCTCTTTGCATCAGTGGCCACAAACTTGATTTGTGCAGCAAGAAAACTCATCGAATTCGAACAAATAATTAACCCCTATCCTAAATAAACAACAAATCTCACCTATGTGATGAACACATAACCACAAACAAATTCAAGTCTAAGGTTTCTTCAACCTGGTGCTACCTTTCTAGTGGTAAGCCATAACCTACAACTCCCATGTAAGACCTACAGCCTAAGCTCTGATACCAAATCTGTAACACCCCAAAATACACCCTAGACGGCATTACATTCAATAACCCTTCATACCATGAGAGCACTAAGATAAACCATCAATAAAAAGACTTCCTAACAATATTCCATAACATTTACATCAATATCCTAAAAGAATATGTCATCTTTGGCCTTTACATTCCCAATAAAAATTTACTATTAGAGCGCAGCAAAAATTACAAAAGAAACTAGACTACACAATGCCCAAAAGAATTTTCTAGTCTAGTACAAAAGAAACTACGACTCTACATATCCACCTCGGAATCTAGGTTCCCCTCGAGTGGAGCCTCCCAATATCCCGGCTCGTCGATGCCGAGATCCTCCTCTAGCACCAAATCTGAAAAATGTAATTGTAGGGGATGAGCACGAAGCTCTGTAGCAAAATCTTCCCAAACTCAAACAAGGTTTATAAAAACATATAAAATGGGTGGTCTCATTTCATAAATAGCATACATAATTTTTGAAGTAAAACAAGGACATTTAACAACGAATCTCAAGTTTAAATAACAATACTAACAGAAATATACCATAACAACCAATTCCCATAAACATCCATTTTCAAAATATCACTATTCTCCAACACATGATATACTATTGTTCTCTTAGGAATGAGCATCCTTACAAGGAACCTCTCACCCTCAAGGTTTGAGTTATTCAAGCATCCTTACAAGGAACCTCTTGATAATGTCACAAATTGTCCTCTCTTGGCATGAGCATCCTTACAAGGAACCTCTCACCCTCAAGGTTTGAGTTATTCAAGCCTCCTTACAAGGAACCTCTTGATAATGTCATCAATTGTCCACTCTTGGTATGAGCATCCATACAAGGAACCTCTCACCCTCAAGGTTTATCCAAGTAACCACACAAGAAATACATTATCCAATATGTTCTCAAATGCCAAACAATTTCACAAGTCTCCAATTTATAAGCAAAATTCTCAAATTTATCATGTAATAATTTCAATAACTAAGTATGTAAAATACAAGAGATCACAACAACATCATTTTATTTTTCAATATGAAACACTAAGGTTTTGGAATCAAGGGTAAATCAAAATTTAGAAAAGAAAGTTCATCTCTCTTGGAAACTAGGGTTTAATGGTTGACCCACCATTTATATTGTTTAAAGCATGTTAATTTTCATGAGGATATAAAGAATCAATGATTTATAGCATACATATAAAATTTAGAGTGTAAAGAATACATATACGTAAACCTAGCCTCAATGTAAGAGAAAGAGAAAAAATCCCCTACTTGAATCCAAGAGTTTTAAGCTAACCCAAGCTCCAAAGATTTCCTTCTTGTCTTCTCTTAGGGTTCCAAGAGGTGTGGGTAAAGGTTTAGTAAATGTGTAGAAGAAGAGAGGAGAAGAATGGTGTTTTTGAGAAATTTTGGTTTCGATTTCTATAAGGTATGAAGCTATCTTGATCATGGTGTTTTTCCCTTTCTTTATCTTCTCCTAGGGTTCTAAGATGTTTGTGGTGAGAATGAGATGAAGAATGGGGCAAATAGGGCTTGGAATGGGGTTTTAAAACCCAAAATTCTGACTTGTTAACTGTTCGGAAGGCTCCAGAGAAGCGGTACCGGTACTGGGTACCGGTACCATTTAGCTACTGGTCTCGGGGTACCGGTACCATTTGACTGCCTCGACTTCTAGTGTAGTTTGGACCCCTTTAGAGGTCGAATTGAAAATTTTTTATTAGAGACACTTTTGTAGCCCTTGATGTCTACTATCCACTGTCGAAATTGCAGATCAATTCGATATAAGGATAAAAAGATATGGACAAAATACTAAGAGGTGTCCAAAATATTTTCTACCCGTAACTTACGAAATTTGTGTTTTTATTCCGGAGTACTTCCAAGCTTCCAATGCACCTCATATTACCTCTCCCAAGATTTTTCGACCTTCCGGATTCAATGGAAACATTATTTTGACCTAAAAATATTTAGAAACTTATCTAATAACTAATTCCAATCTCAAACGTCTTTGAAACTTAAACATCCCAAATCCATTTGTCTCCCAATTATTCGTTTCTAATGTTTTAACCTATGTGATTCATTCTTACATCATTGTACATATTCTCATTTTTACAACAATTATATACCATATAACTATATACATATATAAAAAAAATGCGGGGTGTTACAAATTGAGTTCGCATTCGTCGTGGATCACAACACCAATATTATTTTTCTTGAGCAATTGAACCTATACATGAATATGCATTTAACAGGTAAATGAACCCAAACTATATGAGAAAAATTTATTTAGAATATGAGAGATATGAAACTCATCCTACGGTTTGTTCTAAGTCTTCAACAATCTGTAAAAAGATGCGTGAAAATAAAGTGAAATAAATATGTGAATATTTTACGTTGCTGAAAAAAAAAATAGATGTTTAAACTCACACAAACAAAAATGGTAAGATCTTTCATTTTTCAATGGGGAGAGTTTGCAGTAGTGGTTAGTACACCATGATGGCTGCAAATATAAGAAACAGAGTAAATCAAAAAATTAGAAATATTTGTGGGTGCCTATTTGCTTAGACATATATTTGCTTATGATTTTAAAAAGAATGCTTCATGGGTGCCTATTTTTTAAAAAAAAATTATAAGCACCACATTTTTGGAACTTAGTATTTTCAACCGGACACACATGCACAGACATATCCAGTACTTTATGCAATAATTAGTTAAAAAATATAAATAATTCATGATCTCGAAAGAGCAAAATAAATGGATAAAAAGTAATCCATCATTTCTATAGGAAAGAAATGAATGAAAGAGGGGTTTATTGTAAGCCTGAGGCTTTAATGTCATCTACATGCTTCCCTATTTTAATTTCGAAAAACACGAACAGCCTAATAAAGGACCCAAATTAAATGAAATCTTTCACATTATAAGGTAAAATGACTTTCAAAATTGTTCACAAAACAAAGAAAAAAGCTAGACAAAACTAACCTATGATAAACTACAAGAAAAATTCATAGGTTAAACAACCAGGGAAAATTATGTACTTCACACTACAGGTCTAATTCGTTACTAACCATCATTATGCTCATGTACGGCAATAACATTTATCAATTCTAAATGTACACACGTGTAATATAGTGCCCCTGCCATCTATTCTAATTTAAACCCGTACATGTAGGAAAGGGACCCTGAAACCAAATCTCAAACTGGCACCTTGTCCTGCAAGCCTAATGAAGCCATGAAGTATGTTGGTTGTCCTCAATTAGAAACGACCATTAGTGTAACGCCCCACAATACACCTTGGACGACATTATTATCTAAACCATTCACAACATGAGAGCGACTAATAAAATCCAACAATAAATAAAATTTTTATTCATCATATCTAATATTTACAACAACATCCCCAAAAGAATATGTCAAACCATGACAATTACATTCAAAAGAATCAAACTTAATCTTGCAGCGGAATGTCAAAAATATTAACATAAACATTATCTCAAAACGAATTCCCTATTCTAGGACATAGGCATAACAATCCTAGATATCCCCCTCTGGATCCACATGACCATCCACTTGAGCTTCCCAAAGGACCTGCTCATCGACTTCGAGTTCTTCCTCTAAGCCATAATTTGAAAAATAGGTTGTTTGTAGGGGTGAGCACTAAGCTCTGTAAGAATATCCTCCCAAACTCGAACAGGGTTTAGAAAGCATATAAAACAAGTAGGTCTGTTTTCACAAATATCATAGATAGCTTTTGAAATAAAACAGGGACATTTCAATGGATCTCAAGTTTAAGCAAGAATAATATTTAAATGAAAGGTAAAACCAATTTAAAACCAACAATTCTAGCAAGTCGCTATTTTCACAATAAATCGATTCCACCATGGATCTCAATCTACTGTTTGCATGATAAACAATAATTAACAATGTATATCGGTATCTCAAATCACAACTTGTATCTCAGGTATGACGCCCCAAAATCCGGGAGTCCTTTATTAACCATTGACCAACTGTCAACCCGCGGAAATAACCTTGCTTGTCGCAATTTCAGACCTCATGTCAAATGAATCCCCTTAATCAAGATTTTAACCCACGCATGCAACTCGTGTTCCTTTAATCATTTAATTCATTCGAGGTCTAATATGCCTTAATATAGCTCATTTAGGGTCCATTTGTAACATATGAACCAACGAAACCAAAGTCCAGAAGCATAGAAAAATAGTGTTAAAATTTAAAAAATTTGGAGACAGTACCGGTACACAACAGTACTAGTACGCAATACCGGTACGACGAACAGTCTGGACCATAGCGTACTGGTACTATTTTTCCAGTTTTTGCTTGTTTCTCCTATTTTTTGTCCCTAATCCATCTCAAACCTTTCCACAATCACCCAATACATGTTTAATAAGGTTTTCCATACCAAAATGGCTTCTTCAAGTTACATTACTGTCAATTCCATGAATTTATACATAAAATGGAATTTATTTACCAAAGGTTTACAAAATAACCATAAAAGCCACAAGTCGGCTTTCTTCATCCTTGGGGCTCGAAATGGTAGCCTTCCATTGGCGTAAATCCCGCACTTGAAATGTTTTTTTCATAAAGGGTGAGCCACGTTCAATAGAGTATCCCCTACAGAGGCTACTCTCCAACTTAAATGTATATGAAATGTTCACATGCAACTTTCAACAACTCATGACATTCCAAGCAAGAATGTGCATACAATGTTAGAATTCACCATGTCATGCCATGAAATGAGATGAAACTCACCCATGAAATTTAACCCGAGCCCTACTCGGCTCCTTTCCCCCATGCAATGCAATGCCATGAGCATAAAATCGGACTTTTCAAGTCCCCACCATTGGTGTTACTCAACCAACGACTACTTTTAAGAAAAAAAAAATCTTTGGATCTTTCTTTGGGGTGGATTTTTATGGACTTACACCAACAGTACCCAACCGACATGGAATTTATGGACTTACACCAACGGTACCCAACCGACATGGAATTTATGGACTTCCACCAATGGTTCCGTGTGCACCTACAGGCTTTATGAGCTCTTATACCAACGAAAACGCGTATCCGAGTCATCGGGTCTCTCTCCCTAGGGATTGTCTAGCTCTTCTTACTAACCCCAACCCAATTTTCATCCTACCGTGCGACTCAGTCGGATATTCAATCAAACTTTTCCCGGGCCCACCCATCAACCCCCAAGTGTAGTGATTGATCACACCATGCACACACACCCACAAAATGCAATGTTTCCGTGCATATGCTATGTAATGCACCATTACTATACCAATGTCATGCCTCATGTGTAATGGATATTATACGAGCAATTTTAACCGTGTATACTCACATGTTCCATGGCCAATTATATCATGTGCGTATAATTAGCAAATTCATCACAATGTTAATATATCAAAAATCATACATTAACATTTCATATCTATCAACCAATCACAAGCATGTTATCACATAATATATGTCAATGACACACTTCATTCACCAAGGCATGATTTAAACATATAGCATGCCCAAATAACACCAATTTTCATGGAATTTCCCAAATAAATTACCACATTTTAATTCCAAACCAGGAATTTATTGTAATCCATTTCTATTCTCATTTTCATACCCATTTCATCAATTTTTACAACCATAGGTAATTGATACATATGCTTATCAACCTACCCATTCCATAAAACACCCTAGGTTGTAAAATAAACCTAAATAGGAAGGAACCCTACCTCTTGGAGCATAGAATAACATTAAGAAGCTCTGAGAACCCAAGACAAGCTAGAATCCTCACTCTCCCAAAATATGTCCTTGGAATTTTGCCCAAAGCCCAACCTCCTTGGTATGGTTGTGTAGCCCTCGACGAGGAGAACAACTTTTGTTCTTGGCCCGAGTGGATTTGAGCTCCCAATCTTCTTAGATCGTAGAGAGAAGGTGGAGAACTCAAGCCCCTTCCGTCTCTACTCTATCGGCTGAAATCGGCTGGGTTAAAATGAGGAGAAATCTGATTTTCTCTCCTATTTATATTTTCTCAATACTTGACCCAGAATGCGCCACATGGCCCTCTTATTTCTAGGTCCGTTTTCATTCCGAAACGATTAAATTTCGCTCTGGTTCAAGTTCAAAATATTTTTATTTTAAGTTGCCTTCATTTATTCTCCAAAATTTATAATTTTATAAACAAAAATTCGTACCTGGGTCACCCGAGGCCCGACTGCATCGTAAAATGTGAAAAATCTGACTATCTCAGAATTTAACCAAATTTGACAGGGTAACTAGAATTCGTGAGACGAATCCAACAGTGATGACCGTTTTGTCATCCAAGCTCTTGAAAATTTCAAGTTTACAGCCCGAACCATAATGGCAATTTACTATTTTGCCTTTTATTCTCAAAAGTTTAAATTTACCCGGGTTTTTACACTTGCAGCATAGCAACAAACAAAAAAAAAAGGTTAACCCATACCACAATATGAGGAAAAAAAGGAGTAGTAGCAGTTCCACGCTAGAGTATTTTGCCAAAATATTCTTAGCATTAAGAAAATGCACCAACTGAAGGTATAAAAAACTTAAAATACAAATGCATTGCACTTAGAATTGAGTTTAACTACAAACCCATGATTTTATTTTTAAGTTGAAATTTCTACATTTTAAATTAGTTTTGGATTTCACTATAACATGTATCATGCAAAATTCAATCCAAACAAAAAGTAACCAAGTTTATTAGAACGTCAAATTTATAGACACAGGACAACTTGTTAAAAGAATGGAAAGGAAGTCACTTACCAAGTGAATAACAATGATGCTAACATGGCCAATTTCTACACTCTTTATGGTTACCGGCAAGACATTGCCCGAGACATATTCTAGACCTTTGTAGTTTGCAATTTCTAATCCAAATTGTACTAAGATCTGCCAACACCCCGACTAAGATAAACGATAAAACTCACGAATAGATATCAACAATAAGCCACCAATTCTAAGTTAATAAACAATAGATTCGAAATCCAAAAGCAAGAATTGAGAATTTTAGTTCAATTACACAAAAAAATAGACTCACCATCGCGTCATAGTTCTACGTTAATACAATCATTTACCAACTAATGCAACATGTCCAAAATGTCATATTTGAACAATGTCCAGAATGAAAATCATAACTTAACGACCAACCTAAGTAGTCATTTCATTTTATATTTCTATCCCATTGCATAAGAAAGACACAAATTCACCAATATAGAAATCTTATCGACATCCATTTAAATTTTACCCAAATACGTTATTTCAAAAAAAAAACAAGCTATCAAGAACATTCAACTTGCAAGGTTATTAAATCTTATAGGAATAAGAAAGCAAAAACCAAGTCATACCTAAAATCTTGGCAATATTACTCCTTGAACAATTTCAATCGTGCAAACTAAGATGTCTTAACCACAAAAGATTTTCGTCCTCAATATTCTCCAAACTATAACAATTGTGTTCCTTACAATTTATATGACCCTGCAAGGCTGCAATCATAAAGAAAGAAATCTTTAAAGAGCAACAAAAGTTTTTAAAAATTTAGAACTTGATCATTAAGGCATTGTACCCACCACATCAATTATATGAAGGACCAATCTATCATCTTGTCAACAAAAATTAAAAAAAATCAGAGTACTTTGACAGAGGAAGTGTGGTATTTCTTTCATTTTTTTATTTCAATATGCTGCAATGTTTCTTTACTGTTAATCTACCCACATATGATTCAATTCTGACTGACTCATTTTTATTTCAAAACTGGATTATAACTATAACTTGATCGTCTGCACTTGGGTCTACACATTTTGGATCAAGTCAATAGGATCAAACATGAATCTAATATAAGACCCCCCAGGATGCCAGAGACAACATCGGGGATGATGGTGCTAATATTCCAAGGCGCAAGGGAATGTAAAACCTTAGAATGTCAAACCCCCGAATGCAATTCCCCCTTCAAGAAATGAGGGAAACAATATCCCAATTGATCCTCCGAACAGGTCAATAAGGGATTATCTCCAACCAACTCGAAGCACCACCCTCTCGTGCATACTTTTAATGGTCCGAGCTCATATTTTCCTTCTTAAGCCATGAATGTTACAACTAATTCCTCAATTCCATGGAATTAAAGAAAAAATCATTATTTGCACATTAAGATTGTGACACCCCAAAATCTGGGGGTCCCTGATCAACTGTTGACCAACTGTCAATCCGCGAAAATAACATTTCTTGTCTCAATCCTGGACCTTAAGTCCAAATAAATCCCCTTAATCGGGACTTTAACCCACGGTTAAACCCCGTATTCCTTTAGTCATTTAATTCATCTGAGGTGTGATGTGCCTCAAAATAGTTCATTTACAACCTTTGAAATCAAGGGAAAACCAAGTCAAAAAGTAAAAGAATCAATATTAAAATTTCAAAATCTTTCGGCACAACCATACCGATACTCCATATCGGCACGCAACAGTACCGATACGCAGTACCAGTACTGTCTACCCAAATTTTTACCATTTCTCGCATTTTTCATTTCCAATTCATTCCAAACCTTACTAAAACCAATCCAACACTTACACAACATGTATTTGGGCATTCAACATAGGTTTTACAATTCTATTACATCGTTTGAATGCATTCTTATTTAATTACATACCAAAAGTAAATATTCATTTCACTTTTACAACTTTTGTCAAAAAGAGCCACATTCCGGGTTCTTCACCCTTGGGAATCAAAGTGAGAGCCATCCGCTGGTATGAGCTCCGTACCTGAAATGTTTTTCCCATAAAGGGTGAACTACGCTCAATAGAGAACTTCCTAAAATAGGTTACTCCTCAATCCAAATGCACATGAAATGCTCATATGCAACCAATCCACCATTCACATATTCCAATCATATATATGAGATCAAAGTTGGAAATTTGTCATGCAATGCTATGGAATGAGATGCGACTCACTCCCTATAGCCAACTCAGGCCCTTCCCGGCCCTTCAACACATGCAATTCGCAATCGTGCAAATTTCTTGTCATCCATGAACCCGAGCCCTTCCCGGCTCTCCTACACATGCAATTTCCCTTGTGTATAATCCCGTCATCTATGTTACACATCAAATAACATTTTTCATCTGGATTTTTGTATGAGGTGAGTGTTTATGGGCGTACACCAACGGTACGCAACCGACACGGGATTTATGGACTTCCACCAACGAACCCGCGTACACCGACACACTTTATGGACTAATACCAATGGCAGTGCGTATCCAATCACCAGGCCTTACACCCGAGGGATCTTCTAGCCCTTCTTGCTAACCCCAACCCACAACACCATGCAAAATCGTGCGACTCGGCCAAGTTACCGACTTAGCTTCCTCGGGTCCACTCGTCATCCACCCTTGTGGTGTTGACTACTTCCTTGCACAACTACTCATTTGGTGCGATGTCCCCATGCATATGCAATGTATGCAACATGAACCATTTCGAACGGAATTCACACAATCCATGACAATTATATCCAAAGCATATAATTTTCTTAATTCTCAATGCCAATAAACAAGCATGTATTTATCAACGTTATCCATATTCATATCCAAGCATGATATCTCTTATTAAGCAAATAACACACTTCATAATCATGACATTTTGTAAACACATAACCTGCCCATAATTCGCATAATTTCGAGAAGTTACTTTAAGTAATTTCTACATACCCAATTCAAGATAGAATATATTCTACCTAATTTCAATACCCAATTCACCAAGGTAAGATTTGAACACACTACATGTCCATATAACACAAATTCTCATGGAATTTTTCCAAAATAAATTACCACATTTTCTTACTTCCAAGTTAGGAATTTACCGTAATCTATTTCCTACCCATTTCATTTTATTTTCTTTCAATAGGCAAGTGATATAGACATCTATCAACCTACCCATTTCATTTAACATTCTAGGTTGTGAATACCACCCAAATAGGAGAATGTCCTACCTCTTGTAGCGTGAGAAAAGTCCGTAGAAGCTCCAAGGGTCCAACCCAACCCCAATCCAAGCTCTCCCAAGGAATTTTGATTTTCCACCTTCGGTGAAAGCCCTGCTTTTTTGGTGTGTACGTGTAGCCCTCGACGAGGAGATTGACTTTCCCTCTTAGCTCACACGGATCCGAGCTCTCTAGCTCCGTAGATCGTAGAGAGAAGTTAGAGCTTTCCTCTCTTTTCCCTCTCTTCTCTGTCGGCTGGAATGGCTGATCCAAATGGGGGAAAATCTGATTTTTCCCTTATTTATATTTTTAGAATACTTGGCCCATAATGCGCCACACATTCATTTTAATTCCGGGTCCGTTTTCTTCCCGAAACGATTAAATTTCGCTCCGGTTCAAGTTCAAAATATTTTTAATTTATCTTAACCTCATTTATTTTACAAGTCTCATAATTTTCCCACAAAAATTCGTATTCGGTTCTCCCGGGGGCCGATCGTCTCGTAAAACGTAAAAAATTCTACTATCTTGAAATTCGATGAAAATTTACATGGTCACTAAATTTCGCGAGACGATTTCAACGGTGAGGTCTGTTTCGTCATCTGAGTTCTAGAAAATTTAGGTATACAACCCGAATTATTTTAGTAATTTATCGTTTTGCCCTTTATCCTTAACAGTTTATATTTACCATCATCAATCCCATGTTCTTTATCAACCCCATCTCTTTCACTTTTTTCACTTGAATCACCCTTGTCGACCACACTTTCTTTGGCTCCACTTTCCTTGGCCTCCCCCTCAATTTCTTTTTCTTTTAGCAAAGTGGTCTTTGGTGTCGACTTGGGCACCACCATCTTTTCAATGTGTTTGTCACTCCTAAGTGTGGTGACAGCCTTGAGTTGCTCACAACTCTCATGGGAAGTCTCGGCCAACTCAACCACATGT
Source organism: Ilex asprella (assembly GCA_023539305.1). NCBI lineage: Eukaryota > Viridiplantae > Streptophyta > Magnoliopsida > Aquifoliales > Aquifoliaceae > Ilex > Ilex asprella. The sequence continues at coordinate 628,909 of CM042202.1, read as the reverse complement.
TGGCCTTTGGGGTTCTCTTGAGGTTGAGCGGGGAATTTACCCCTCTCTTGTTGAGATAGCCCAATGTGACTTGTTATCTTTGTGAGTTGGGTTGCCATTTCTTTGAGAGTTGCGGCTGTTTGATTATTGATGGTGGTTTGGCTTTGAATGAAGTTGTAGACCACATCCTCCAAATTCCTCTTATGGGGAGGTTGGTAGGATGGAGGATGGGTTGGTGCTTGCTGGGAAGAACCTTGGGGAGGAGGGTTGGGCCGGTGGTACTGGGAGGTAGAAGCTTGCCCTTGACCTTGGGACTGAAATTGGGCTTGCCTAGGAGGTGCGGGAGGTGTGTATGTGCTTGAGCCATACGGGATGGGGTTCTCATTCCTCCAACTAAAATTGGGGTGATCACGGAACCCCGCATTATAATGATTGGAATTTGAAGGAAATGATTACCTTGGTTAGTTAAAGGCATTGACTTGTTCGTGATAGGATTCCTTAAGTGTCGGGATGCTTGGGCACTCCGATGTGGAGTGGTCAACACCGCTACAAATAGAACAAGCCTCCTCGGCTCTTGACACCTGAGAAACCACCCGTCTCCTATCCACCTCAAGAGTATCTACCTTCTTAGACAATTTGGCAATTTGTGAAAGTAGCTCCTCCCAGTCCTTAAGGTCATAAATCCCCCCTCTTTGTGCTTGACTACTACCAGACAATGTCCTAGGACCATCATTTGGGTCCCTAATGTCCCAAGATTGTGCATTTTCGGCCAAGGTAGCAAAGTAGTCAAGGGCCTCATCGGGATCTTTGTTCAAGAATTCACCATTACACATCATGTCGTTGAATTGCCTATGGCTTGTGTAATTCCTTCGTAGAAGAAACTCACTAGTTGCCATGATTTGAAACCATGATGTGGAATGGATTGAAGAAACTCTTTGTAATGATCCCAACACTGTTAGAATTGCTCATTGGGGTTTTCAGAAAAATTTTGGATTTGCTTCTTTAAAGTCGTGGTTCTATGAACCGAAAATAATTTTTTCAAAAAAGCTGAAACAATTTGGTCCCAAGACAACATGGTCCGGGACGGCATGGAATCAAGCCAATCTTTTGCCTTATCACCCAATGAGAAAGGAAACAATTTCATCCTAGCTATTTTCTCCATGTTGTAATTCGGGATAAATGTTGCAACCACCTCCTCATAAGTCCTTATATGATTTTATGGGTTCTCATCTAATATTCCACGAAATTTGGTGATTAGTTGCAACATCCATGGTTTAACAACAAAGAGGTGAGCTTGGACGGGAAGGAGTATGCATGATGGTGTGGTGCTACGGGTCGGTTGAAGAAACTCCCACATTGTCCTAGCCGGAGGATCAAGTAGGACGTTCCCTTCATTCCTAAGAGGGGGGAAATGAACATGCGGGTTGGGCATCCTCAGTGGTTGCAATCCCCCACCCCCTTGCATATTAGGGTTGACATTTGCATGATCGAATTGATCGGGGGGAGGATATTGCATTCTTTGGTTAGGCATCCTCGGTGGTTGCAATCCCCCACCCCCTTGGTCATTTTGGTTCGCACCATCATAGTCAAAATTTCCACCCCCTTGGATGTTTGGGTTCACACCCACATTGTCAAAATTGTCACCCGCATCCTCGGGTGGATTTTGGTCGACATTCATGTTGGGAGCTAGGTTTTGTCTAACTAGTCGGTGATGGGTATCCCTCTCCTACATGCAACAATATATACACAAGTGAAATTATAAACAAACAAGAATATGTACACGAGACAACGTACCTCAGCCCGTGATGAAGATCACGGGACTTACTTCCGTTGTTCGAAAATCACTTCCTTGAATTGGCACTTGCCTTCCCCGGCAACGGCGCCAAAAATGATTGATAGAAATACCTAACCTCAACTAACCCCTAATTACTCTCCCTCAAATGATGCAATGTATGGCCGGGGGAGAAAGATTTCTTTCCCTAGGGATATTGTCAAAAGAAAGGGCAATGAGGCAAAGGAAATGGAATGATGTAGAATGGAATGCGTATGCATAATAATGCTCCCCAATCGCAAGGAGACTTTCGTGTGTCGTGTGATACTTGGAAGAGTATTCCAAGGTCGTATCCACAGGGAAGGAAGTGTGTCAAGTTTGAAGTGATTTGGTGAAACACGGAAATGTAAAAATATTTTGTCTTGCGATTTGGTTGGTGAAGTGTGAGCTAATGAGAATCTAATGGGAAACAAGTGTTGGCAAGTCCAAGAGGTTACTCCAATGGGCATGTCACCTCAACTCAACCCACTCCTCTAATTGGGTATGAATGAATGTTTGATTCATGGAAATTCGGGGATGATATCGGTGAGTATCTAAGCATAAACAGTGACTAGGCCTACGGTTTATCAAAGTCTCATCGAATCACCCACCTTCAATCTGGTCAAAACAAACCATTTGACTCTAAAGGGAGGGGGGAGAAAGAGTTGAGATGGTGAGCCCAAAGAGAGATCTCCCTTGGTCTTGCCAACTAGAAATTTTAGCTATTCATACTTGAAATGAGAATGAATATGTAATGAAGGTGCATTGTAATGAAATGAAGATCTAGAGTAACTAAATGCAATAACTCACAAGCTAAGTTTGAAAAAGATGAAAACCCATTTTGAATCGATAAAAAAAATGAAGAACTAGAAAACATTAATGGTAAAGCATTGAAATGAGCATTAAACTAGGAACCAACATAAATGAACTAGCATTCATAGCATTCAAAGAAGTTCTCAAGATCCTTACAAAACATTCCAAGCTAAAACCATGGAGAATACATGAAAAACGTCACTTTCTCTCTCTAGAATCCACTATTCATCCTCTTCTTCCCAGAGCTTCTCTCTCTATATTTCATACAATACAAAATGTAATAATCCATTCCAACCCCTCTTTCTGGAGAAGTAAGCAGCTCCCCTCCAAAATCGTGCAAGAGAGCATGGCTGACCCTCTGGAGGTGGCAGTCAACCAAAGGGGGTAGAGGGCAGCTAGGGCCAAACCCATGTCAGGGCTGTTTTTACCCTTCTTTCTCACCCTTCATTAAATGTTGTAGCTTCAGGGTTCAAGGGAAGAAGAGGGCACGCTGATCAGTATCCTGGGTGTGTCAAAAAAGTGGTTGAGTCGCACTGGTGGGGCCCTCAAAACAGCTGAGCAGATCTGTAGAATTTGGGCACGTCAGGAACGTGGTACCGGTACCGGTACCCTTATTCCAGTAGGTTTTGGGTACCGGTACCATTTTGCTTCCTTATCTGCAACTCTTGATTTCTTTGCTCTCGAGCTATCCTCAACCTATCTTTTCAATTCCCTTCAACCCAAGAGGTGTGGGAGGGTCTTTAAAACAATAATTGTCTCCATTCAACTGCAAGTACAACCACATGGCGTTAAGACTTCAATTATCATACTTTATATCATTTAAAGCTTAAAAGCACACAAAATGAGTTGATTAGCATCTCAGAATATACAAAGTTGTGTGCTAATCACATAGCACCTTCACTAGCCTCACAGTCTTGCCTCGCACAACTTGCTCCCGACTATCCATAATACGCACCAGTCCTTCCTCGAAGGTCCTATCCGCGTCAACCATCAATTTACCCAAATCCACCACATGTGTCGGATCAGGTGTATACCTTCGGAGCATTGAGACATGGAATACCGCGTGAACACTCGACAAATTAGGCGATAATGCCAACCTGTAAGCCACTGTACCCACCCTCTCGAGTACTTCAAAGGGCTCGATAAACCTGGACGACAGCTTCCCCTGCTTCCCAAATCTGACCACCCCTCTCTTAGGTGTCACCTTCAAGAAGACGTGATCTCCCACCTCAAATTCCAGAGATCATCGTTGACTGTCGGTGTAGCTCTTCTGCCGACTTTAAGCCCTAAGGAGACGCTTCCTTATCAGGTCCACCTTCGCCAAAGTGTCCCGAATCAAGTCTGGACCCGTAGAGGGTCTCTCTCCAACCTCTGTCCAACAAACCGGAGAACGACAATGCCTCCCATATAGTGCCTCATAGGGTGCCATCTGTATGCTCGCCTGATAACTATTGTTATAGGCGAACTCTACCAAAGGTAAATGGTCTTCCCAGCTACCCCTGAGATCTAGTGCGCATAACCGTAGCATATCCTCTAATGTCTGGATGATCCTCTCTGACTGACCGTCCGTATGGGGATGAAAAGCAGTACTCATCATCAATTGTGTTCCCATGGCTCACTAGAAACTCTCCCAAAAGTGAGCTGTAAACCTAGGGTCCCGATCCAATACTATAGATACAGGCACCCCATGCAATCGGACTATCTTTCAAATATATAGCTTGCAGAATTCATCCAATGTGAAGGTCATCCGTACCGCCAAAAAGTGTGCCGATTTGGTAAGCCGACCCACTATCACCCACAACGCATCATGACCCCGCGATGTCCGTGGCAAGTGGGTCACAAAGTTCATCTTGATATGTTCCCATTTCCATTCAGCTACGTCCAAGGGCTGGAGTAACCCTGCTGGTCTCTGGTGCTCAGCCTTGACTTGCTGACACATGAGACATCTGCTGACAAAGTCTCCAATGTATTTCTTCATCCCACTCCAATAATATTGGTGACAAAGATCGTGATACATTTTCATGCTGCCGAGATGAACTGTAAAACAAGAGCAATGAAACTCCTTAAGGATCTCTTCTCTCAGATCTGCCACCTGAGGAACCACAGTCCTTACTCGATACCGAAGACTACCATCCAAGTGAATGGTCCAACCCACGTTACCTGTACCTACTTGCACTCAGTCCCTGATGGACAACAGCTTAGTGTCCTGACTCTGAGACTCCATCACCCTGCTCAGTAGGGAAGGCATAGCCACCAGACTCCCCAAAGTACCCTGAGTCTGACCCCGGTAATGTAGCACGAACTGTCCCACAATCTCGAGCATAAGCCACTCTCGAGAAGCCACACTAGCCAAGACTCCACGTGACTTTCGGCTAAGTGCATTAGCTACCACATTTGCCTTATCGGGATGGTAGTGCAAAGTGAAGTCGTAATCCTCTAAAAACTCCATCCACCTACGTTGCCTCATATTGAGGTCCCGCTGTGTAAAGATGTATTTCAAACTTTTGTGGTCCGAAAATACCTCAAATTTCTCGCCATACAAATAGTAGCACCAAGCCTTCAAGGCAAAGACAATGACCGCCAACTCCATATCATGAGTGGGGTAGTTCTGCTCATGGTTCTTTAACTGCCAAGAACTGTAAGCCACCACCCTCCCAGACTGCATCAAAACACAACCAAGTCTGTCTCTGGATGCATCACAGTAAACTGTATACAATTGCCCCCTTTCTGAGACTGTCAAAATAGGAGCTGAGGTAAACCTCCTCTTTAACTCCTGGAATGCCTTCTCACAAGAATCATTCCACTCAAACTTGACCTCCTTCTGGGTTAATCTCGTCATAGGTCCAGCCAGTCGAGAGAAGTCTTCAATGAACCTCTGATAGTACCCTGCTAATCCCAAGAAACTACGTATCTCAAAGACTGACTTTGGTCTCTCCCAATTCATCATTGCTTCAACCTTTTCTGGGTCCACGGATACACCCGAAGCCGACACTACGTTTCCCAAGAATTTCACTTCATTCAGCTAAAATTCACATTTACTGAACTTGGCGTACAATTGATGATCTCTCAAGGTTTGGAGAACATCCTTCAAGTGACCTTCATGCTCCTCCTCAGACTTGGAGTAGATCAGGATGTCGTCAACAAACACCACAACGAACTGATGTAGATAAGGCTGGAATACCCTATGCATAAGATCCATGAATACCGCTGGGGCATTTGTTAACCCAAATGGCATCACCGTGAATTCGAAATGCCCATACCGTGTTTTGAACGCCATATTAGAGATATTCGCCTCCCTAATCCTCAATTGATGGTAGCCCATTCGGAGATCTATCTTGGAATAGACCCTTGCTCCCCTCAGTTGATCAAACAAGTCATTAATCCTCGGCAAAGGGTCCCTATTCTTGATGATGACCTAGTTCAACTACCGATAGTCTATGCATAGTCGAAGGGTTTTGTCCTTCTTCTTTGTAAATAACACCGGAGCGCCCCAAGGCAAAATGCTCGGTTTAATGAAACCCTTGTCCAACAATTCTTGTAATTGGACCATGAGTTCTTGTAACTCAGTGGGTGCCATCCTATGTGGAGTCATAGAAATAGGTGAAGTATCCGGATGAAACTCAATGCTAAAATCCACGTCCCTATGGGGAGGCAATCCTGATAGCTCATCCGAAAAAATGTCCTCATACTCGCAAACGACCCGAGGTAGACCAAATTCCTGTCTCACCTCGTCTTCAAGGTAAGGCTCGCAAGCCAACCCATCAGCTGTCTATGCTATCGAGAGTCACACACGGCTTGGGGCAAAGCATTGTGCTTCTCCCCGTGAAACTTAAAAAAAAATGCCATCTGGTGTATAAGTAGTGACCCTCTTCCGTTCACAATCAATAACAACATGATGTACCGTCAACTAGTCAATCCCTAGGATGACATCGAGCTCTAACATGTCCATGACCCGAAGGTCCACTATGAGTAGAATCCTTGAGATCTCTAACTCGACATATGTGATCAACCCTCATTCTAGCTCCTAGAGGAGAACTTAAATGCAATAGCTCTTCTAAGGTATCCCTCTCTAAGCCCAAATCTCTAACACATGATGTAGATATGAATGAAAGTGATGCCCCACTATCAAACAATACTTTAGCCCATAAGCGAGAAAGTAAAAATGTACCCAGTATCACCAACTGATCTACCGGCTTAGTTTGTGGCACCATGGCATAAACACGCCCTTGAGTCCCCGAAGTTCCGGCCTGTAAGCCATGTCCTTGGCCTCAACCCATGCTCTGGCCTATCTGGGCTGATTGCGGAGTCCCTGCTCAGAAAATGGTAGGAGTCTGAGTAGCACCCTGGAACTGGTACTGATTTTCCTGGCCCATAGTGGGATAGGGAGGAATATAATGCGTCTATTACTGTACCACCGAAGATAGGGACTGAGGTGTCCCATAACCCTAGGATCCCTACCTCTGAGGGCAATCCCACTTTATGTGACCCGACTGGCGACAACGAAAACAAGTCTTCTAGCCTGCCTGGTAGGTAGTCCCGAAGTTGCCCCCACCGTGGGAAAATTGACCTTGGACTTGGACTTGGCCTTGATGACCGTGGCCCTGTCCCTGTGGAGTAGAAGTCCTCTGCTTCTTCCCCGAACTAGAAGAAGAGGATTGGCCCTCCTTCTTCTTGTCCTTAGCACCCGCCTCCCAGATGATTCGAGTGTCTTCCACTTCTCTCTCAATGGCCATCGCAGTTTCGACCATTGTATCTAAGTCTTGTAGGCGGAGGCCCACAATCTTTCCTCGGATGGACAATTTCAAGTCATTCTCAAACTTTCTCACTTTGGCCAGGTCGGTGGACAGGTAATCATCAGCAAAACGGGCTAGTTTCGTGAACCTAGCCACGTATTCCATCACCGTCATCGTGCCCTGCTTCAATTCTAAGAATTCACGGGCCTTCGCATGTCGAACGGTTGCTGGGAAATACTTGCTCATGAAGAGCTCTTGGAACTCTCCCCATGTCATGGTCTCCAAGTTTTTGGATTCCATCACCCAATCCCACCATACTTGGGCTTCTCCTTCGAGCTGGAATGCCGCTAGTCTTATCTTAGAGGCATCTGAGGTGATCTCCATAGCCCTTAAGATCTTGTTTACTTGTCGGAACCAATGGTCGGCCACCATCGGATCTGCCCCTCCCGTGAAAACTGGAGGCTTGTGTGCCTTGAAGTGTTGGAGGTTACTCGTGCCTCCCTGATTGGCATTGGCTCTAGCTTGTGCAACAGTGGCCGCCATCATGCCCATAGTCTCATTAAATGTTTGTTGATCAAAGGCTGGTGGTAGTTGATTATTGTTCCCCCCACCGCCTCGACGTCCTCTTCCTCTACTTGCCATCTACACACATGTCAAATGGCAACAACACGCTAACTTAGTATCCCGAACTGGGGATCAAGTGCAACTTTGAGAATTTTCTCATTTTCTCACTAGTAGGGCACATGTCACCCACTAGTAGACCTTGGTACCATGAACCATCCGTTCACCCTTTTTCCCACACCCAAGGTTACGTTTTCTAGCCCAAGTGTGTTCACTTCCATACACATTTTACAATGTATATAAATCACATAACAAATACCACATAACATATAGCAAGTAAAGCACATAACCTGAAATGCTCATGGAATGCAATGGTTTAGACCCAATGCCCATCAAGCCCTAGGTAATTCGTGTACCTAAGCTCTGATACCAAGCTGTGACACCCCAAATTCCGGTGGTCCCTTATCAACCGTTGACCAACTGTCAACCCGCAAAAATAATATTTCTTGTCTCAATCCTGGATCTTAAGTCCAAACAAATCCCCTTAATCGAGACTTTAACCCACGGTTAAACCCCATATTCTTTTAGTCATTTAATTCATCCGAGGTGTGGTGTGCCTCAAAATAGTTCATTTACAACCAACGAAATCAAGGAAAACCCAAGTCCAAAAGTATAAGAATCAATATTAAAATTTCAAAATCTTTCTATTGTATCGGTACGCAACCGTACCGGTACGTCGAACTCTATGGACCAAAGTGTACCGGTACGCCGTACCGGTACGCAACCATACCGGTACTGTCTACCCAGATTTTTACCATTTCATGCATTTTTGGTTTCCAATTCATTCCAAACCTTACCAAAACCAATCCAACACTTACACAACATGTATTTGGCCATTCCACATAGGTTTTACAATTCTATTACATCGTTTGAATGCATTCTTATTTAATTACATATCAAAAGTAAATATTCATTTCACTTTTACAACTTTTGTCCAAAAGAGCCACATTCCGACTTCTTCACCGTTGGGACTCAAAGTGAGAGCCATCCGCCGGCATGAGCCCTGCACCTGAAATGTTTTCCCTATAAAGGGTGAGCTACGCTCAATAGAGAACTTCCTAAAATAGGTTACTCCCCAACCCAAATACACATGAAATGCTCATATGCAACCAATCCACCATTCACATATTCCAATCATATATATGACATCAATGTTGGAAATTTGCCTTGAAATGCTATGGAATGAGATGCGACTCACTCCCTATAACCAACTCAAGCCCTTCCCGGCCCTTCGGCACATGCAATTCGCAATCGTGCAAATTGCTTGTCATCCATGAACCCGAGCCCTTCCCGGCTCTCCTACACATGCTATTTTTCATGTGTATAATCCCATCATCTATGTTACACATCAAATAACATTTTTCATCTGGGGGTTTGTATGGGGTGAGTGTTTATGGACTTACACCAATGGTACCCAACCTACACGAAATTTATGGACTTCCACCAACAGTCCCGCGTACACCGACACACTTTATGAACTAATACCAAAGGCAGTGCGTATCCAATCACCGGGCCTTACACCCGAGGGATCTTCTAGCCCTGCTTGCTAACCCCGATCCACAACGCCATGCAAAATCGTGCGACTCGGCCAAGTTACCGACTTAGCTTCCTCGAGTCCACTCATCATCCACCATTGTGGTGTTGACTACTTCCATGCACAACCACCCATTTGGTGCGATGTCCCCATGCATATGCAATGTATGCAACATGAACCATTTTAAACCCAATTCACACAATCCATGACAATTATATCCAAAGCATATAATTTTTTATAATTCTTAATGCCAATAAACAAGCATGTATTTATCAACATTATCCATATTCATATCTAAGCATGTTATCTCTTATTAACCAAATAACACACTTCATAATCACGACATTATGTAAACACATAACATACCCATAATTCGCATAATTTTGAGAAGTTACTTTAAGTAATTTCTACATACCCAATTCAAGATAGAATATATTCTACCTAATTTCAATACCCACTTCACCAAGGTAAGATTTGAACACACTACATGTCCATATAACACAAATTCTCTTGGAATTTTTCCAAAATAAATTATCACATTTTCTTATTTCCAAGTTAGGAATTTACCGTAATCTATTTCCTACCTATTTCATTTCATTTTATTTCCTTTTCATTTAACATTCTAGGTTATGAATACCACCCAAATAGGAGAATTCCCTACCTCTTGTAGCATGAGGAAAGTCCGTAGAAGCTCCAAGGGCCAAACCCAACTCCAATCCAAGCTCTCCCAAGGAATTTTGATTTTTCACCTTCGGTGAAAGCCCTCCTTTTTGGTGTGTACGCGTAGCCCTTGTCGAAGAGATCGACTTTCCCTATTGGCTCGCACGGATTCGAGCTCTCTAGCTCCGTAGATCGTAGAGAGAAGTTAAAGCTTCCCTCTCTTTTCCCTCTCTTCTCTATTGGCTGGAATGGCTGAACCAAATGGGAGAAAAATCTAATTTTTCCCCCTATTTATAATTTTAGAACACTTGGCCCATAATGCGCCAAACGTCCATTGTAATTCTGGGTCCGTTTTCAACCCGAAACGATTAAATTTCGCTCCAGTTCAAGTTCAAAATATTTTTAATTTATCTTAACCTCATTTCTTATAGAAATCTCATAATTTTTCCAAAAAAATTGTATTCGGTTCTCCCAGGGCCCGATCGCCTCGTAAAACGTGAAAAACCCGACTATCTCAGAATTCGATAAAATTTTATATGGTTGCTAGATTTCGCAAGACGATTCCAACGATGAGGTCCATTTCATCATCCGAGTTCTAAAAAAATTCAGGTTTACAACCCGAATTATTTTGATAATTTACTGTTTTGCCATTTATCCTTAACAGTTTACATATACCCGTGTTTTTACAAAGATATTCGAGGAAATTGTTGCAACATTCCTCACAAATCATGCCATGGAAGACATAGCACACATGAAATTATTTCCCTTCCGCCTCAAAGAAAAAGCCAAAACCTGGTTGAACTCATTGAATCCCCGATCGATAAGTTCTTGGGCATAAATACTTTCCGAATTTTTAAACAATTTTTTTTTAGTGCCCAAGACCACTACTCTTAAGAAAAAAAATTCAATAAAAAATTCAAAAAAACCCAATTAGCAGTTTTATCAATGTTGAGATCGATACAAGAAAATGCTACAATCCGTTCCACATCATGGATTCGAACCATAAGAATTGGATAGTTTCTTCTATGAAGGAATTACATTGGGCCATCAAAAATTCAGAGACATGATGTGCAACAAAGTGTTTCTAAACAAGGATCTTGATGAGACCCTTGAGTAATTCAATACATTGGCACAAAATGCTCAATCATGGAATATCACGAATCCCATCGATGTACCACGGTCATCTCCAGGGAATCAACCAAGTGGGGGAGGGATGTATAATTTGTGTGACCAAGAAGACTTGCTAGCCAAAATCACAAAAATTTCCCACAAGGTGGCAAGTCTAGAAGTGAATAGGAAGCATGAGATGTCCAACATTACTGACTTGAAACAAAATGTGTACACCCAAGTGCAGACGGTCAAGTTATAGTAATAATCCGGTTAAGTCCGGAGTCTAATCTACAGGGAACTAATGTAGGTGTTTTGAAGTAACCAGTGACAGAGACCGTGTGACTGTAACACTTGAGATTTATAATGGTGATGTTTAGGGATTTTTGTTGGCCGAATATATAATTCTTTCCAAGAAGGTTTTCTAGACAAAATATAAGATAAGCTTAAATATAAAAAGTCACTCTTTAGTTCAAGGATTTGGACATATAGTTAATCAACTGGTATATTATACTTGTGCTTGGTAACTCAATTAACCCCTATGTCAACAACAAGTTAATCGGAAGATAAAGGTAAATTGTGAGAATTAAGAGCATGGTTCCGATGTCTTTCTAGAAGTTTACAAGAATTGTCTATGCCGAGACTCAACCCATCTACCAACTAGCAAGTGTTTCGACAAGACATCCAACCGTGGCATTAATATTCCTTTCTTTCATTGAAGCACAATAATAGTGAAGATTTAAGGGTAGTCATGAAGATCTAACCGGGGTTACTTACCTTAAACCAATGAGTCTTTCTATGTAAGAGTCATCTATGTCACAGAAAGTACTCATTGTTATACAAAATACCTTAGTTTTGCTAGAAGCAGTTAATCATTCAATAAGCAAGTGAAATATAAAGCTTTAAGCGTAAATAAAATGCATAAATATAACTTTCGGATGATTTATACATGTCCATTACGTCTTACTAAATAGTCAATGAGAAACTACTCACTCTTCATGGCTTTCGTAAAGCTATAAAAGTGAGTGATACTCATCCTTCCCAGTAGCGGAGTTACAAGATAAAACACACTACACAAGGAGCCGATCTTCAACGAAGAACGAGTGAATCTCGTTCCACCCTTCACGACTTTGGCAAAGCTCTAGAAAAGTAGAAGAGTTTCACTCCTCTAATGGAAGAAAGAAGCTCAAGCTATTGAAGTGAATGAAACTAATACTGAAAGTAGAAGAAAGAAAATCACTTTTGGAGGGTTTTCACCTCAACCAAAAGATGATCTATCTTCCTCTATGCAAATTGTTGCTCAAATGTAAGCCCAATCTCCTTTGAAGCTCCCAAAATGGGAGTATTTATAGGCAAGGAGGAGGGCACAAAGGAGTGTGTAAAAATAGATTAAGGCCTTCAAAGTCCACTAAATACCATCCACTATGCAGCCTATCTGGGGACAACATTATAACGCTGTCTAGCATTCAAACGTTGTTCACTGTCTTTGCTTGATGGTGTTCGAATGCCAGATGTAGTTTGAATCTCCTACTCACCCACCTACCAACCTCCTCACAAAATTAATTTGGAGGATGTCATGCACCAATTCATTCAAAGCCAAAACAACAATTAACACAACTAACCACCGTCGCTTTTAATGATATTCAAACTCAAATCACTAAATTGACCAAAGCCATAGGGTCATCCCAACAAGAGAAAGGGAAATTTCGCTCTCAACCCTAGGGAAACCCAAGGGGTCAACACATGATTGAGTCATCAAAGTCTACCAAAGAGAGTTGTGAGCAAATGAAGGCGGTCAGCACCCTTAGGAGTAGCAAACTCATTGATAAAAAAATTTGGCTAAAAGTCTCACCCAAAGCCACATTGGAAAATGAAAAAGTAATTAAGGGAAACTCCAAGAGGGGTGAGACACATGAAAACAAAAAAAATTGTTGATATGAATGTGAATGATTGTAGAATTTCGGTCGTTTATCCTGAATGTTTGAAGCCACCAGCTAAACTTGCTAACTATTCGGATATCATTGAAATGTTTAAGCAGGTGAAGATATACATTCTGCTCCTAGATGCCATCAAGCAAATACTTTCATGTGCAAAGATTTTGAAAGACTTGTGCATCGTGAAGAGGAAGTTGAATGTTCATAAGAAGGCATTTTCCACCGATTAAGTGAGTTCCATTTTGAGGACCAACACACCACCCAAGTTCAAAGATCCTGGATGACCTACCATTACCATAACTATAGGGAATTTTTGTGTGGAGCAAGCACTTCTAGGCTTAGGGGAAAGTGTCAACCTCCTACCCTTTTCGGTGTACCAACAATTACAAATTGAAGAGTTGAAGTCAACCCCAATCCCTCTTCAATTGACGGATCACAACTTAAGAACACCAAAAGGAGTAGTTGAGGATGTTTTAGTTGAAGTAGACAATTTCTATTTTCCCATTGATTTTGTTATTTTGGATACTCATCCAGTTTCTAATCCTAGTTCACATATTTTGGTAATACTAGGTAGGCCTTTCCTTGCTACATCTAATGTTGTGATGATTTGTAGGAACAGACTAATAAAGCTTATCTTTGGGAACATGACAATGGATCTTAATGTATTCAACTTGTGCAAGCAACCGAGTGATGATGAGGAAGTGCATGGGGTCAATCGGATTCACAACTTGGTGGGGGCCATATGGAGCTACTTTGAAATTCAAATTTGGAGTAGGAAGAGTTTGTTAATGATAAGGAGCCAGAAACTGTGCAAGGGGTAGGAAATTGGGCCCCAACATTTAAGAAGCTTCCACATCATGAGAAGAAAATTTTTACATCAACCATACAAACACCAATCTTGGAGTTGAAGTCATTACCTTCTACACTTAAGTATGCATTTCTAGGGGAGCAAAAGACATTCCCGGTGGTGATAAGCTCTTCCTTGGAGCCAAGGCAAGAATATGATTTATTGAAAGTGATGAGAAGGCATAAGAGAGCAATCAGTTGGACCATTGCCGATATCAAGGCGATTAGCCCCTTATTTGCACACACCAAATCCACTTAGAGGAAGACTCCAAATAGTATCGACAACCACAAAGGAGGCTAAATCCTATCATGAAGGTCATGGTGAAGGATGAGGTGCTCAAGCTACTTGAATTTTTCAAAAAAGGGCAAAACAGTAATTTGTCACTATAATGAGAAAATTAAAATACGTGTTCTATTGACCTTGTATGACACAACAGACTTTGTCGTTGAACTCGTATCGCTGAATATAGTTACCATGTCGAATTTCATCGAATTCTGAGATAAGCTAGAATTTTGCGCGTTGATCGAGGCGATTGGGTGATGGATGACCTCATCGAGGTTCCTAAAAGCGATAAAATAAGAATTTAATTATTTTTTATTAAAATTTCAAATAAAATTAAATTAAGCTTAAACCGTAATGTGATTAATCATTTCAGGAAGAAATCAGACCCGAATAAGCGAAGGACACGTGGCATGATTTGGGTTGCGCATTTAAAATTATAAATAGGGGTAAATATCTTAGAAAATAAGATTTTAAACCACTTTGTGCACCCTTGTTCAGCCGCCCAAGAGAGAGGAAGAGAAAGAGAGAGAAAATAGTTTTCTTCAAGCTTCCTCCAGTGATTTCTCGGACTACCGTAGCTCGGATTCCGTCGAGCCGAGAGAGAGAATCGATCACCGTCATGAGGGCTACGTCTATATACCAAAAATAAGAGTTTTCACTGAAGATCCAAAGGGAGGATTTTAGAGAAATCAAAGCTAGGAGGCTTAGGTTCTATTTTTGGAAGTTTAGACACTTCCTCTACGCTACAAGAGGTAGGGTTCTTCCTACCTTGGACTATTCTTGCCTTAGGTGTTGGTACACTAAGGGGTAATTTATATGTGCATATTTATTGATATATATATGTATGTCTATGGTGATGGGAATGGGAAGAGTGGGCGTAGAAATGGCTTAGGCTACTTGCTAACTTGATTTTGATACATAGAAAGTTACATGTGACTATCTTGTTACTTAGTGAAGTTTAAGGCATGTTACATGTTTTATAAATTATGCCTTGAAGGTGTTTGATGAAATACCTTGAGTGTTTTAGAATTTTTGTTTTTATTGAATTGAATTAACATGCTTAAGTTATGTGAGAACTTATGAAATCATATGGCTACGATATGATTTATGATTGAAAAGTGTTTGTTGGTATATGCATGTATTGATATATTGACATTGTGGTAAATATGGTATTTATGTGCCTAGGATATAAAGTAACCATGGATGTGTTGAAATTGTTAATATGGCATTCATAGCATATTGAACATCATGTTGTTATGCAATGGTGAGTTCCATTGCATATGCACATAACATCTCATTACATGGGTGTGTGCATGATTGTCGTCAATTCCACACTTGGTGATTGATGGATGGCTTGGGAAAGGCTTGGTCAAAGACCTAGCTAAGCTGTTTGGTTACATGTTAAATTGGATTGGAGTAGCAAGAAGGGGCATGACGACCTCTCGTGTGCAAGTCCCTGGTGATTAGGAGATGCACTCCCTTGGCTCGGCCCATAAAGTGTGTGGGTGTACGCGAAACCCTTGTTGGGAGTCCATGAATTCCATGTGGGTTGGATGAACCTTAGTGTGAGTCCATAAATATCCACCTCAAGAAAGACCCTAGTTCTTAAAATGTCATCTGATGTGAATATAGATAACGGGATTGAAACAACATGGCAATTGAATCGTGTTGTTAGGGTTGGGAAGAACTCGGATAAAGATGCATGAGTGAGTCTCATCTCATTCCATGGCATGATATTGTTGCATTCCAACATGAAGTGCATATTTTTGTATGGAATGATTGGTTATATGTTGTATGTGAATGATGCATGAGCATGAGCATGAGCATCTAGGGGGGAGGGAATTGCCTTTGTAGGAGGTTCTCTACTGGGCGTTGGCTCACCCTATAAGGGAAACATTTCAGGTGTGGATCGTATGCCGGTGGATAACTCCTATGTAGAGCATCAAGGGTGAAGAGAGACCAACATATGGTCTTCAACCTTGAAGCTTTGTAAACCTTTTGGGTTAAATTGGTTTTTGGCATGTAAATGTTGAAAACATATTTCAATGCTTGTAATAGAACTTGTAAAAATTATGCTTAATGTACAAAGACATGTTCTATGGGTTTTGGATGAAATTGGAAAGGTTTAAAATGGGTTGGAAATGAAACAACAGGCTTGGAAGAATTCTGGGCGGGTGTTAACGTTCGAACGGTGTCCACGTTCGAACGTCAGGAGCTTGCAATAGTTTGGTTTTGCCTTCAGTGAATAGTATTTTAAGCAGAGAACCAAAGTACTGGGAGCAACTTCTGTTCAAACCCACTTCACGTTCGAACGTCGGAAGCAGCCTATGTTCGAACGCCAATCCACGTTCGAACGTTGGGGGTTTAACTGAAATTTTTAAAATTTTAAAACTAAGTCCCTATGCTTTTGGACGTTGATTTGCTAGTTCCCAATGATACAAATGAACACTAATTGAGGTATGTTAAACCTCGGTGGATTTAATGATAACTTGTACACGAGTTATACTTGTGATTTATAATCCCAACTTAAGGGATGCTCTTGACGTGATGTCGGGTTGTGAGACACTCACGGGTATTTTCGCGGTTTGACGGGTGGTCAGCGGTCAATAAAGGACCCCCGAATTTTTAGGTGTCACATCTTGGTATCTGACCATAGGTATACTATTACCTAGGGTTTGATGGGCATTGGGTATAGACCATTGCATTCCATGTGCATACATGATTATTTGTTTTGCTTGCTATATGTTATGTGCAAAATGACATGTGAATTATACGCATTGTAGAATGTATATGTAAAGGAGGAAAACTAGGTTAGAAAACACAACCTTGGATTCGGAGAAAGGGATGAACAGGATGGTTCATGATATGAATGTCTACTAGTGGGTGACATTTTACTCTACTAGTGAGGCAATGAGAAAGTTCTCAATTTTTAAATGTTAATCCCTACTTTGGGATAGAGTGTGAGACTGTATTGCTATCTGACATATGTAGATGGCTAATCGAGGAAGACGACGTCGAGGCGGTGGGTGAAATAACAACCAACCACCTCCGGCCTTTGACCAACAAGCCTTTATGGAGGCTATTGGTACTGCGGCGGCTACCATAGCACAAGCTAGTGCTACAGCCACTAACATTGCACAAACTGGTGCGAATGTGGGTCAAGGAGGATCAAGTAACCTCCAAAATTTTTAAGCACACAATCCTCCTGTCTTTTGGGGAGACACGGACCCAATGGTAACTGACCACTGGATTCAGCAAGTGGAAAAGGTCTTGAGGGCTATGGAGATCACCTCCGATGCCACCAAGATAACTCTGGCTACTTTTTAGCTGGAAGGAGAATCTCAGTTATGGTGGGATTGGGTGATGGACTCCAGGAATTTGGAGGCCATGACTTGGGCAGAATTCCGGGAGCTTTTTATGGGCAAGTACTTTTCGGGGTCTGATCGACGAGCCAAGGCTTACGAGTTCCTAAATCTAAGCAAGGCATTATGATAGTACTAGAGTAGGTGGCTAAGTTCACGGAGTTAGCCCGTTTTGCTGATGACTACGTGGCCACTGATATGGCCAAGGTGCAAAAAATTGATGATGGGCTGAAGTTGTCCATTCGAGGCAAGATTATAGGTCTTCTTCTACAGGACTTCAATTTGATGGTCACAACAGCTATGGCCATTGAGAGAGAGGTCGACGATGCAATAAAAAACTGAGAAGTGGTGCTAAGGATAAGAAGAATGAGGGTTAGTCCTCTTCTTCTAGCGCGGGAAAGAAGCAACAAACTTCTACTTCGCAGGGATAACAAGGTCAAGGCCGCGGCTATCAAGGCCAAAGCCAAGGTCAATTCTCCCAAGGCAGGGGAAAATTTCGGGATAACTTACTAGGCAAGTTAGAAGACTTATTATTTCTGCCGTCAGTCGGGTCATATGAGGAAGGATTGTCCTCAATAGCAGGGATCCCAGAGCTATGGGACACTCCAGTCCCAGTCTTCGGTGGGACAGCTATAGACTCAATATATTCCTCCTTACCCCACCTCGAGTCAAAGGAGCCAGTACTAGTCTCAGGGTGCTACACAAGCGCCTACCATTTTTCGAGCGAGAACTCCGCAGACAAGCCAGATAGGCTAGGGCATGGATCGAGGCTGAGGACAAAGCTCAGAAAATAGGACTTCAGGGACCAAAGGGCATGTCTACGCCATCACACCACAGATTGAGCTGGTAGAGTAGTCGGTTATCCAGGGTACATTTCTACTCTCTCGTTTATGGACAAGAGTATTATTTGACGCTGGTGCATCACATTTATTTATTTTTGCATCTTGTGTGAAAGACTTGGGCTTAGAGGTTGAAACCTTAGAAGATCCATTACATGTAAGTTCTCCCCTAGGAGCTAGGGTAAGAGTTGATCAGATATGTCGGGGTTGCGAGTTAGAGATCTCAGGGATTCTACTCACTGTGGACCTCAGGGTCATGGACATGTCAGAGTTTGATGTCATCCTAGGGATGGACTGGTTGACAGCACACCGTGTTATTATTGATTGTGATCGTAAGAGGTTATGTCTTATACGTCTGAGGGTGTTTGTTTTAAGTTTGAAGGGAAAAGGCACAGTGCTTTACTCCAGGCCATATACGACTCAAGATGGCATGGGCAGTTAATAGGTTGGATAGTAAGCCTTACCCTAGAGGACGAGGAGAGACAGGAGTTGGGTCTACCTCGAGTGGTTTGTGAGTATGAGGATGTTTTTTTGGATGAATTACCGAGATTACCTCCACATAGGGATGTAGACTTCACCATTGAGTTACATCCTGGCACTTCGCCCATTTCTATGACTCCACATAGGATGACGTCTGCTGAGTTACAAGAACTCAAAGTACAATTACAAGAATTATTGGACAGGGGCTTTATTAGACCGAGCACTTCACCTTAGGGCGTTCCGGTGTTATTTGTAAAGAAGAATGACAAGACCCTTCGACTATACATAGATTATCGACAGTTGAATAGGGTTACTATCAAGAATAGGTACCCTTTGCCGAGGATTGATGACTTGTTTGACCAATTGAGAGGAGCGCGGGTCTACTCCAAGATAGATCTCCACACTGGTTACCATCAGTTGAGAGTTAGGGAGACGGACATCCCTAAGGCAGCGTTTAGGATGTGGTATGGGCATTTCGAGCTTACTGTCATGCCTTTTGGATTGAAGAATGCCCCGTTGACATTCATGGATCTCATGCATAGGGTGTTCCAACCCTATTTAGATCAGTTTGTCATAGTCTTCGTGGACGACATTCTAATTTACTCCAAGTCTGAGGACGAACATGAGGGTCACTTGAGGATTATTCTTCAGACCTTGAGAGACCATCAGTTGTATGCCAAGTTTAGCAAGTGTGAATTTTGGCTGACTAAAGTGAAATTTTTGGGACATGTGGTGTTGACTTCGGGTGTATCCGTGGACCCGGAAAAGGTTGAGGCAGTTACGAATTGGGAGAGGCCAAAATCAGTCTTTGAGATACGTAGTTTCTTTGAATTGGCAAGATATTATCGGCGGTTCATTGAGGACTTCTCTCGATTAGCTGCACCTATGACGCGATTGACCAGGAAAGAGGTCAAGTTCGAGTGGAATGATTCTTGTAAGAAGGCATCCCAGGAGTTGAAGAGGAGACTTACTTCAACTCCTATTTTAATAGTCCCAGAAAGGGGACAGAGGTACACAGTATATTGTGATGCCTCTAAAGACGGACTTGGATGTGTTTTGATGCAGTCCGAGAGGGTAGTGGCTTATGGTTCTCGACAGTTAAAGAATCACAAGCAAAATTATCCTATGCACGACATGGAGTTGGCGGCCATTATCTTTGCCTTGAAGGCTTGGCGCCACTATCTCTACGGCGAGCAGTTCGAGGTGTTTTCGATCCACAAAAGTCTGAAGTACATCTTTACCCAACGGGACCTCAACATGAGGCAACGCAGGTGGATGGAATTTTTGGAAGATTATGACTTCACTTTGCATTACCATCCTAGTAAGGCAGATGTGGTGGCTGATGCACTTAGCCAAAAGTCACGGGGAGTAATTGGCTAGTGTGGCTTCTCGAGAGTGGCAGATGCTTGAGACTGTGGGACAGTTCGGGCTATACTAAATGGGACAGGCTCAGGGTACTTTGGGAAGACTGGTGTCTATTCCTTCCCTACTGAGCGGAGTGATTGAGTCTTAGGGGCAAGATCTAGAGATAGTGTCCATTAAGGATCGAGTACGGTCGGGCACGGATGATGAGGGCTTGGCCATTCACTTGGATGGTAGTTGATTAACATCAATTAGTTGTAAATTAAAAGTAGTAAAAAAATCAAATTAGTAGAATTACCACACTAAAAACTTGTAATTAAAGTGAATTAGGGTTAGTGCGGGAATTATTTATTTTAACAGTTTTATCTAAAATAGCAGGATAAATGCAGAAATAAAGAAAGACAAAGGGAGAAATGTCAAGAAGAAAGAAACATAAAGAGGTCAAAGTGTAATAGTCCAACAAAGGCCATGCAACTTGCACAACCACTTGCACCACCGTCCAGACGGTGGGACTGCCGTCCGGACGGTGGCCATTAGTCAGCACATGCAAGCCTTCCACCTCATGCTTCCTTGCTTGCCTATAAAAGGGGACCTTCAGCTCCTTTGCAAAGCAGACCGGAACAGGAAAGTTTCCAAGTGAAAATCCAAAGAGAGAAAAATGAAAAGAAAAGAAGGAAAAGAAAGGAAGAAAAAGAAAGAAGAAAGTGAAACCATGATCCGGTCCGTGATACACTTTCAGTTCCAATACTGTATTTCTACATTTCTGTTATAGCTTTCCATTCGGATAGTTGAAGTGCCGCCACTTTTTCATCTTAACTGATAATAAGAGTGGTTGTGTTTCAATCGTTCCCTACGAAAGCCTTTTACATTTTGTACTTTAATTTTGTTGTAATGAATACTACTCGCACTTCTAGCTTTTCTATAGCAATGGAGCGTGAGTAGTCGTTTATACCCTTCAAACTAG
>CM042202.1:576770-602582 GCA_023539305.1 Ilex asprella | reverse complement strand
TGGAAGTTAATTGTTGTGAGGTAGCATTTCCAGTAACTTAAGCAATACAAAGCATATGGATCCCTAAACTGAAGGGTATCTTTTAATTTCTTTTAATTTATCTGCTTTATTTACGCACTTTATTAGATCTGCACTTTACTTCTGCTTGCCTTTTATTTTAAAACCAGTTAATTAGACTAAGCTCACACCACAAGCAATCAAACATCAAACTACTCCAAAACAACCAATTTACTGTTTAGTTGTGTTACGGTTCTATTTTTATTTTATTTTTTTTATTTTTATTACTTTAATTACTTAACTCTTCGTGGGATCGATACTTGGACTTAAAACCGAGAAAACTATAATTCGACCACCTATACTTGGGTGTAATATTTTAATATAATTCAGACACACAAAAAGTGCGAATCAGTAGTCTCCGGTATAGGGGACAGGTGGTAGTTCCCCAATCTCCGGAGTTGAGAGAGGAGATCCTCTAGGAGTTCCATTACTCTCGTTTTACGGTTCATCCAGGTGGCACAAAGATGTATCATGATTTTCATCACCAGTATTACTAGAGTGGAATGAAGAGGCAGGTTGGCGACCTTTGTTAGTCGACGTCTCACGTTTCAGCAAGTGAAAGCTGAACATCAAAGACCAGCAAGGTTACTCCAGCCCTTGGAGGTAGCAGAGTGGAAGTGGGAGCATGTCACGATGGATTTTGTAACTCACTTGCCACGGACATCGCGACGACATGATGCGGTGTGGGTTATAGTGGATCGGCTTACTAAGTCGGCACACTTTTTGGTGGTGCGGATGACCTTCACACTGGAGGAATTCTACAAGTTGTATATACGGGAGATTATCCAGTTGCATGTGGTACTTGTATCTATAGTATTGGATCAGGATCCCAGGTTTATGGCTCATTTTTGGGAGAGTTTCCAACGAGCCATGGGGACACAGCTGATGATGAGCACTGCTTTTCACCCCCAGACGGACGGTCAGTCGGAGAGGACCATTCAGACATTAGAGGACATGCTATGGGCATGTGTCCTAGATTTCAAGGGTAGCTGGGAAGATCATTTACCCATGGTGGAGTTCGCTTATAATAATAGTTATCGGGCGAGTATATAGATGGCACCCTACGAGGCATTATACTGGAGGCCTTGTCATTCTCCAGTTTGTTGGACGGGGGTAGGAGAGAGATCTTCTACGAGTCCGGATTTGGTTAGACACACCTCGGAGATGGTGGATTCGATACAAAAGCATCTTCTCACGGCTCAGAGCTGGCAAAAGAGCTACGCCGACAAACGGCGGCGACCTCTAGAGTTTGAGATGGGAGATGATGTCTTCTTGAAGGTGATTCCTACAAAAGAAGTGGTCAGGTTCGGCAAGCGGGAAAAGCTCTCGTTGAGGTATATCGGGCCCTTTGAGGTACTCGAGAGGGTGGGTACAGTTGCTTACTGGTTGGCGTTACCGCCAAATCTATCGGGGGTTCACGCGGTATTCCTTGTCTCTATGCTGATGGTACCTTTGTGGAGGGACCGGTGCGTATCATGGATAGCTGGGATCAGGTTTTGCGAGGCAAGACCGTAAGGCTAGTGAAGGTGTGGCGGCAACAACGAGGAGTGGAGGCGGCAACATGAGAGCGTGAGGACACTATTCATACCAACTATCCCTTCTTATTTGAGAATGGAGGTTATTTCTTGTAATCATTTAGCATTAAATGACTGTCTCATATGCATGTGATTGTATGTGAATTTCGGGGACGAAATTCTTATAAGGGAGAAGATTGTGAAACCAAAGAAATTTTGAATTTTTCAAAAAAGGGCAAAATGTTAATTTATCACTATAATAAAAAAATTAAAATACATGTGCTATTGACCTCGTATGACACAATGGACTTCGCCGTTAGACTTGTATCGCTGACTATAGTCACCATGTCGAATTTCATCGAATTTCGAGATAAGTTAGAATTTTAAACGTTAGATCGAGGCGAATGGGTGGCAGACGACCTCACCGAGGTTCCTAAAAGCGATAAACTCAGAATTTAATTATTTTTTATTAAAATTTTAAATAAAATTAAATTAAGCTTAAACTGTAATGTGATTAATCGTTTCGGGGCAAAATCGGACCCGATTAAGCGCAGGACACGTGGCATGATTTGGGCCGCGCATAAAAAATTATAAATAGGGGTAAATATCTTAGAAAATCAGATTTCAACCCACTTGTGCACCCTTATTCAGACGCCCAAGAGAGAAGAAGAGAAAGAGAGAGAAAATAGTTTTCTTCAAGCTTCCTCCGGTGATTTCTCGGACTTCCGTCGCTCGGATTCCGTCGAGCCCATAGAGAGAATCGATCATAGTCACAAGGGCTACATCTATATACCAAAAACAAGAGTATTCACCAAAGATCCAAAGGGAAGAGTTTGGAGAGATCAAAGCTAGGAGGCTTGGGTTGTGTTTTTGGAAGTTTTGGCACTTCCTCTATGCTACAAGAGGTAGGGTTCTTCCTAACTTGGACTATTCTTGCCTTAGGTGTTGGTACACTAAGGGGTAATTTATATATGCATATGTTTTGATATATATATGTATGTCTATGGTGATGGGAATGGGAAGAGTGGGCGTAGAAATGGCTTAGGCTACTTGCTAGCTTGATTTTGATACATGGAAAGTTACATGTGATTATCTTGTAACTTAGTGAAGTTTAAGGCATGTTATATGTTTTATAAATTATGCCTTGAAGGTGTTTGACGAAATACCTTGACTGTTTGAGAGTTGTTATTTTGATTGAATTGAATTCACATGCTTAAGTTAGGTGATAACTTGTGAAATCATATGGCTACGATATGATTTATGATTGGAAAGTGTTTGTTGGTATATGTATGTATTGATATATTGACATTGTGGTAAATATGGTATTTATGTGCCTAGGATATAAAGTTACCATGGATGTGTTGAAATTGTTCATATGACATTCATAGCATATTGAACATCATGTTGTTATGCAATGGTGAGTCCCATTACATATGCATGGAACATCTCATTACATGGCTGTGTGCATGGTTGTTGTCAATTCCACACTTGATGATTGATGGATGGCTTGGGAAAGGCTTGGTCGAAGACCTAGCTAAGCCGCTTGGTTACATGTTAAATTGGGTTGGGGTAGCAAGAAAGGGCATGACGACCTCTCGGGTGCAAGGCCCGGTGATTGAGAGATGTACTTCCTTGGCTCGGCCAATAAAGTGTGTGGGTGTATGCAGAACCCTTGGTGGGAGTCCATGAATTCCGTGTGGGTTGGATGACCCTTGGTGTGAGTTCATAAATATCCACCCCAAGAAAGACCCTAGTTCTTAAAATGTCATCTGATGTGAACACAGATGACAGGATTGAAACACCTTGGCAATTGCATCATGTTGTGAGAGTTGGGAAGAACTCGAATAAAGATGCATGAGTGAGTCTCATCTCATTCCATGGCATGACATTGTTACATTCCAACATGGAGTGCATATTTTTGGATGGAATGATTGGGTATATGTTGTAAGTGAATGTTGCACGAGCATGAGCATCTAGGGGGAATAGCCTTTGTAGGATCTTCTCTACTGGGCGTTGGCTCACCCTATAAGGGAAACATTTTAGGTGCGGATTGTATGCTAGTGGATAACTCCTATGTAGAGCATCAAGGGTTAAGAGAGACCAACATGTGGTCTTCAACCTTGAAGTTTTGTAAACCTTTTGGGTTAAATTGGTTTTTGGCATGTAAATGTTGAAAACATATTTCAATGCTTGTAATAGAACTTGTACAAATTATGCTTAATGTACAAAGACATGTTCTATGGGTTTTGGATGAAATTGAAAAGGTTTAAAATGGGTTGGAAATGAAACAACAGGGCTTGGAAGAATTCTGGGCGGGTGTTAACGTTCGAACGGTGTCCACGTTCAAACGTCAGGAGCTTGCAATACTTGGGTTATACCTTTAGTGAATAGTATTTTAAGCAGAGAACCAAAGTACTGGGAGCAACTTTCGTTCGAATCCACTTCACGTTCGAACATCGGAAGTAGCCCATGTTCGAATGCCAATCCACGTTCGAACATTGGGGGTTTAACTGAAATTTTTGAAATTTTAAAACTAAGTCCCTATGCTTTTGGACTTTGATTTCCTAGTTTCCAATGATACAAATGAATACTAATTGAGGTATGTTGAACCTCGGTTGATTTAAGAATAACTTGTACACGAGTTACACCTGTGATTTATAATCCTGACTTAAGGGATGCTCCTGACGTGATGTCGGGTTGTGCGATGCTCACGGGTATTTTTGCGGATTGACGGGTGTCAACGGTCAATAAAGGACCCCCGAATTTTGGGGTGTCACAACTTTCCAATTCAAAGTTGGAGTAGGAAGAGTTTGTTGATGATAAGGAGCTAGAAACTGTGCAAGGGTAGGAAATTGGGCCCCAACATTTAAGAAGCTTCCACAACAAGAGAAGAATTTACATCAACCATTCAAACACCAATCTTGGAGCTAAAGTCATTACCTTCTACACTTAAGTATGCATTTCTAGGGGAGCACAAGACATTCCCGGTGGTGATAAGCTCTTCCTTGGAGCCAAGGCAAGAATATGATTTATTGAAAGTGTTAAGAAGGCGTAAGGGAGCAATCAGTTGGACCATTTCCGATATCAAGGCGATTAGCCCCTCATTTGCACACACCAAATCTACTTAGATGAAGACTCCAAATAGTACCGACAACCACAAAGGAGGCTAAATCCTATCATGAAAGACGTGGTGAAGTATGAGGTGCTCAAGCTACTTGATGTGGGCATTATCTTTGCAACTGCTAATAGTAAATGGGTTAGTCCCACTCAAGTAGTGCCAAAGAAGTCAGGGGTCACTGTGGTAGAAAATGAGGAGAATGAGTTGTTTCCAACAAGGGTGCACAAGAACGGATCATTTTCCCTTGCCATTCCTTGACCAAGTTTTTGAGAGAGTAACTAGAAATCCTTTTTATTGCTTCTTGGATGACTACTCTAGCTACAAACAAATAGAGATTGCTTTGGAGGGCCAAGAGAAGACAACAATCACGTGCCCCTTTGGTACCTTCGTCTATCGCCGAATTCCATTCGGGTTGTGCAATGCCTCAAAATTTTTTTAAGAGATGCATGAAGGAAATCTTTAGTGACATGGTAGAGAAAATTATGGAGGTGTTCACGAATGAATTTTCCATATTTGGGGACTTATTTGATCTGGAGAAAGTGCTAAAAAGATGAGAAGAGAAGAATTTAATGCTCAATTGGGAGAAGTGTCACTTTATGGTGACCCAAGGGATTGCGCTTGGGCACTTCGTGTCCGCAAAAGGGATTGAAGTAGACAAATCCAAGGTATAAGCAATTTCCAACCTCTCCACTCCAAAAGTCATCAAGAATCTCAGGTTGTTTCTTGGCCATGCCAATTTTTATCATAGATTCATAAGCAATTTTAGTGCATTGGTAAGACCTTTGACCAATTTGTTAGCAAAAGATGTTCCTTTTGCATTTTAACTAAACTCCACTCACTAAAACACAAAACTCACAAGATTTTACACTTTTCAGTTCCTCTTAAATCACCCTTCACTACAATTCGACTTCCTTCCCTAAGGAGACGACCTTGGAATACTCAATTGCAAGTAAAACATGACATTACAAGTCTCTCTTAGCTTGGGGAGAACTTTTGCACAAACACACATTTTCATTCACACGCATATTTTTCTCCATTTCTAGCATCAAAACTGAGGGAAAGTGACACTCGCCTACTCATATAAGTCGTATGCACACAATTTGGGTTTGTGTTTGGAGGTCAGGGAAAACTAGTCAAGCATTTTTGGCGCCATTGCAGGGGAAGGCTAAGCATCAAATTAGATGGTAATTTCAGATAATAGAGGTAAGTCCATTGATTCTTATCTTGGGCCAAGGTACGTTGCTCCTTTGTATATATTTGTGTATACTTTTCCTTTCAGTTGTAGATAGTGTTTTTATAAATGGAGATGGGACGACCAAAATAAATTAGTGAGACGTACCATAGGACTAAACATGAATCTAGACCAAGAGCCACCCGAGGATGCCAAAGACAACTTCTGAGATGATGGTGCTAATATTCCAAGGGGTGGTGGAATGCCAAACCCTAGAATGCAAAACCCCCGAATGTAATTCCCCCTTTAAGAAATGAGGGAAACAATATCTTAATTGATCCTCTGACGAGTTTAATGAGGGATTATCTCCAACCAACTTGAAGCTCCACCCCCTCGTGAATACTTCAACCAATCCAAGTTCATGCCTTCCTTGTTTAGCCGGAAATGTTACAACTACTTCCTCAATTCCATAGAATTGAAAGAGAAAATCCTTATTTGCACATTAAGGAATTTGAGGAAATTGTTGCAACATTCCTCACAAATCATGCCATGGAAGACATAGCACGCATGAAATGATTTTCCTTCTCCCTTAAAGACAAAACTAAAACTTGGTTGAACTCATTGAAACCCCGATCGATAAGTTCTTGGGTATAAATGCTTTCCAATTTTTTAAACAAATTTTTTTTGGTGCTCAAGACCTTAACTCTTATGAAAAAAATTCAAATTTTTTTGAAAAAACACAATGAGAAGTTTTATCAATGTTGTGATCGATACAAAAAATTGTTACAATTCATTCCACATCATAGATTTGAACCATTACAATTGGTTAGTTTCTCCCATAAAGGAATTACGTTGGGCCATCGACAATTCATAGAAATGATGTACAACGGAGAGTTTCTAAACAAGAATCCTGATGAGGCCCTTGAGTACTTCAATACATTGGCACAAAATGCTCAATCATAGGATATCACAGATCTCGCCGATGTACTAATGTCCTCTCTAGGAGTCAACCAAGTGGGAAAGGGATATATAATTTGAGTGACCAAGAAGACTTGCTAGCCAAAATTACAAAATTGTCCCATAAGGTGGAGAGTCTAGAGGTGAATAAGAGGTATGAGGTGTGCAACATTACCAAGGCTGAGTAGTGTTTCTCTATATGTGAAAGTGTTGAGCATTCTATCTCGGAGTGCCCAAACATTATGGCACTCAAGCAGATAGCTATGGCCATTGAGAAAGAGGTGGATAGCGCAAGGAGCATTTAGGGTGCGGGAGCTAAGAAAAAAAAAATAAGAAGGGACAATCCTCTTCTTCTAGTTCGGAGAAGAAGTAGAACATTTCTAACCCACAAGGGTTTCAAGGACAAGGTTGCAGCTATCATGGCCAAGGGCAAGGTAAATCCTCCCAAGGCCGAAGAAACTTCAAGACTTCCTACCAGGCAGGCCAGAAGACGTGTTTCATATGCCACCAGTAGGGTCATATGAAATCAGATTGTCCTCAGAGGCAGGGATACTAGAGTTATGGGGCATCTCAGTACCAATCATATGTGGGACACCCATAAACTTACTTTATTCCTACTTATCCAAACAAGGGTCAGGGAAACCAGTTTCAGTTCCAAGGTGCTACACAGACCCCTACCACTTCATGAGTAGGGACTCTGTAATTAGGCCAGATGGGCCAGGGCATGGGCCGAGGCCGTGGATAGGGCTTACAGGTCAGGACTTTGGGGACCTAGGGGCGGGTCTATGCCATTACTACTTAGATTGAGTCGATGGATCTGTCGGTGATTCAGGGTACATTTTTACTCTCTCGCTTATGGGCAATGGGATTATTTGACTCTGATACATTGCATTCATTATTTTTGAATCATGTATAAGGGATTTGGGCATAGAGGTTGAGACCTTAGAAGAACCATTGCATGTGAGTTCTCACATAGGAGCTATGGTATGCAGTGATCAGATATGTCAGGATTATGAGCTAGACATCTTGAGGATTCTGCTCTTGGTGGACCTTAGTGTCATGAACATGTTGGATTTTGAAGTCATCCTCGGGATAGACTGGTTGATGGCACACTAAGTCATCATCGATTGTGAACAGAAGAGGGTCATTGCCTATACAACAGAAGGTGTTGGTTTCAAGTTTCAGGGAGAAAAACATAATAATTTATCCCAAGACTTGTATGACTCTCGATGGCATGGGCAGTTGATAGGTTGGCTAGAAAGCCTTACCTTAGAGGACAAGGTGAGACAAGAGTTGGGTCTGTCTCAGGTGGTTTGTGAGTATGAGGATGTTTTTTTGGGCAAGCTATTGGGATTATCTCCACATCAAGATATAGACTTTACCATTGAATTGCACCCCAGTACATCACCCATTTTATGACTCTGCAAAGAATAGTAGTTGTAGAGTTGCAAGAACTCAAGGTCTAGTTGCGAGAATTGATGGACAAAGGATTCATTAGACCGAGCACCTCAACTTGGGGCGCTCTGGTGTTGTTTGCCAAGAACAAGGATATGACCCTTCGGCTATGTATAGACTACCGGCAGTTGAATCAAATTAATATCAAGAGCAGGTACTTTTTACCACAGATTCATAATTTATTTGATCAACTAACAGGAGCACGGGTCTACTCCAAAATAAATTTATGCACGGATTACCATTAGTTAAGGATTATAGAGACAGATAACCCTAAGACGGCATCTACAACGCAGTATGGGCATTTCGAGTTCACGGTTATGCCTTTTGGATTGATAAATGCCCCAACGATATTTATGTATCTCATGCATAGGGTGTTCCAACCCTACCTAGATTAGTTTATCGTGGTCTTTGTTGATGATATTTTGATCTATTCCATGACTGAGGAGGAGCATGAGGGTTGTTCTCGAGACTTTAAGAGATCATAAGCTGAACGCCAATTATAGCAAGTTTAAATTTTGGCTGACAGAAGTAAAGTTTTTGGGACACATGGTATCAACTTTGGGTGTGTCAGTTGACCCCAAGAAAGTTGAGGCTATTATGAGTGAGGAGAGACCGAAGTCAGTCTTTAAGATGCATAGTTTCTTGGGATTGGCGGGGGTATTACAGAAGGTTCATTGAGGACTTCTCTCGACTAACTGCACTTATGACTAGATTGACAAGGAAAAAGGTCAAATTTTAGTGGGATGACTCTTGTGAAAAGGCATTCTAAACGTTGAAGAGGGGGCTTACTTTAACTCCAATTTTGATAGTTCCAGAAAGGGGATAGAGGTACACAATGTATTGTGATGCCTCTAAAGACGAACTTGGGTGTGTATTGATACAGTCTGGGAGGGTAGTGGCTTATGGTTCTCGGTAGTTAAAGAACCACGAGCAAAACTACCCTACACACGATATGGAGTTGGCGGCCATTGTTTTTGCCTTGAAGGATTGGTGCCACTATTTGTATGGTGAGCAATTTGAGATGTTTTCAAACCACAAGAGTTTGAAGTGCATCTTCACACAGCGAGACCTCGGTTTGAGGTAACGCATGTGGATGGAATACCTAAAAAATTATGACTTTATTTTGTATTACCATCACGATATGCAAACGTGGTGACTAATGCACATAGTTAGAAGTCATAGGGAGTCTTGGCTAGTGTAGCTTCCCAAGAGTGGCAAATGTTTGAGACTATGGGACAGTTCAAACAGCACTACAGGGGTCTGACTTAGGAAATTTTGGGGAGTTTGGTGGCTACGCCTTCCCTACTGAGCAGAGTGATTGAGTCCCAAGGATAGTACACGGAGATATTCTCCATTAGGGATCGAGTGCAATCGGGTACAGATGATGAGGGTTGGGTCATTCACGCAGATGGTAGTCTTCGGTTCAGGAGAAAGGTTATGGTTCCCTAGTTTGTATATCTATAAGTGAGATCCTTAAGGAGTTTCATTGCTCTCATTTTGTTGTGCATCCAAGTGGCACGAAGATGTACCATGATCTTCGTCGCTAGTACTATTGGATTCGGATGAAAAGGCACGCTGGAGATTATATTAGTCGATATCTCACATGTCATCAGAGACCTGCAAGGATGTTCAAGCCTTTGGAGCTGGCTGAGTGGAAGGGGAAACACATCACGATGGATTTTGTGACGCACTTGCTATGGACATCATGAGGGAATGACTCAGTGTGGGTGATAGTGGACCACCTTACAAAGTCAGCAGAATTTTTAGTGGTGTAGATGACCTTCACACTAGAGGAATTCTGTAGGCTGTATATATGGGAGATAATCCAGTTACATAAGGTGCTTGTATCTATAGTGTCAGATCAAGATTCCAGCTTCACGGCCCATTTTTGGGAAAGTTTCAAATGGGCCATGGAGACACAGTTGAGGATGAGCACAACTTTTCATCCCTAGATGGACTGTCAGTCAAAGTGCACCATCCAGACTTTAGAGGACATTCTACGGGCATTCATCCTTGATCTCAAGGGTAGCTGGAAAGAGCACTTACCCTTAGTGGAGTTCACTTGCAACAATAGTTATCAGGCAAGCATACAAATGGCACCATATAAGGTAATTTATTGGACGTCATGTCATTCTCTGGTTTGTTGAATGGAGATTGGAGAGAGACCCTCTACGAGTCAAAATTTGATTAGAGACACCTTGAAGAAGGTGGACTTGATACAAAAGCATCTTCTTATGACTTTGAGCAGGCAAAAGAGCTACACCGATAGATGGTGATGACCTCTGGAGTTCGAATTCAGAGATCACGTCTTTTTGAAGGTGATGCCCAAGAGACAAGTGGTCAGGTTCAGAAAGTAGGAAAAACTATCGTCGAGGTATATCGGGCCCTTCGAGGTACTTGAGAGGGTTGGTACAGTTGCTTATTGGTTGGCTTTATTGCCAAATTTAATAGGTGTTCACACGGTGTTTCATGTCTCCATGCTCTAGAAGTACTGCCAAATGAGCTAGTTGTTGATTCGGATGAGACGTTCGAGGAGGAACTAGCGCATATCATTGATAATTGAGAGAAGATTTTGAGAGGTAAGACATTGAGTCGTGCAAAGGTGTTGTGGCATCACCGAGGTGTGGAGGAGGCGACATGGGAGCGCGAGGATGCTATACGTACTAGTTATCCGTTATTGTTCGAGGAATGAGGTACATTCTTGTGGTCATAAGTATTATATGACTTGTTGCATATGCATGTGGCTATGTGTGCATGTGTGTGTAAATTTTGGGTACGCAATTTTTTTTAAGCAGGGAAGAATGTAAAACCCAGAAAATTTTGATATTTTGAGGAAAAGGGTAAAACAGTAATTAACTGCTATGTTGTGGGTTAAAAACCCCAATTTCTTTGAAACTCGGATGGAAAAATGGACATCAACGTTAGATTCATCTTGTGAAATCTATTTACCCAATCAATTTTGGTTGAAATCCAAGACAGTCGATTTTTTTGGGTTTTACGAGGCGATTAGGTGTCGCATGACCAAAATAAACGCTATTGGGAATTAATTGCGAATTGTGGAAAATAATTTAATTTTTTTGCAACTAAAAATATATTGAACTTGAAACAGGATGAGATTTAATTAATTTAGAATGAAATTAGACCCAAAAAAGCGGACGTGTGGCGCAACAAGAGCCAAGTATTTAACGGGTATAGAAAAAGGGGAAAATCAGATTTTTGCCCCAAATTGGCTACTAATTTTTGTTGGAAAGAGAGAGAGAGAGAAGAAGAGAGGGAAATCAAGTGAGCTTCAAGATTCTCTCTATAATCTAGGGCCAACCTTTGGTTAAATCAACTCGAGTCATAAAGTTGATCTATGCGACGAGGGCTATGTCTACATACCAAAAGGCACAGATTTTAACGTAGTCCAAAAGATGATATTTTTGGAAATCAAGGTTCAAATCTTGATTTGGGTTCAAGGGAGTTTTCTACCACTTTTATTACACTTCAAAAGGTAGGATTCTTCTCGTAGCTATATTTATTTCCTTCCGAGGGTTGAAATTTCAAATGGGTAGGTCTTAGAGATGTAATCTCATATATGGAACATACCTATTGTCATTGAAATGTGGAAAGTGAGTTTAAGAATGGTTAAAATCAATTTTTGCATGAATTGGATTTTTGAAATTACTTGTTTGGTAATTTCATTAAAAATGTGATGAATTGGGCATATTATATGTTAACATGAATTTATGTCTTGGGGGTGTTTGATAAAATGTCTTGAATAATATGAGCTTGTTATTTGAATGAAATTGATATAACATGTTTGATGAGATTGTAAATTGTAATTATAAAATTGACAATTGGGAATGTTGGTTGAAATGAACTATTGTTCATAATGTGCTCATGACATATTGAACATGATTTGGAATTTGCATTTGTACATCACAATTGCATATGTATGGAAAGCATCAGATTCATGGACATTTGACATGAGTGTAAGTGTGCGCATGGTTTAGATCAAACACCACTAGTGGTGGATAATGTGTGGGCTTGGTAAAGTTGGACCAAGGTTCGATTAAGTCGCATGGGTTGCATTGAAAATAGAGTCAGGGTTAGCAAGAAGGGTTAGATTGTCTCTCGAGTGCAAAACTCGGTGATTTGGATACACACTCTACTGGTATCGAGTCTATAAAGTGTGTCGGCATATGCGAAGCGGTTGCTAGAATTCCATAAATGTTGTGTCAGTTGGGTGCCTGTTGGTGTAAGTCCATAAATACCCACCCCAAGAAAGACCAGAGAATTATAATGGTCATTAGATGTGCAACATCAATGAAAAGGGTTTGGAATGCCTGAATTCATATGCATGGCATTACAGGTGATATGCGAACCAGTGAAGGTTCGGGTTACGTTGCATGTGTGAGTCTCATATCATAACATGCCATGACATAGAGTATTCCATTGTGAATTACATACTCTTAAATGGATTGTTTGTCGTTTGTTGTTTGTTGAATTGCATGTGAGTATTTCAAATGCATCTAGGTTGGGGAGTAGCTTATTTAGAAGATATCCTATTGAGCGTGGCTCACAGTTTATGGGGACAACATTTCAAGTGCGGTACAAGCGCCAGTGGATGGCTCTCACTTGGGCCCTCATTGATGAAAAAAAGCTGAGATGTGACTTTAAATTACGTTTTTGTAAAAAATTATAATATTGTATAAAGTATTGTAAAACGAGCTCATATGGACTATGTTTTGTGTAAAATTGTATGTTATATGAGTTTGAGCGGATGTTGTATGAGATTGGATGAGTTAGAATTGGGAAAGGATTGAATCGGGGGAAACTGTGCACTTCCACCGGTAGAACATTGATTATCTACTGGTAGAAGGTCAAGTACCCACCGCAAAAAGAATTTCAATGGGCATTTCTACTGGTAGGATGTCGAGTACCTACCGGTAGAAGAATTCTAGTGAACACTTCTACCAGTAGAACTTTGATTATCTACCGGTAGGTCCCCTTAAATTTTCAAAAAATCAAAATACTTTTGTCAAGCCTCCGAGCCTTGAGTCCTTTTGCTCAAAGGAGGTAAATGGAGTAATATTAAGGTTAAATTGATGTATATTGAACCTTGAAATTGTCAGGTGATTGAATTGTACATAGGTTATGCGTTTGGGAGTGCCGAGTACGACGGAGACTCTGCTCGAACTCGATATTGGTTATGATCCCGGTGAAGGGGGTGTTGTGACGTGGTGTCGAGTTATACGACATTCCAGGATATTTTCTCGGGTTGATGGGTAATCAACAAGTGGACAAAGGACCCCCGATTTTAGGGGTTTCACTGCTTCAATTCAAGTTTAAGGTGGATGGATAGCAAATAGAAGACTCTTTTTTTCTATAGGTGGCAGTTCTTCAATCTTAGGCAACCAGTTACCTAACTCACAAACTTATTCCACGTCTTGATTTTCTTCTAAATTAATTTCCTCTAAATGATCACTACAAGAGTCAGTTACCAATTGTTCTTCAATGGCTTCAATCATTTGAACTTCATGAGATTCCACATTATTAGCCAACTACTTTCCAATTTTGAACACATTCAGCTCCATCTTCATGTGACCAAATATGAACTTCATGATTTCATTCATACAATTAATAAGAGCATTATATGTACCAAGGAATGGGCTTCCCAAAATAATCAGAATTTGAGAAGAATGGTTAGCAATAGGCGTAGTGTCTAATACTATGAAATCGATAGAAAAATATAACCTATCAATCAGACCCAACATATCTTTCACTACCCCTCTTGGTATCTTCATGCTTCAGTCTTCTAGCTGGAGAATGATTGAAGTGGGCTTCAACTTTCCCAAGCCTAACTACTTATAGATCGACTAGGGTAGGAGATTCTGCTTGAATTATTTCATTGTCTTCCTTAACCTCTCGACATCATCCCTTAATGTATGTGTATGATGCATAGGTGAAGGGGGGTGTCACTCTCCCTTGGGATGATGTCAAAATAAAGGGCAAGGAGAAAATGGAATGGAATGATGGAATTGTGGGATGTGAACGAACAAAAATGCTTCCCAAGCGCAAGAAGACTTTTGTATGTTGAGTTTTACTAGGAGAGTACTCCAAGGTCGTCTCCTCAAGGAATGAGTTGTATCATCGTGAAGGTGATTTTGGTGAAAGAAAAATGTAAAATCATTTGTTGTTTGAAATTTGGTTGTGGTTTGTGTTGTGATGAATTTTAAATGCTAAATAAGTATTGGCTAATCCAAGGGGTCACTCCAATGGGAATACAAAGTCAACTGAAATCATTCCTCCAATAGAGCATAGATGAACGATTGATTCGTGGAAAGCTAGAAATGAGTTGAAGAGAGTATCTGAGCATAAACGGAATATCAAAGCTAGATTGATTCATGGAGTGATGCCATAGCTAGGTGATGTGATTTTCCTCCGTAGACCTACAAAAGAGTGGGTTGTACAGAGGTGGTGCAGACCTTGTTTGCACACCCAGTATCTCTCCTCTTCTCTCTCCTCATTAATCACCAAGGCTCCAAAAGTCAAAGGGAAGGTGCAAGAGGGATGTCCTTGTTGTTGGGATTGGCAGGGGCAAGTTGGAGAATGTCTAGTGGGACCCTCAAAGCGGCAGAGAATGATCTACACAAATTGGGCTATATCAGTGCAACCTACCGGTATGGCATACCGGTAGGTAGAACTCCAGTAGCCAACTCTTACCAGTATGGCATACTAGTAGGTTTTCCCCTGTTTTATGATTTCTTGATTTATTCAACTCCTGAGCTATCTTCAAGCCATCTTTTCATCATCATTCACCTCAAACCATATGAGAAGGCTTTACAAAGCTACTATTTATCACCTTTTATCTGCAAATACTACAAATCTTCATTAATAGTTCAAGTAACACAATTTCACTCATTTAATACCCAAAAGCAAGTGAAAAAAGAATCTATTAGCACATGAAATATGTAATGTTTTGTGCTAATCAGATTCACACTCGCACCCAAGTCTAGAAGTGTTTGTTCAACCTGATAGTCCCCAATAGTAATACCAATGGTGGGATAACTAGGACCTTTATACTTGGGTGGAGTGTTGGTTCACAAGATAATACTTACCTACCTGATCAGAAAGGCATTTTTCTGACATTTAACTTCCTCTTGATGATGTACAAGTCTTTTAAAAACTTTGCATTTCACTTCCTTGAATAAATAAAGAATGTCAACATGGTTAGCTTGTTTAGCAAAGATTTTTCAAACGACCAGGATATGGGTCAGGAATGGGGCATATTACATCGTCAAACTGAACAGCCATAGGCAGCTCAAGTGATTCATCATCCTAGGAGGTGCCCTAAGTTTCTTTTTCTATAGGCTTAGAGACTTTAGGCAAGATGGTCTTGTCAAACGTTTTACCATTCCAAAGATTGGTGATTGACTTAAACTGCTTTTCATTATTTTGAGTGACATTAGAACTTTCAAAGTTATGTTGACCTTTGGAATTCTCTTAGGGTTGTGCAAGGAATTATTCCTTCTATTATCACATCATAGCCCTAGTGTTGGTCAAGTTGGTCATTTGAGATTTTATCTCATTCAAAGCTTGGTTGGTCTAATTTTTTATGGTGGTTTACTTTAAATGAACTGGTACAAAACATCCTTTATTATACCTTTTGTGAGGAAACTTCTATGGAGATACACTAGTTTGTCCCTAGGGAGCAAACCTTTGTGATTGCAAGTTTTGAACAAATCCTTGTTGTGGTGGGTGCATAGATTGGGAACCTAAAGACTATCTGGGACCGGACACTAATTGATTTGGAGGGGCATAAGACATAAAGGTATAAGGTTGAGCCGAGGTGTCATTTTGGAAACTAAAGTTCGAGTGGCTATGCCAACCTTAATTGCGTATGTTAGAGTAGGGATAATTTTGTTGCCTTGACTGATTGAAAGAATTCACCTACTCGTGGACGACCTCTTTACAAGCTAGTAATGTTGGGAACTCTTTGATAGATTGCTCAACTGATTCGCATAAATAACAAGGCTCCTCTTGAGGCACACTTACCACCTTTTAACCTTCTTGACATCTAAGTCTTCCACTTTCTTTGACATATGAGAAATCATGGATAAGAACTCATCTTATTCTGTTAAAGCATATTTTTCAACCACAACAAACTAGGATGGAATAGGTTGCTTTGAGCACACAACAAGGTCAAAGATATCTCAAGATTAAGCATCCTCTACTAAGCTCTCAAAGCAATCTACAGCTTCCTCGTGCCCTATGCTCAAAAAATCGGCTTTATACATCATGTCTATCAATTGGCATGGCTGATGTAATTTCTTGAAAAAAAAAGCTCACTAGTTTTCATGGTTCAAAACCTTGATATGGAATAACATTTAAGAGATCCTTAAATCTCTCCTAGAAGTAATAGAACTATTCATTAGATTTTTTAGAAAAATTTTGAGTTTGCTTCTTTAAAGCAATTGTTCTATGGACTGGGAAAAAATTCTTGAGGAACCCTTTTTGTAAATTAGCCCAAGTAGCCATGGTCTAGGGTCTAAGACAGTTGATCCAAGTTTTTGCCTTGTATTTTTAGAGAGAATGAGAATAATTTCATTCTTGCTACTTCTTCACGCATGTTTTGCTCAAGGAATGTGCTAACCACCTCGTCAAACTCCTTGGTATGGAGGTAGGGACTTTCACTATCCAAACCATAGAATTGCAGAATTAGCTGGAGCATTCCAAGTTTTATTATAAAATTTTGTGCTTGCACCAATAAATGTATACATACGGATGCAGAAGAGTGAGTGGATTGGAGGTATTCTCTCATCATCCTCACAAGAGGAACTGGAGAGATATTATCTCCAACATTCCTAGGATTGCAAATAGGAGGAACTAGTGGAAAATTATTCCCCTAGTTGCCAACATTCTGTGGATTCTCATTATTTAAACCTTCTTTGTCAACAGTGTTTGTGGGGTTAAGTTTTATAAGCCTATTGTAAATGGTGTCTCATGCCAACATGCAAAAGCAATAAAAACTATAAACAAAAAAAAAATACTAAAAATAAAGTACAACAGAGGATGCACCTGAGCTCATGATATGAATCACAAGACTTACTTTACAGTTGTCTGAATCACCTCTTGAATTAATAATGCCTTCCCTAGCAACACCGCCAAAAATGCTTACTCTCTTTGAAGTGGGTTAAATTATCATAGATTTCCAAGCGTAGGAAAGTTATCATGCTTGTAACTAGATCCATTACCAATGTCGTCTCTTCAGAGAAAACATTTGGTTCAAAGGGTGATAGGCAAAAGAAAATAAAAAATTTGAATTTTTGAGGATTTGGTTTTACAAACTATTGACTAAAAATTAACAATTAAATAAAATACAAGCTAATCAGTAGAGTTCATCTCACTATGAACAGGTATTTTGATCCAATTTGTATAACTCACTTGAGATTGTAATCAACGCACTCAAATGGAAAATATTCAATTAACACCTAATTGTAAATAACACATGTTTATTCAAATCAATTGATTTAATTCTGAAAGAATTACATTCACTTAGATTGCCTTGATCCCAAGAATTACCTGTGCTAGACTTAACTGTCTACAAGTAAGTAAGAAGATATACAAATTGAAAATGTTTTCAACTTTAATCATTCAATAACCCAAATAACTGAATATTTGGAAAAACTCTAACTAGGTCAAAATCCTCATTCACGGATGAGACTCCCTCATCTGATCAAATCAGAGTATGACTACTCACTCATTATAAAATTGAAAACAATAGTAATTGAAAAAAACATCATTGTAATTCAAAGTAGATAAAATGTGAATTGAAATTACAAGTAAATACATTGAATTGAATTGCAAGGAAGTAAATTATTCGCAAAGACTTGAAAGAAATAGCCTTGCAAGAATTAAAGAAACTGAACTTGAACAAAGCTTGTAATTTAAACAATAGAGAAAAACTCTTGAAAGATGGAAAACTAATTATAAACCATAGTAGAGAAGAACGATATTGTGGTGCATTGTACGATTAAAGAACAGATCCCCCTCTCTTGGCTATGCTTGGGTATTTATAGGAGATTCTCTGCTGAAAATCCTCTCTTTTATCCATTAATCATGGTCTTTAAAATAACTCAGTAGATTACTTTCCTTAGGAGTCTTTGTAGTAGAATTACACTAACCTACTAGTAATGAGCACATAATATTGCATATTTGAAGACTTCATTTCATTCTTTTTAACTTAACTTTGCATTTAAGTACTTAGAGTTAGTTGAAGTTTTGAATCATGTGGAAATTTTGATGTTGCGGGTAAATATAGCGTAAATGATGGATTTAAGAGTTTTGCTACTAAATGTGAATGTGTGGTGAAGAGATGGACACATTAGCAGAGGATTGGGAGGCTTGAATGGTGAGGAAACCAATAAAAATTCAATTTGGATGAAAACCTTCCAGAAGGTTTATGACCAAACCTTCCAGAAGATTTAGCCCTCTGGTTTCCCAAGGTTTTGACACAATACATATGTTTTCCCATTTGTTGACCATGATCCACTTCAAATCTGAAAAAGTTCAAAACATAAGAGTTGTAGATCCGGATGTCCTCTATATTTTGTTAAAATTTCAGCTCAATCTAACGATTGGATCAAAAGTTATTACAATTCTACCAAAACTGGTCTTGAGTTGTAACCTTCCGAACGACCTTGTGGAAGGTTTTGCCTACTGGAATTGACCTTCCAGAAGATTTACAAAAACCTTCTGGAAGGTTTAGCACAAAAGTGCCAGAACTTGCTACAACTCATCTCCAACTGCTTGGGGGGCTCACCTACACTTCTTCCACACCTACCCCGACATGTTCTACACATAACCATGCCATCCTTGCACAAAAGTCTACAATTGGAAGAGAAGACATGGGAAAATAATAGAGAGAAAGAGAGATGCTGGAAGGGGGCATGGGGGGTGTAGGCATGCCTACACTTTGTGTGTGCAGGTATCCAAACCTCCCCAAAATCATTGAATCTCTACAACACTTACCCAAGGGAGTTTCGTGGACGAAAATGAAGACATATATACACCAATTCTTCAGCATTTCAAGGGGGAGACTGCCAAAGCTTAGGAGTAGATTTTAGAAAGAGAGAGTTGGGTCTTGTAATTTCTTCACCATTTTAATCCCTATAAGCTTTAATCTTCTTGTAATTTATATTTCTTTCACTTTAATCTTAACTATTACAAGTTACTTTCAAGCTTAATCTCCCATTCAAGCTTTCACCATTAATGCACTCATTGTTCTTCATTTTCTTTGTTTGAAATGGGTATTAAATACATTCTCTCTTAGTTTATATTTCTTTGGATTAACTTAGCTCCAGTCTTCATTTCTTTATAATGTCTTCTCATTACATTGTTGTCTTTACATTAAGCATGAGTAGCTAAGCTTTTTAGTTGGCTAATCCAAAGGAAACCTCATGTTGGTCTTCCATTTCAACTCTTGTTTTTTCCTTCACTCAGTGTAGGATGGTTTGGTTTGAATGGGCTGAAAGTGGACGTGGTTGTGAGTCTTAGATAGCCCGTAAGCCTGGTCACGAGTTATGCTTGGATCCTTACCTCCATATCGTCTCTAGTTTCCCATGAATCAATCATTCATCTAAGCACCATTGGAGGAAGGTTTCGAGTTGATTTGGGAGTCCCGTTGGAGTGAACCCTTCGGATTAGCCATTACTTAATTTCATTTCATTTTCATTCGCAAACTTCACTCCCCAAACCAAAACTCAAAAGATTTTACACTTTTTCTTTTTGACAAAATCACCTTCACCACATTCGAACTTTCCTTCCCTGAGGAGATGAACTTGGAATACTTTCCAAGTAAAACACGACACTCGAAAGTCTCTCTACACTTGGGGAGCATTTTTGTTCACACACATATTCTATTTCATAAATTTCTTTTCCACCATTCCGTTGCCCTTTCTTTTGATATCATTTTGAGAGAGAGTGAAACTCTCTTATCCTTATAAGCCATACACACATTGAGGGATGATGTTAGGAGATTAGGAATACTACAATGGAAACCATCAAGCAACTGGTAGATATCACAAAACAACCTACCGATAGAAATGTTCATTGTATTACTTGAATTGGTTGCTTTTCTCTTCTACTAGTAGAACACCATTCAGTTTCGCACCTACCGGGAGAAGAGTTTCAACTTACCAGTAGAACAAGTCTTTGTTTTATTTCTCCCAGTAGGAATGAGCTTATAATGGTAGAAACGATTTCTGCCTCTAGTTGAACCAGTAGAAGACCTACCAGTAAAACACACTTTTCCATCAATTATACTTGCACTGTTCTTGGCTTAACTCCTAGATCTCCTAAATCATCCCCAAAGTCCTCCATAACACATAAACATGTGCGAAAACCTTGTTTTTCCACTAGCTCCAAACACCAATTTTCTCCCTAAAATACAAAACTAAATTAAAATAAAGAAACTAAGTAACTAGCATGCCTAAGATGAATGCTATGAGGCCTATAATAAGTAATATTACTCTCACCACTTGTTTTAGGGACCAATAAAACATAAATTCATGAACGACCACTCAAGCCGTGGGAGAGTGGTGGGAGGGCGGAGGTTGTTGGAATAAAAAAAGAATTCAAACCAAGGCGGTAAAGTAGGGATCATTTGAGTGACCCCCTGACCACTTGAGCTGTCTCAAGACCGCTCGAGCGGCCTGAGAGAGACCAAGAGGGCGGTCTCCGCTGCCTACTCTTTAGCCTTTCCCCATTTATCTCTAAGTGTTCAAAGACTAGTCTAGTGAAGGCTAGCGAATATAGGGTTTTTAAGCTAGAAACTAAGCAAAAATTTATCCCTCTGAGCACTAAAGAGTGTTACTCAGGTATAGTCCTATTAATGACTCAAATCTATATTTTTAAAACACTATTAAAGTTTTAAAAACTTTACTTTAAAAAACACCAAGGAGTCTCATTTTA
This sequence comes from Ilex asprella, assembly GCA_023539305.1. Lineage (NCBI taxonomy): Eukaryota > Viridiplantae > Streptophyta > Magnoliopsida > Aquifoliales > Aquifoliaceae > Ilex > Ilex asprella. The sequence continues at coordinate 581,353 of CM042202.1, read as the reverse complement.
TTTTATGAACTTAATTCCAATATATTAAACCAAGGTTATTACTTTTGCCTTAAGTAAGAAGGTGCATATAGAAAGTCTCCTAATATAACTTAAAGCACAATCTCCTCCCTACCATTGACATTTTCGAATCTACATCTTTGTAGCATCATTACCATTAAATAAATTAAAAATTATCAAAATTAATCACTTACAAACATGATTATAATAGGTGTGTCAAAAAATTTAAAATTTGTAAACATAATTTAGTCTAAGGGTTCATTTGTTTAGCGGAAGAATGGTAGAAAATACAAGAAAGAGAAACTTTTTAAAATTTTCATGTGTTTGGTTAGTAGGAAAAGGAAAATGAAAGAAAAAATAATTTGTGTTCATCCATAAATTTTCTCACAAATAACCAACTTTTTTTCTTGTAAAAAATACAAGAAAATGCAAGAAAGTTATAATCTATAACTAGCTTCCCATTTTACCCTTATTTTTCTTAAAATATTTTTTTTGTTATTAATTTTAAAAAATTTTGGTATGAATTTAATTAATCACATAATTTAGTTCAAAGACCTTTGAGTTGGTGATTGTCATAGAATTATGTTTCGAGCCACTTTTTTAAAAAATTTAACTTTCAATTGTAATTACATATTTTTTTCCTTTTAAACTGATTTAATATAATTAAGGGTAATTTAGACAATTATAAAAAATTCTTCTAACTTTACTTTTTTTAAAAACAATATAATTAATTTTTTAAAAAACTTTCCTGTAATTTTTTTCATTCTAACCAAATAGATGCATGAAAATATATTTTATTTTCTTTCACATCACTTTCAGTCATTTTCAGTTTTCATCATTTTTTCATCCTAAGAGTAACTCCAAGGGGAATTGCCAAAAATGGGGTGCCAAATGCCATTTTTGCAACCTTGAATAGTATTTTGGCACCTCTGAACAGTGTTTCTGCACCAATGGTAGGTTTCCAAATAGGATGTCATTTTAATATTTTAATATTTTTTATTAAAAAATATAATTAAACTTAACTATTATATTTTAACGGGTATAGTTTTCATAACGATCATAATTTAACGGATATATTTTTATAGCAAAAATTTTAAATTTCAAATTTGAAAATTTAACCGCCAAATTAAAAATTAAAAAAAGTATAATTTGTCTATAAATATATGGTCATTTTTCTTATGTTTTCATCCATCTATCTTACATTCTCTCTATAAATTCAATATCTTCTTTCTATTTATCCTTTCATATTTTCATTCATCAAGCTATATGAATCGTTATCCTAATATTTTAGGAGAGATCCTCAATATTGAAAAAGAAGATAATGATGACTTGGATATGTTGTATGCTACAAGTAGAAGGTCAGAAGGGTCTAGTCAGAGACGAATAAGAAGGCATCGTGGTTCCGTTCCAGGCCACAGAATAGTTAATCGTGGTAGCGTTGAAGGTCACTAAAGACTCTATCATGACTATTTTGCTACCCCTTGTGTATATGAAGGTTTTTCCTAAAGGAGGTTCCGAATGAGTCGTCCTATTTTTCTCCGAATTGTAAATGAGGTTGAACAACACGACTCATACTTCATCCAAACAACAGATGCTATTGGGATTCTCGATTTGTCATCCCTTCAAAAGATAACAGGTACTTATAAAATTCTAGCTTACGGAACATTGGTAGATTCTGTGGATGAATACATCAGAATTATTGAAAAGCATCAGAATTGGCGACTAATGAATACATCAGAATTGGCGACTAATAATTTTCTCAATTTCAATTTCAAGTTGTATTTTCAATTCCAATTTTAATTTCAAGTTGTATTTTCAATTCCAATTCCAAATTCAATTTGAAATTGTACGTTCAATTTTCATAAATAATAGCAACATAATAAATAATAACTACAAATTAAAAATTAATAGCAACATAATAAATAATGAAAAAATAATAAAACTATGCTTTTTCATAATCTCTATCTTCAAGTTATTCCAATATGTTGTAGCAATTTGGTCCATGCCAGTAGTGTCAGTTTCCATGATTTTCATTTCATTCTACATTTCACTCTACCTTTCAATTTCTAACACCTGCCTTTCTTCAATTTCTAACTGTCTACGATGTTGCTCCAATGCTATCTCCTGTTGAGCATAAATTTTGTCGTGTCGCTCAACTTTTTGTCATTCCACTTCCATTCTTTTCATTCCAGTGGTGATGATCTAGTGATGCTTCAACACCAGTTTGTTTTTCTTTATTTTTAATTTGTTTCTTCGAAGCTTTTATGCCCAATGGCCTATCGACTTTGGGAGTAGACAAGGGTTCAGTGTCATCCCCTAAATATGGAGTTGAATTGCAAGATTCAACATGAGTTGATTCAATAGGACTACCAATTGAATGAGTTTTTGCTCTCTTATTGATGGTAGGATTATCGGTCCATTTTCGCTCCATTTTCAATATATTCCAACAATGCTCGTATTGAAATGCTTTTCCAATAATATTAACAAACATTTCTTTTACGTCATCAACCTGAAAAACATATGAAATTATTCAGTCAATAGTTCAAATATCAAATCATCGTAGTGTCTAAATTAAAAACTTAATCATTACATATTTTTGCTTGGTATGTCCACTTTGTCGCAGTCTTTCAATTTAACTATAAAAACCGACAAAATTTGTTGCATTTTACATTTATATCAGTCTAACGACTTTTAATAGAAGATTGCAAACGCTCTTCTTAATTGCCTCCATGAAGTTCTAAGTATTGCAATATTCTTTGTCAGAAAACACCACCTTGTTGTTCATTCCCAGTAATTGCATCTTTACTCGTGTTAAGCCACGCAGATACAATTAATTTATCTTCTTCTAGAGAGAATTTCTTTGTCCTTTACGATTTTCTCCCTCTTGGAACGACTTCATTTTATAGTGGCATCAATACTGTGGGATTGATCTGCACGGTATCATTATATAAAACGATGTCGTTCATAAGCAAATCAATGAACGAACAGTCAAATTGCGAATCCATTTACAATATATATATATATATATATATATATATATATGTGTGTGTGTGTGTGTGTGTATATAATCAATTAAAAAATAAATAAAATTACCTATAATTAAAACAAATAAATCTTCCATATATTATAAAAAAAGTATAAATTATAAATTATATTACAAATTATAAATTAAAATAAGAACAGGGGGACAAATGTAATTATAAATTACAATGCATTTCCCTTTCCCCTAAATAAAACGGTTCCTACTCCATCCCCTTACCTGATCGTCTTCTTCCTCTTCCCCTTACTAGTCGTCTTCTTCCCCCTCCCCCTGCACCTCTCTGCAACTTACAACGGCAACGGGAGTATGCAAATAGTACACCAACGGCAAGGGTTCAGTGAAGATAGGGTTTTTGATATAAAGACAAGGATTCAGGGAAGCTATTTTCTGGGAGCAGAACACAAATTGATTTTCAGGCAAGTCTTTTTGCCCTTTCCTCTCTCTGTATTACTATAGATATTTTGAGTGGAATATAACCGTTGAGAGGAACAGTAGCCACCAACGACTATTTTGTAACCTCTCAATTCTCTCTCCAAAATTGTCAAATATGTTACCCCAAAATCCTAGATGTCATTTTGCCATCTCTAATACCACATCAGTTGGAGTCCAAATTTTTGTAGTTGGAATGTCATTTTAGCGATTATGGGGATGACATCTCTGATGGCAACTACCGTTGGAATTACTCTAACCAAACAGACCCTAAAAGTTCACAGTTTTTTTCATTTCCTGGTTTGGTGGAAAAGGCAATTTAGCAGCTAACAGCTTAGTTGAATTGTTTCCTGATTAACGATAGAGGATAAGATATTGCCGTTTTGATTTTCCCTCAAAGGAGGTGTAATTGTTTCCTAATTAACGATATCCCATTTTTTTTTCCTGAAAAAAGAAGTTGCAGTGAAGTACTTCTAACATAGAACTCTAAATAATCATCATCATTACTCCTTAGTCCTCCCCCCCCCGGCCAACCACACACACAAAAAATGCAGTTGATCTGATGATATGAAGACGAGTTCCAACTTCATCAATCTTCTCTCCAGTAATAACATTAAACAGTAACAAAAAATATATATATATATATATATAGATAAAAAATACGGAACCATCTCACATCAGCACATTATTATTGTAGGAAATAGTAGGCAGGTTTAATTGTCCATACCCAACTGCCAACAACCTTAGTTGAGTTGGCTACACCCATCGCATACATATAGGAACCCATCTATTTACTCTTTCTCTCTCTCTCACACACACAAACACACTCTCATAAGTTTGTGAACCAAATGAGCAAGATCAAAGGAGGACCTTTATGTTTCATTTGATACGATAAAAAAATTAAAAGAATAAAAAGATAAGTAGATAGTTAAAACATCACATTAGATTAGGAAAAAAAATATAAAATATAAAAAAATGAATGGATAAACTTTTTTTCAACTAATCAAAATCTATTCCTCTAAAATTGAGTTAAAAAATAGATAAAAAATTAATTATGTGTGTTAAGATATATTTTATTCGTCTATATATCCTTTGATATATATATATATATATATAT
>CM042202.1:351898-576370 GCA_023539305.1 Ilex asprella | reverse complement strand
ATATATATGTCTATTATATTTATCAATTACAATTAAAGATATAATAATAAAAAATGTATTTATATTTTTACTAAAATAAAAAAAAATCAATCATATCAAGAAAAAAAATTTAATTCTTCCTAGTTTCTATCCCTCTCACCAAAAACAAATGAGAAAATGAAAAAGTTCTCTTTTGAAGGATAAAAAATATATTAATCTCACTTTCTATTCTCCCAATTTTCTACCTTTCCGCCTTGCCATACGGACCATTAAAATTGGATGTGTCAATTCTAGCCGAAACAATACTGTTTCCATAACTTTTAACTTTTTCATTAAAGTCCCAAGATTGTATATTCCCCGTAACACCCATTTGAGCTGCCATAACCAAAGGAAGATCCGGATCAAATCACTACATGTGGAAATTGAGTCGCACCGTTCGTGTTCGGGTAATGTGATTCCTAATTCGTATCAAGTATACTAATATCTGGACATTCAGTCTGTCCTGCATAAACATACGACTGGAATTTCCTTCTCCCCCAACCAAAACCACCACCCCATAAATGAAATATAAACTTAATTCACATGCTAACAAACTCAGGTAAAACGACCTTTAATTCCCAAGACTTATACAATACTTTATACAAATTAGAAAGAAAATACTCGATTTCATTTTGTTAAACGGATTGTCATCGAAGCAGCAGCAAAATAACAATGCAAATGATAAGACCCACATTCAGCATAAAATTTTTCCTATGCATTCTAATCTCAATAAAACCCACCATTATTAACAATCCATCAATAAGACTAATATCATATTTTAGTGCCAGACATAGGTATCATAATCCCCATCCCTACTAAACAACATTAAAATACGCTAAAGAAGAAAACTATATTATAAAATATAAACCCACTAGCTTTATTAAGGGAGACAAATATTCCCTGTCACACACTATATATCACTCATGCGGTGCTAAAAATGATTCTGCGGCTTCTTCCAGGCAAGTTTTTGTTACTTACAGAACTAATAAAATCACAGTCCATTAGTGGCATGCAAATCACTGTAGAAGTAGCAAAAACTTGGCTGGAAACAGCTGTCCCCAAATAACTATAAACAAGTAGAACTAGAACAGATATTCTTCCATTTGACACTCCCAAGCAGAATGAAGAACCCCCATTATCAAAGTAACTTATAGAGAGATCATAGAAGAATAGAGAATTGAACTCAGAGATGGCATCCAAAACAATTACATGTCTTGGGAGTGAAAGAACAGAAGCCAAAGGGCCTATTGGGTATGTTGCAGTTGATGGCATAGCAACAAGGAGAGGGCAAGCAGTATCGATTGGGCCCACCACAGCAAGTACACAATGCACAAATCTGGAAGCTCCCAAGCCGCCTCCTACTGTCATTCAGTATAGCTACCATCTCCGCCTTTCCCGGCTTCAGCAACGGCATCATTTCTGCCTCCGCCGCCGCGACGGTGCTGTTTTCTGAGGCCAACCCCTTTGCCTACAAAATCAAAAGAAAATAGGACTAGCTCAGTCAATCACAGCCAGTTAGGCAAGAAAATTTAAGGGATCTGTGAATCCCAAGAGTGTTTGCAGAGGAAAGAGTGAGAAACTCACTTGGGCAAATTTCACATCATTGAGACTAAAGAACAACACGAGCAAGAGAGACAAGAGAACCCCACTAGCAGTTGCCGACATCTTTTCCGTCAGATGTGTATATTTCTGCTCTATGTTAGAGGAAAGTTGAGAGGAAATTTGGGAAAGAATGTTTGGTTGAGATCCGTTTTGATCTTTTTCTGTAGAGGCTTTGATTTGATATCTATCTCACAAATAAAGTTGTTTGAATGGATGGGGTTGGGATCAATAAATAGTGAACCGTCAAGGAGGTGTTAAATTGAGGATTTTCTGAAGTGGGCTTTACATTTTTTTGGTTTTGGGTGAACCAAAAGAGAGAATGGAGCAGAAGGTGAATTAAGGGCTTGGGTTGCAATTTGGATTCTCGGAAGCCAGTGCTTATAACTGCGAATGTGAAGCACTATAGGGCACACACCTCTGCTAGACTTGGAGGTTTTTGCCACGTGGCTTGTGAAGGGTTGTTGGGGGGAGGTTATGGAGTTTTCATACGGTTTGCACCGAATCTAGTAACCTAATGTATTGCTTTAATCAATTATTATTCATGGATTGACTATAAAATTCAATTTGATTAATGATTCACATTAAATTTATTGGTAATGATAAATTATGTCAATAAAAAATAAGTCCACGTATTGAGGTATATGAATTTACCATTAACTCTTAAACTAGAAAAAATATAAAGCAATGACTTCCCACTTTAGTAAACTAAAGGGCCAGAAATACCCTACTCTCCATTTCAGGAAAACAATCATTAATCATAATATCGTAAACAAGGCCACTCACTCGAGTCTTAGGTAATTTTAGGAAGGATTAATCTCAATTTGCATCTTAAAAGACCATTTGAATCTCAATTTACATCCTCAAATTTTAAAAATATCAATTTACATCCTAAAAGATATAAATACATATTAATATGTACCTAAGACTAAATGTCATATATTTTGCCATTCGAAAATTTTGAGTTAAGTATAGTTACACCTTTCAAAGTTTAAATTTTCACATTTACGTTCTAAAAAAATTTCATCAATTAATCCTTATCAAATAGCTCTCAATTTTTATCGTCTCATAACATTTTCTTGTCGGATTCGAGTCAATAAAAAAATATTTTTAACACAATATTTTCATTTTGAGTCAATTACATCGTGTCATATATTTCACATTTACGATAATTCATATAATATTTTTTAAATATTAGAAAATATTTATTTTTTATTTCTAATACTCTTTAAATAACTATTTTCTGCCTACAATTGTGTTATTCGTATATAACTTTAATTTGATCAAACAATTAAAAGATCTAACTACAGTTAGAAAATAACTATTAATGCGTATTGCATGCAAAAAATAGATATTTCATAATTTTTTTTATTTTGAAAATGTTTTTTTATTAACTCAAATACGAAACAAAAATGTTATGATACGATACAATTAAGAGTTATTTAACAAGCATTAATAGATATAATTTTTTTATCATAAATATGAAATATTTAAATTTTAAGGAATACAATTTATAATTATTTCAAACTTGTTTAACGGTTAAATAGACGGAGTTACCTTCAGGTATGCATTAATACGAATTTATGTCTTTAAGGGTGTAAATTAATATTTTTAAACTTTAAAGTTAAAAATTAAAATTTAAATAATTTTTTGATGTGGAAGTTGAGAACCCTATTAGGAATTCATCTGACATTTTTATGCTCAAAACTTTATTCCAGCTCACGTATTCCCCAACAATGCCGATCGCAGGACTGCAGCAAAGAAGACGTCAGTTAGGGTGCTGACCCACTCCTTTGCTTTACACTAGGGCTTTTATCCGAAGAAATCTACCACTTTGATCCCCAAAGAAAAGTAACGAAGGTGGGGTCTCAAAAGAATCATCATCTGGCTTAAGCTTACCTAGTCATCTGCCCGTGGTGGTTTCATACTGCTACAAGTTGATAATGTACAAAAAAATGAATTTATGTGCCACCTATCGATTAATTAATATAAGTAAAAAATGTAGTAAATATAAAATGAGATCAACACAAGTGACATAGATATAAAATGATTCGAAGAGAGTGACCTACTCCACTTTAAAGGCAGCGACGATGGATGGAGAACATTATTGATAAAGTAGTAGATGAGAGAGAGACAGAGAGAGAGCATGAGTACTCTTAAGGTGAGGTGTGTGAGATCTCTGTGTGAAAGATATCTATGAGAGGGATGTAGGGGTCTAAATGTGTTCGTCCCTAATGTGTAGAGGACTTACAATTTAAATAACTGAGGCGGAGGATAGCAACAATTAAGGATATGTGCTTCGAGTAATGGCTATCCCAATGTTGACTCCTTACGTGCGTTGATCTTTCTAGACTCTTAAACTTTAGACTGGACTGAAGTCATGAGCAAAGTCTAATCTGTCTTTTGTTGGTTTGGGGTTAACTCATGAACTGTGCTTAAGTCTGGTCTAAATTTGGGCTTGTCACAAGTAATCTACTGCTTCAATGAGTTCTAATAATATAGCCTAAATGAAATTTTTTAAGAATGATCTTTGTCAACCTTCAAGAGCCTTTCAACCTTACCTTTTATTTGGATATATTACAACTGTAAGAAAATTTTAAATTCTAAAGAAACGTAATATTTTGGTGTTAGAAAATTGTTTACAGTAATTGACTAATTCTGTGATGCCACAATATAAAACTCAAGCAAATCCATGGTCATAAAAGCACAAAGATAAAGATAAAAAGCTAGAAAAAGGAAAAATTCTAAGTCACAAAGTCACATCATGAAAATTTTCTAAGATCCTTCAAAGCAAGAGAAAGGTAATGATCTAGTAACGTTAAATTACCCTTGATGTTTTTATTTTGGCTACATAGGTTATAAAATGGATTTAGGGTGACTATGTACATGTCTCTTAGAATTTTTATTGAAAATATTTTTGAAACATCAAATATTATTTTGGGAACATAGATTGAGTCATGGAATAGATCCTGATTGGCCAATACCGCTTTGTTAGAAATATGTTTGTAATTGGCTAATTTCATGAAGTCTTGTGTAAATCTCAACCTAGTTTCATGGTTATGGTGCTTCAAAGATCAGTATCCGTAACCATCAAGTAAGGGAGCAATTCAAGCTACAAAGTCTTATTATGTGTTCTTTGGTGCACCTTCAACCTTAGGTTAGATTTAAAATGATTAAGATTATGAGAATGGAATTGAGAATAAATGAGTCATAGAGTTTTTCATTGATTTTTTTATAAACTTTAAATGTGTTTTGAAAAATACAGATTTAATTATTTATTGGTCTTACTTGAGAAACACCATTTATTGCTCAAGTGGACTAGTTTTTGTCTTAAAGCCAATAAGGATTACCCTTTGCCTGCTTGCCTTCGACTATAATGGTCTTGAACACTTAGGGAGTTAGAGGGGGCTACCAAGTTGGGCAGTAGAGACTGCCCCTCTGGCCGTCACAATCCACTCGAGCAGCCCATTAACGGCTCGAGTGGTACATACTCCACAATTATGGTTTGGATTATTTTTTCATTCCAGTGCCAACCGTCATCTCACCGATCTCTCAATGCTCAAGCTGTCATTCAAAATTTTTGGTTTACTTGGAACCCAAGATTAACCAGATTATGAGCTTATAAATCTAGGGTATCTCTTTTGTGTGTTTATTTCTTGCCTCCTAAACCTTAAGTGATCATAGATACACCCTAGATGCCTAAGATCAAAGGCCATCCATTTTGACTATTCGATTCAAACTCACACCATGAAGAAGAAGTTCTTACTTGGAGTTACAAAACCTATTGAAAGAGTGCATGTAAAATCCGGGAAAATTTAAATTTTTTTTGAAAGGGTAAAATGGTCATTTTGCAATTATAAAAATTTAAATACGGGTTCTATAGGCCTCAGATGAGGAAACGGAGTTCGCCATTGGACTCGTATCGCGAAATCTAGTCACCCTATCGAATTTTGTCAAATTTTGAGATAGTCAGATGTTTTTGCATGTCGTGCGAGGCAACTAGGTGGCGGATGACCCCACAAAAGTCTCCGAATATAATTATCATAAAATTTAAGTATTATTAGATTAAAGTATCAATAATATAAAATTGGGCTAAACACGAAATGTAATAAATCGTTTCGGGACGAAAACGGGCCCAAATAAGCGAAGGATACCAGGCGCGACGTGGACCGAGTATTAAAATTTACAAATAGGGATAAATATCTGAAAAAATCAGATTTTCTTCACCTATTTTCAGCCTTTGTTTGGCCGGCAATAGAGAGAAAAGAGAGAGAAAGAGAGAAAACTTAGATTTTCAATCTTCTACCGACGATTTTCAAAGTTTCGTCTCTCAGATTTCATTGAGCCAAGAACTAAAATCGCTCTCCTCGACGAGGGTTACGTCTACGTACCAAGAATGAGTGATTTCACCAAAGATCCGAAAGAGAGACCTTAGAGAAATCAAGATTTGGAAGCTTTTTTGGTGTTCTTGGAGCTTCTAGCCTTCACCTTACACTTCAAGAGGTAGGATTTTTCTACTTGCGTTTATTCTTAACCTATGGTGTTCATAGGAATAAGGGTTAGATCATGGCATGACTTAGAGTATGTCTATGGTCTTGGAGATGATGAAAATGGGTAGGGAAAACGTTTGAACTAAATTCTAGCTTGAAATTGATAGATGGAAGTTACTTGAGTTCATTCTTGTAGCTTAGTGAAACTTGTGCTTGAAGGTTGTGTTTAACATGTTGAGTGCCCTTAAGGTGTTTGATAGAATGCCTATGTGAAGTAAAGTGGGTTAAATTGCATGGGATGATGTAATAATATGCTTTGATGTTATGACAAAGTGAATTCATATGCTTATGATATGATTTGTGGTTGAAATGTATTTGTTGATATATGCACGTTTTTGGATATATTGACATTGTGACAATTATGGTATCTATATGCTTAGGATATAATTTACCATAGATGTGTTGGAGATGTTCATACATCAATTACAGCATATCGAACATTTTGTTGTTGTGGAATGGTGCATCACATTGCATATGCACGAAAACATCATATTACATAGGTGTGTGCATGGTTTGTCGCCAACACCGCACTTGGTGATTGACGGAAGGCTTGAAAAATTTGGGCCGAAGGCCTAGCTAAGCCGCAAGATTGCATGAAATTGGGTTGGGGTAGGAAGAAGGAACTAGAAGATCCCTCGGGTGAAAGGCCCGGTAGTTGGGGTACGTGCTCCCTTGGTTCGGTCCATAAATGTATGTGAGTTTAAGCAAAACCCTCAGTGGAAGTCCATAAATTCCGTGTGGGTTGGTGACCCTTGGTGTGAGTCTATGAATATCCACCCCCAAGAAAGACCCTGAATAGTAAATGTCATTCGATGTGCAACATGGATAATTGGTTCACACACATTATCACTTGGTTGTGTTAAGGAGCCGGGCAGGGCTCGGATTGAGTGCATGAATAAGTCTCACCTCATTACATGGCATATCATACTAAATTCCATCATTAGGTTGCATACACTTGAATGGAATGGTTGAAAATTTTGAATGTTGCATGTGTTCATTCCATGTGCATCTCGGTGGGGAGTAACCTCTGTAGGAATTATTCTACTGATCGTAGCTCACCCTATACGAGAACACATTTTAGGTGGAGAGGATACACGCCGGGGGATGGCTCTCACTCAGGGCCTCAAGGATGAAGAGAGACCAACTTGTGGTCTTTAACCTTGAAGTTTGTAAAACTTTTGATTTAAAATGGTTATTGGCATGTAAATATTGAAATCGTATTTGAACGATTGTAATAGGACTTGTATGGATCTTGTATAATGTAGAAAATATCATTATACATGTTTGAGATGAAATTGATAAGTTTTAGAATGGATTGGAAATGAAAAATAGGTAAAACAGGTAGTTATTGACAGAGTGTACCGGTACGCTGCTGTCCAAAGAGTTTGTCGTACTGGTACGCGTACCGGTATGGTTTCCCAGAATTCTGAAATTTTCAAGTCTTCTTGCTATGTTTTAGGACTTTGAGTTCTTTGGTTCCAATGACACAAATAGACTTAAATTGAGATATGTTGGGGTACATTGGACCCCGATTGAATTAGATGATTATAGAACTACGGATCACAATCGTTGCAATAATTCTTACTTTGGGGAATGTTATTGATGTGGTGTTGAGTTAAGCGACATCCATGGGTATTTTCGCGGGTTGATGAGTTGTCAACGATTAATAAAGGATCCCCGAATTTTGAGATATGTTGGGGTACATTGGACCCCGATTGAATTAGATGATTATAGAACTACGGATCACAATCGTAGCAATAATTCTTACTTTGGGGAATGTTATTGATGTGGTGTCGAGTTAAGCGACATCCATGAGTATTTTCGCGGGTTGATGAGTTGTCAACGATTAATAAAGGATCCCCGAATTTTGGGCCGTCACAGTGATTGCTTATTTTACCTCACCTCCGTTAACCCCTAAATACTATCCCTTAGACTATGCAATGTATGAGTGAAGGGGAAGATTTCTCTCCCTTGAGATAGTGTCAAAAGAAAGGGCAAGGAGGAAGAGAAATGGGATGATGTGAATATGAGATGTAAATGCACAAAAATGCTCCCCCAATCGCAAGGAGACTTTCGTGGGTCGTGTTTTACTTGGAGGTATTCCAAGGTCGATTCCACGGGGAAGGAAGTAAACCAATGTGAAAGTGATTTGATGAAAATGAAAGTGTAAAATCTTTGTGGTTGAAAGTTGTTTGGTGGAGTGTGTATCAATGAGAATGCAAAGAGAAAACAAATGTTAGCAAACCCATGAGGTCACTCCAATAGGCATACCAACTCACTCAAAATCCTCTTACGATAGAGCATAAATGAACGATTGATTCGCAGGAAGCTAGGGATAAGATTAGTGAGGATCTAAGCGTAAACTGTGACTATGTCTACGGGATATTAAAGACTTACCAACTCATCCACTCTCAACCCGGTCAAACCGAACCATAGGACTCATAAGAGAGGGAGGAGAATGAGTTGGAGTGGTATACCCAAGTGGAGGTTTCCCTTTGGATTTGCCAACTTAATGATTTAGCTACTCATGCTTGAAATGAAATTAACCATGTAATGAGAGTGCATATAAAAAACTATGAAGATTTAGAGTAACTAAGTGCAAGAGATTAAAGACTAAAAGTGGAAGCATTTTAAACCCATTTTAATGCTAAGAAAATGAAATTTTTTAGCATTAATGGTAAGTCTTTAAATGCACATTAAACCAAAAAGAAACATGAAGGAAAGCAACATTCATGACATTCAATGAAGTTCTAAGGATCCTTACAATAGATTACACGGCAAAGTAATGAAGAAAATGCAGAAAAAATAATTTATCCCTCTAAAAAACACTGTTCATCGTCTTCTACCCAGGAGCTCTTCTCTCTATTTCTCTACTGCACAATAATCTGAACTCCTTGGTTCCCTTGGCTCTAAAAACGTCCCTCCCTAGATCTGGGGTGGCCTAGGGTGTCTCTTCCATCCAGGGGTTACAGACAGCATGGCTTGAACAGGGGCGTGCAGAGCTTGTCTGCACACCCAGCTCCTTCCTCTCTCTCTCTCTTCATTGATGAGCCAAGCTTCAAACATCCAATCCATGGTGTGAACAAGGTGAATAGTGTTTTTGAAAGTGTCAGGGGAGTAGGGGAGAGTTGATGATGGGGTTCGCAAAGTGATAGAGCTCCAATTGTAGAAATCTGGGGAAAAAGTTGATAGACCGTACTGGTAGAACTCCAGTAGCCTTTGCGTACTAGTACTACATACCGGTTCGATATCTGCTGTTTTTGCTGTTTCTGCTTCATTAGCCACCGTTAAGCTTTATAATTCTCGTTCTTTCATCCCCTATTGTCTCCATCCTTGTTGAAATGCTAAAGGGAGTCTTGTTTAACACCATTTAACTGCAAAAACAAAATGTCGTCATTAATAACTCGATACAGATAACTTCCCTAATTAGCAACATAAAAACCCTTAATTCATGGATGGTTAGCACCTATAAATATGCAATATTTTGTGCTAATCACACCCCCCAACTTAAGTTTTTCTAGTCCCTAGCAAGCACATTATTAATAGCACAACACAAAACATCATTATGCATACTCATTCCACTCAACATCCATTCATCCAAACAATTTAAAAGTAAAAATCATAACACAATTCACAACATAAACACAAGCACAATTTATCAAAATATGGTTTTCCATAAATATTTCATTGAGTCGGAGTACATAGAGTAGGACATCAAAAACAAACAAAATAGCCTACACTTTTTTTTTAACATTCTCCTCAATTCAATCAAGACACAAAAAAGAAAAAACGGACAAAATCCTATTCTTCATCACCCTCCTCCTCCTCCTCCTCCTCATCATCATCAACTTCCTCATCATCATCCCTCGACGTAGAAGGACCAGCAGAAGAAGTGCCACCCACAGGAGCAGGGGATCCACTAGGGATGGGCCTCCCTAGGAAAGTATGCATATAAAGCTCTTTCATCATGACCATCGTTCCCTGCATTGATCCCTCCAATGCGTCAAGGCGCTAGTTTGTTGAATGCCTTGGTATCGATGTGAATGGCCTAGTGGGAGTGGTCGGCAGCTTATCATCCAGGTCAGCCTCCATTTGAGCTTTCTCAGCTCGACTCATAGCTTTCCTCTTCTTGCTGCTGGTTTTTTCTATAGCTCCAGTCTCGGGAGGGGTGATCTTATCAAAAGCATAACCTTTCACCTTAAAGTACTTGCACATCCGGGTCACCAGACTCCCGTATGGCAAGTTGGTCATTGGCTTCACGGTTGCAGCAAAATCTTTCATCACCTCCCAAATAATCAACGCAAAATCAATTGTTTTCCCCGACACCACCGCATCCAAAAGAGCTAACTTATCCATGTTTGACTTCTTTTCTGCAGCCCTCGGGAGAAGGTTATAGTGGAAAAGCTTGTTCAACAACCCATACACATGCTTCAATCCCCCACTATGCACCATTCCCTTAAATGATGAAGGATCCTCATACATCAAAGCCACAAACTTAGGCTTGGTCTTTGGCTAGTCAACATTGTGAGGGTAGACAGGTGGGAAGGGTGGTGGTCTCTGATAATCTCCAAGGAGGGTGGCAATGACATCAGGGGTGACATCAAACACCTTACCCCGCACATTTGCTCTTAATGTCTCCCCGTGCTGCACTGTCACCACCTTGAGTGTCTGGTAGAATTCTTTGCACAGGGCTAGGTTATACCCCTCCACAGGTTCAAACCAGAAACTGCATCCCATGTTGTTCAATGGTTTTCACCACCTCATGTCGTGGGGGTGAGTGAAATGAAGTCAAGATGGCGCTCACATGTGACGCCCTTGTCCCCGATAAACTTGAGACGTGCCGTTGTCCTCGCCCTCTTCCTTTGCTCCTCGGGATCCATGCTTGGTCCCTCACCACTCCTTTTGTGGCTACTCGGCTCAGCGGGTGGAGGAGACTTGGACCCCGCTATCTTAGTGCGGGCCATGGAGTGCAACAGTGCCCACATCGAGAGGAACGTAAAGATGAGCCACAATCGACTCTTAACAGAGCCTATTGGCTCAAGCACAACTCCCAATTGACAGGCCATATGAGATTGTTTGGAGAGAAAAGAGGGATTTGGGGGATTTGGGGAAATTGACAGGAAGGGTTTTGGCGAGGAGAGCCCTAGAATTTGGCAGAAATAGGAAGATGATATAGGGTTTTAAGGAGGGAGGAAGAGGGAAAGAGCGTTAGGTGTTTTCGAGTGAGGGAGAGGGAGAGCTAAGGTTGAGTGGTTCGGTGGGAAATAAAGTCTATCAAACGATTTAAAATAAAAAGCCCTAATTTTTTTTTTTTGGTTCAGCAGACCGTACCGGTACTGCGTACCGGTACCTCGAACTCCAGCAGCCTTTGAGTACCGGTACGCTGTACCAGTACAGTATATGCTATTTTGGCTGCAAAAATCCTGCTGAGTTCTTCTCACCACACCATTTCAACTAAGGACCTCCCCAGACACTTTTACACACTCCTAATGACCATTTCTCCATTCCAACAAAGCACTCCTTTTGAAACCATAATTCGAACCATCATGCTTAAATTAATGTTGAAATTGCACAGTGATTTAAACCTTTGATACAATCAACTTAATGGAACGGATTTGGACTTCCAACTGATCAAAAAGAACATTCAGAAAACACATCATAAATTTCATCATCAGGGCATTCTTAAGTCATATCAAATATCAAAAACTTGAGTCATATTCCTCCATTCCGGAAGCATGAGTTATTTGACACATTTCTCATATGACTGAACTAAACATACATGAGCAAAACCATAGACTCCAATGCTAGTCTAAAGTATGCATGTAAACATTGATTTCCAACCTGAATGTGTGTGATTTAAGCATGTAATTTGAGTATTTACACAATAGGATTCACATTCAAATAGCTTAGGCAAATTCAACTTCAATACAAAACTCACCAAGGGGGCACTCTTAATCAAAGAATACTCTCAAGTTATCCTGGCATGCCCTCCATGTGTACATGTGACATAGAATCTTGTGTTCAAAATGAAATGATCACATGTAATCCCAAAAATGAAGTACATATATGAAAGTGAATCAGCCCTAGCATAATCTCATGAATAGAATGCTCATGCATTGAATAGTAAACATAACTCATCATTTTCTTTGAACATCTGCACCTCCCATGCTTCTCTAGATCACTTAAGACTTTAACGGTTATAACGGGGCCTTGGGGTGATTTCTAGGTAAAAGAAATGACGGAATTAAGATAACAAAGAGGGTTGTTCCAAGTGAGAGACCTTTATTTTAGAAAGACACTTCCCTTTTCATGGGATTTTGATTTTCATCTCATTACCACTCCCTTTTTTTCTCTTTTCTTTTCTTTTCCTTGACATTTCCCTTTTCTTTTTCTCTTCCACCCATTCTTTTCCTTTTCTTGTATTTTTCCTTCTTATATGTTTGACTCATTGAGTTTAAACCTCATTCATCCCTTCTGTTTACAGTTTCACACCACTGTTTCTTCTTTTGTAATTTCTCACATCTGCTTTAGGAACAACCAATGTAAGGTAGACATTTCTTCTTTTCTTTGGCTTGGTCAAACGTATGGCGTAGAAACGAATTCAATTAAGGCTCAATCACGGCACTAGGGATAAAATTCGTACAAGAAAAGGGCAAAGGCTCGACATATTCAAAGATGACCTAAGATCACTTCCAGGTCCGCATAGGGTGGTATTTTATGATCACGATAAATCAGTCCACTATCCAAATGCACCAAACCAAAACAAGCATAATGAGACTATTGAACAAATTTGACGTTGAAAAATAGTTCTTTGAGTAATTGTGATATCCCTCCAAAAAGGATTTGGCTCTAAAGCTCTCATGGATCCAAATTCATCTCCGCTACTTATGTCAAGCTTAAAACATGAATCCAATCTGTAAATCACCGAAATTACACATTCAAGAGTCACATACAGATAAGTTTGAAAATTAATACATAAATGATACACATGCATAGGATCAACTTCCATAGAGTGCTCATGTGCACAAGGTTCACAACAACGATCAACGTGTCATCTAACACACAACTTCTTCATGGCGGAATATAGATCAACTTTAGATATTTTTCATCAAAAATTTTCAAAATTTTCAAAAATTTCACATCTTTTTCAACAAGGCAAACAACAAACAAAATTTTTCAACAACCTTGGTGTATTATACAAATGGTGCACCTCACCCCCTAACTAGAACCATGCATTGTCCTCAATGTAACCAAAAGATATGATATACAATGAAAGACAGTAAAAGATGAGAAGGGTAAGAGAACACCTCGCATTTGAGCTTTTGACAAAAGCACCAAGATCTGGATCCAAAAGAAACAATGCTATACAACTATAAAAAGTAAGTAGCATGAAATAAAACTGACATAAATAAATAAAACAACTGTACATTGGAAAAGGTAAAAACTAGCTAATCCTCCACAACCTCCGGATACACCGGGTCAATTAAATCTTCCTCCACCCCCTGTTCTTCAAAACCCTCAAAGAATGGTTTCAGTCTTTGGCCATTGACCTTGAATGTTTGGTCATTTTTGGGGTTTGTGATTTCTACCACTCCGTTGGGGTAGGCCACCTTGACAAGGTAGAGGCCACCCCACCGGGATCTTAACTTCCCTTGAAAATGGAGAGCCGAGAATTATACAAGAGCACTTTTTGCTCGGGCTCAAACGACTTCCTCGTGATGGAATTGTCATGAAAAACTTTAGCCAGTTCCTTGGAAATTTTAGAGCTCTCATATGTATCTCTTCAGATCTCATCCAATTCATTCATTTTCAATTTTCTCTGCTCCCCAGCCATTCTCATGTTAAAATTCAAAGTCTTTATGGCCCAATAGGCCTTATGCGCCATTTTAACTGGCAGATGACAAGCTTTTTCATAAACTAGTCGGTAGGGAGACATGCCTAAAACAATATTATAAGCAGTACGGTATGCCCATAAGGCATCGGTCAACCTTTCTGACCAATCCTTCCTATTTGGGTTAACTGTTTTTTCCAAAATATTTTTAATCTCCCTGTTGGCTAATTCAACTTGGCCATTGGTTTGTGGGTGGTAAGCAGTGGACACCTTGTGTGTAATGCCATATTTAAACATTAATGATGCAAATGGGCTATTACAAAAATGGGATCCACCATCACTAATCATTGCACGAGGCATCCCAAATCTCGAGAAAATATTCTCCTTAAGGAACTTAACTACGATCCGATGGTCATTAGTCTTGGTTAGGATAGCCTCTACCCACTTGGACACGTAGTCCACCGCCAGAAGAATATACAAGCAGCCAAAAGACATGGGGAATGGACCCATGAAATCGATGCCCCAATAGTCAAATATTTCAATGTCAAGCATGGGGGACAGGGCCATCATATTTCGACGGGTCACAGTACCCAATTGTTGGCATCTGTCGCATGCCTTGCAATATGCAATACAGTCCTTAATAAAAAAAGGGCCAGTAGAAACCTGACTGACGAATTTTGGCTAAGGTTTTCTTTGCCGAGAAATGTCCACCACAGACTTGGGAATGACATAATGCAAGGACGTGCCGCAGCTCATTTTCAGGCACGCATCTCCTCATGATCTGGTCTGGGCAATATTTGAACAGGTATGGATTGTCGAAGTAAAAATACTTCACGTCTGCCATAAATCTCCTTTAACTTCAGGGCTCCACTATGGCGGTATTTGTCCTGTTGCAAGATAATTACAAATGTCAGCATACCATGGACAAACAGAATGAATTGACAATAAATGCTCATCAGGGATGGGAATGTGCTCATCGGCCTCTTGCACCACCAATCGAGATAAATGGTCCGCCACCACGTTTTCCACTCCTTTCTTGTCCTTGATTATCAGATTAAATTCTTGAAGTAGGAGGATCCATCGGATAAGTCTTGGTTTGGCATCCTGCTTAGACAATAAATACTTCAAAGCAGAATGATCAGTAAAAATAACTCGGCGAACCAATGATGTAAGACCGGAATTTATCTAATGCAAATACTACAGCTAGCAGCTCTTTTTCAGTGGTGGTATAATTCATTTGAGCTTCATTAAGAGTTTTGCTAACATAGTAAATTACATATGGTCTATTCTCCTCCCTTTGACCCAGCACTGCGCCTACCGCGTAATCACTCGCGTCGCACATAAACTCAAAAGGTAAATCCCATTTGGGTGGTCGCATAATTGGAGGTGCAACAAATTGGTCAAAGGTCGGGCCAATGCACTAAATTTTTTAATGAATCGACGGTAAAAACCCGTATGGCCCAGAAACGACCTGATATCCTTGACGACTTTCGGTGTAGGAAGGTTGGAGATAGCTCCACCTTTGATTTGTTAGCCTCTTTCCCTTTCGCCAAAATGATGTGCCCGAGAATAATTCATTCTGTCACCATGAAGTGATATTTCTTCCAATTCAAAACCAGACTCTTCTCTTCATTTCTCTCCAGAACTTTCTCTAAATTCTCTAAGCACTTGTTGAAAGAATCCCCAAAGACTGAGAAGTCATCCATGAATACCTCAATAATCTTCTCCACCATGTCACTAAAGATCCCCATCATGCAACGTTGAAAAGTCCCGGTGGAATTACATAACCCGAAAGGCATGCGACGATACACAAAGGTACCGTAGGGACAAGTGAAGGTGATTTTCTCCTGGTCTTCCAAGGCAATCTCTATTTGATTGTAGCCGAAGTATCCATCCAAAAAGCAATAGAAAAGATGCCCCACTACTCGTTCTAGAACTTGATCAAGGAACGGGATTGGAAAGTGGTCTTTTCTTGTACACAAGTTGAGCTACCAGTAATCAATACAAACTCTCCACCTTGTGATCTTCCTTGTTGGGATAAACTCGTTCTCCTCATTTTCTATAACAGTGACACCCATCTTCTTGGGTACTACTTGCGTGGGACTAACCCACTTACTATCGGCAATTAGAAAAATTATACCCACGTTAAGTAGTTTTAACACCTCATCCCTCACCACGTCTTTCATAGTTGGGTTCAACATCCTTTGTGGCTGGCAGGACGGTTTTGCATCCTCCTCAAGATAGAACCGGTGTGTGCAAATGGTGGGATTTATCCCCTTGATGCCTACAATTGTCCACCCAATTGCCCCTTTATGTCTCCTCAACACCTCCAAAAGCTCTTCTTCTTGTCTTGCATCCAATGTTGAACTAATCACCACCGGAAATGACTCATCTTCCCCAAAGTATGCATACTTTAAATGGGAAGGTAATGGATTCAATTCCAAGTTAAGTTTTTGTACATCGGATGGGAATATCTTTTTGTCTTGGTGTGGGAGTTTTTCAAATGTAGGGGTCCACTTTTCTGCCCCTTTCAAACTTTCCAAGTCTTTTTGCTCATCCACCTCCACCATATCAACAACTTCCTCCTCTCTCAAATTGACAGTGCTCATTAACTCCATGTGCTCCTTTACCAAAGTGTCAATTCAATAAATCTCATGTGCCTCCTCTTCATCTCTCAGTTGCTTGCACAAGTTGAACACATTAAGCTCCATTGTCATATTCCCAAATGCTAGCTTCATAAGACCGTTCCAGCAATTAATCACAGCATTAAATGTGGCAAGAAAAGGTCTACCAAGTATTACAGGGATTTGGGAGATAAGGTTTGCCACCGGGTGAGTGTCAAGCACAATAAAATCAACAGGAAAGTAAAATTTATCCACTTGTACTAAAACATCATCAACTACTCCCCTTGGTGTTCGAACACTACGGTCCGCCAGTTGAAGCGTGATTGGAGTAGGCTTCAATTCCTCAAGCTTGAGTTGTTGACACATGGAGTAGGGGATGAGGATGACACTCGCTTCCAAATCAAGCAATGCTTGTTCAACCCGTCAATCTCCAATGGTTATGGCAATGGTGGGGACAGCCAGGGTCCCTAAACTTCAGAGGAGTGTTTGTCCTCAAAATTGAGCTTACTTGCTCAGTGAGGAAAGCTCTCTTGTGAACATTGAGCCTCATTTTTACCGTGCATAAGTCTTTCAAGATCTTTGCACATGATGAAATTTACTTTATGGCATCAAGGAGTGGGATGTTTATCTTCACCTGCTTAAACATTTCAAGAATATCAGCATAATTAGCCACCTTGACAGGTGGCTTCAAACGATTAGGAAAAAGGGCATGAATAGGGGAAACAATCACACTCTCGTCAATCACCTTTTCTTTCTCAACCGCCTTACTCTCTTTCTTCTCACTTACCCAACCTATTTTACTGCTAAGAAAATGAAATATTATGAGCATTAATGGTATGTCTTTAAATGCACATTAAACCAACAAGA
The DNA here is from genome assembly GCA_023539305.1 of Ilex asprella. Taxonomy (NCBI): domain Eukaryota; kingdom Viridiplantae; phylum Streptophyta; class Magnoliopsida; order Aquifoliales; family Aquifoliaceae; genus Ilex; species Ilex asprella. Next base: position 558,881 of record CM042202.1, on the reverse strand, counting down.
AACATGAAGGAAAGCAACATTAATGACATTCAATGAAGTTCTAAGGATCCTTACAATAGATTACATGGCAAAGTAATAAAGAAAATGCAGAAAAATCTAATTATCCCTCTAAAAAACAATGTTCATCGTCTTCTACCCAGGAGCTCTTCTCTCTATTTCTCTACTGCACAATAATTTGAACTCCTTGGTTCCCTTGGCTCCAAAAATGTCCCTCCCTAGCTCTGGGTGGCCTAGGGTGTCTCTTCCATCTAGGGGTTGCAGACAGCATGGCCTGAATAGGGGTGTGCAGAGCTTGTCTACACACCCAACTCCTTCCTCTCTCTCTCTTCATTGATGAGCCAAGCTTCAAACATCCAATCCATGGTGTGAACAAGGTGAATAATGTTGTGGGCGTGTCAGGGGAGTAGGGGAGAGTTGATGGTGGGGTCTGCAAAGTGACAGAGCTCCTGTTGTAGAAATCTAGGGAAAAAGTCGACAGACATTACCGGTACGCTATTTCATCCCCTTTTGTCTCCATCCTTGTTGAAATGCTAAAGGGAGTCTTGTCTAACACCATTTAACTGCAAAAACAAAATGTCGCCATTAATAACTCGATACAGATAACTTCCCTAATTAGCTACATTAAAACCCTTAATTCATGGATGGTTAGCACCTATTAATATGCAATATTTTATGTTAATCACATAGCTTGGTATCAGGGCCTAGGTATACGAATTACCTAGGGCTAGATGGGCATTGGGTCTAGACCATTGCATTCCATGTGCATTTCTTGTTATGTGTTTTGTTTGCTATCTATTATGTGTTATATGACATGTGAATTATATGCATTGTAGAATGTATATTGAAAGGAGGAACACTAGGGTTGAAAACACAACCTTGGGTTCAGAGTAAAGGGATGAATGGAATGGTTCATAGTGTGAAAGTTAGTGTGTAAATATTAATCCCTGCTTTGGGATAGTGTGTGAGACTCTTTTGCTATCTGACATATGTAGATGGCTAATTGAGGAAGAGGACGCCGAGGTGGTGGACAGAACAACAACCAACCACTATCGGCTTTTGACCAACAAGCCTTTATGGAAGCTATTGGTGAGGCGGCTGCTATAATTGCACAAGCTAGTGCTGTAGCTACAAAATTGCATAGGCTAGTGCAAATGTGAGTCAAGGAGGGCAAAGTAACCTTCAGAGGTTTAAGGCACACAAGCCTCCATCCTTCTTGGGAGGAGGGGATCCGATGGTAGCTGACCATTGGATTCGGCAAGTGGAAAAGATCTTGAGGGCTATGTAGATCAGCTCCGATGCCACCAAGATAACTCTGGCTACTTTTTAGCTGGAAGGAGAATCACAAGTGTGGTGGGATTAGGTCAAAGCCTCAAGGGACTTGGAGGCAATGACATGGGAAGAGTTCTGTGAACTTTCATGGACAAATATGTCCCGACTGTTGCTCGATATACAAAGGCCTAAGAGTTCTTAAAGTTGAGGTAAGGAACGATGGCAGTGATGGAATACATGGCTAAATTCATTGAATTAGCCCATTTTGCTGATGCCTATATGACCATAGATATGGCCAAAGTGCATAGGTTTGAGGATGACCTAAAATTATCCGTCCAGGGTAAAATTGTGGTTCTTCTTCTGCAAGACTTGGACACGATAGTCACGACTGCTATGACCATTGAGAGAGAAGTGGATGATGCAAGGAACATTTGGGAATCAGGTAGTAAAGACAAGAAGAAGGAGAGCCAATCCTCTTCTTCTAGTACGGGTAAGAAGCAATGGACTTCTGCAAGGACAGCAAGGGCAGGGCCGCGGCTATCAAGGTCAAAGCCAAGGTCAATTCTCCTAAGGCGGGGGAAACTTCAGGACCACTTATCAAGCAAGTCAAAAGACTTACTATGTCTGCCATCAGCCAGGTCATTTGAGGATGAATTGTCCTCAACAAAAAGGATCCTAAAGCTATGGTACATCCCAGTCCCAGTCTTCAGTGGGGCAGCCCCAAACCCAGTTTATTCCTCCTTACCCCACCATGGGTTAAAGGAGCTAGTACCAGTCTCAAGGTGCTGCACAAGCTCCTATCATTTTTTAAGCAGGGACTCCGTAAACAGGCCAGATGGGCCAGGGCATGGGTCAAGGCTGAGGGCAAGGCTCACAAGCTAGGACTTCGGGGATCCCAGGGCGTGTCTACGCCATTACAACTCACACTGTGCCGGCGGATCAATCGGTTATCTAGGGTATATTTCTACTATCTCGTTTATGGGTAAGAGTACTAATTGACTCTGGTGCATCACATTCATTCATTTCTACATCATGTGTGAAAGACTTCGGCTTAGAGTCGAAGACTTTAGAAGATTCATTGTATGTGAGTTCTCCTAGGTGCTAGGGTGAGGGTTGATTAGATATGTCGGGGTTGTGAGTTAGAGATCTCGGGGATTCTACTCACTGTGGACCTTAGAGTAATGGACATATCGGAGTTCGATGCCATCCTAGGAATGGATTGGTTGACAGCACACTGTGTTGTTATTGATTGTGATCGTTAGAGGGTCACTGTTTATACGCCAGAGGGTGTTTGTTTTAAGTTCCAGGGGAAAAGCACGGTGCTCTACCCCGAGAAGTGTATGAATCCCGATGGCACTGGCAATTGATGGGTTGGCTAGCAAGCCTTACCCTGGAGGATGAGGTGAGACAGGAGTTTGGTCTACCTTGAGTGGTTCGTGAGTATGAGGATATTTTTTAGGATGAATTACCAGGATTACCTCCACCTAGGGATGTAAATTTTACCATTGAGTTACATCCTGGTACATCGCCCATTTCTATGACTCTACATAGGATGGCGCCTGCTGAGTTTCAAGAACTCAAGGTCCAATTGTAGGAATTATTGGACAGAAGATTCATTAGACCGAGCACTTCACCTTGGGGCGCTCCGATGTTATTTGCAAAGAAGAAGGACAAAACCCTTTGACTATGCATAGATTACCGGCAACTGAATAGGGTTACTATCAAGAATAGTTACCCTTTGCCGAGGATTGATGACTCATTTGACCAGTTGAGAGGGGCGTAGGTCTACACTAAGATAGATCTCTGAACTGGTTACGATCAGTTGAGGGTTAGGGGGCAGATATCCCTAAGACGGCGTTTCAGATGTGGTATGGACATTTTGAGTTCACTGTCATGCCTTTCGAATTGACGAATACCCCGACAGTATTCATGAATCTCATACATAGGGTGTTTCAACCCTACCTAGCTCAGTTTGTCGTGGTCTTCGTTGATGACATTTTGATCTACTCCAAGTCTGAGGAGGAACATGAGGGTCACTTGAAGATTGTTCTCCAGGCCTTGAAAGACCATCAGTTGTACGCCAAGTTTAACAAGTGTGAATTTTGGCTGACTGAGGTAAAATTTTTAGGGCATGTAGTGTCGGCTTCGGGTGTATCCGTAGACCCGAAGAAGGTAGAGGCAGTCATGAATTGGGAGAGGTCAAAGTCAATCTTCAAGATACACAGTTTCTTGGGATTGGCAGGGTACTATAGAAGGTTCATTGAGGGCTTCTCTCGATTTGCTGCACCTATGACGAAGTTGACCTGAAATGAGGTCAAGTTTGAATGGAATGATTCTTGTGATAAGTCATTCCAGGAGTTGAAGATGAGGCTTACTTCAGCCCCTATTCTGATAGTTTCGGAGAGGCGACAGAGGTACACAGTGTATTGTGATGCCTCGAAGGACGGACCGGGATGTGTCTTGATGCAGTCCGAGAAGGTGGTGGCATATGGTTCTTGGTAGTTAAAGAATCATGAGAAGAATTACCCCACATATGAAATAGAGTTGGCGCTCATTGTCTTTGCCTTGAAATCTTGGCGTCACTATCTATACAGTGAGCAATTCGAGGTGTTTTTGGACCACAAAAGTCTGAAATACATCTTTACACAGCGGGACCTCAATATGAGGCAACACAGGTGGATGGAATTTCCAGAGGACTATGATTTTACTTTGCATTACCATCCAGATAAGACGAATGTGGTGGCTGACGCACTCAGCCCGAAGTCACAGGGAGTCTTGGCTAGAGTGGTTTTCCGAGAGTGGCAGATGCTCGAGACTATGGGACAGTTTGAGCTATGTTATATGGGTCAAACTCAGGGTACTTTGGGGAGTTTGGTGGCTATGCCTTCCCTACTGAATAGGGTGATTAAGTCCCAGAGTCAGGACACGGAGCTATTGTCCATGCGGGACCGTGTACAGGCAGGTATAGGTGACGAGGGTTGGGCCATTCACATGGATGATAGTCTTCGGTATCGAGGAAGGGTTTTGGTTCCTCAGTTGACAGATCTGAGAGAGGAGATCATTAGGGAGTTTCATTGCTCCCGTTTTGCGGTTCATCCAGGTGGCACAAAAATGTATCATGATCTTGATCGCCTGTATTACTGGAGTGGAATGAAGAAACATGTTGAGAATTTTGTTAGTTGATGTCTTACATGTCAGTAAGTGAAAGCTGAGCACCAGAGACTAGCAGGGTTACTCCAGCCATTGGAGGTAGCTGAGTGGAAGTGGGAACATGTCACGATGGATTTTGTAACCCACTTGCCACGGACATCGCAAGGATATGACGCGGTATGGGTGGTAGTGGACTGGCTTACTAAGTCGGCACACTTTTTGGTGATGCGGATGACCTTCACATTGGAGGAATTCTGAAAGTTATATATACGGGAGATTGTCCGGTTGCATGGGGTACCCGTGTCTATAGTATCGTATCGGGATCCCAGATTCATGACCCATTTTTGGGAGAGTTTTCAGCAAGCCATGGTGATATAACTGATGTTAAGTACTTCTTTTTATCCCCGGACGGACGGTTAGTCGGAGAGGACCATCCAAACATTAGAGGACATGCTACGGGCGTGTGATTGGTATGAAATACCTAACCTCCACTAACCCCTAAATACTATCCCTCAAATGATGCAATGTATGAGCGGAAAGAAGGGTTTTTTCCCCTTTGGATAGTGTCACAAGAAAGGGCTATGAGGAAAGGGAAATGGGATGATGTAGATATGGAATGTGTATGCACAACTAATGCTCCCCAATCGCAAGGAGACTTTCGTGTGTCATTTGTTACTTGGAAGAGTATTCCAATGTTGTACCCACAGGGAAGGAAGTTTTAAACCAAGTAAAAGTGATTTAGTGAAAATGGAAATGTAAAATCATTTATCTTAAGAGTTGGTTGGTGAAATGTGTGCTAATGAAGATGTAATGGGAAGCAAGTGTTGGCAAGTCCAAGAGGTTACTCCAATGGGTATGCCACCTCAACTCAACCCACTCCTCCGATTGAGCAAGAATGAATGTTTGATTCATGGAAAGCCGAGGATGATATCGGCGAGTATCTAAGCATAAACCGTGGCTAGGCCTACGGTTTATCAAAGTCTCATCGAATCATCCACCTTCAATCCGGTCAAAACAAACCATTTGACTCTAAAGGGAGGGTGGAGAAAGAGTTGAAATGGTGTGCCCAAAGGGAGATCCCCCTTGGTCTTGCCAACTAGAAGATTTAGCTATTCATACTTGAAATGAGAATGACTATGTAATGAAAGTGCATTGTAATGAAATGAAGGTCTAGAGTAACTAAATGCAATAACTCACAAGCTAAGTTTGAAAGAGATGAAAACCCATTTTTGAATCTATGAAAAATGAAGGACTTGAGAACATTAATGGTAAAGCATTGAGAAGAGCATTAAACTAAGAACCAACATAAATGAACTAGCATTAATGACATTAAGTGAAGTTCTCCAGATCCTTACAGGAGAATACAAGCCAATGCAATGAAAAATAAGTGAAAATCATAACTTTCTCTCTCTATAATCTACTATTCATCATCTTCTACGCTTGGAGCCTCTCTCTCGACAACTATTGTCATATATTTTCATTATGCCCACCACCTGGAGAACATCCTCTTTCAAAAACGTGCAGAGGGGGCAAAAAGGGTAGCCTGGAGATGTGATCTCCATCCTAGGCTGCAGCAGAATAGTCTTCACAGGTGGTTGCAGAGCTGTCTGCACACGCAGCAAATCCCATCTTTTCCCAGCAAATCCCATCTTCTCTCACTTCATTGAATGCCATAGCTCTAAAGTCCAAGGGCATGTGTACAGTGTTGTGGGCATATCAGAAGAGTAGGGGAGAAATGCTGGTGGGACCCTCAAAACAGGAAGTCTGAGCAGCAGAAGGAGGAGCAGAACGATAGACTCTACTGGTAGGGTCTACCGGTAGGGTTTACTCCAGTAGCTTAACCCTACCGGTAGCGTCTACCGGTAGGTTACTCTACTGGTAGGGTCTACCGGTAGGGTTTTTGCTGTATTATTTTCTTGTTTTTGATTTCCTGATTTCTTCACTCCAAAGCTCACCATAAGCCATCATTTCACCTCCACTCATCACAAGCAACTTAGGAAAAAGCATAAGAAGTCTCTTCTAACACATTTAATCTGCAAACATGAAATATCAAAGTTAAGACTTCCAATGGCATAACTCCTGTTATTTAATCTTCAAAAGTAACCAAGATGAGAAGATTAGCACCTAAAAATATTTAAAGTTTTGTGCTAATCACACCCCGCAACTTAGGTTTTGCTAGTCCCTTAGCAAAAGATTATTTCCCCATGCAATCATAAGGTTTAGCAACTACAAAATTAGAATATCCATTCATCAATTCAAGCCAGAACATAAAAATCATTATGCAATTACAAAGTAACGTAAACAAGATTGAATCCAAATTGTGGTTTGTTCATTAATGTGTATATAATAAATTGGAGTACATAGAGTAGGACGACAACAAAAACGACAAAATGGTCTACGACTCCATCCTAACTACATCCAATCCATCACCACTACACCTCCTCCTCCTCATCATCATCATCATCACCATCATCCTTATCATCATCACCATCATCATCATCGTCACCATCACAGTCCTCCTCTTCCACTCTAGAGGTCGAGGGGGCAGCAGCTAGTGGAGGAGGTCCCTCTGGAATGGGTCTCTCCGGGAAAGTATGCACAAACAGATCCTTCAACATTGTAGCCATGCCCTGAATAGTGGCATTCATCCCATTCACCGTAGTTTCCAGTGCATCAAGACGCTAATTTGTAGAACGTGCACGGGTAGCAGTGAATTGCCTAGTGGGTGCAGGTGGTATTAAGTCTTCTTCATCGGAATCTGATTTAGCTCCTTTCCCCTTCAATGCTGCTCTTCTCTTCTGGCTACTGGCCTTCCCAATAGCTCCAGTCTCAGGAGGAGTCATCTTGTCTGACACAATGCCTTTTACCTTGAAGTGTTGGCACATTCGAGTCACCAGGCTTCCAAATGGCAAATTGGGCAAAGGTTTTTCTGTCACCGCAAAATCCCTCATAACCTTCCCTATAATGTGAGCAAAGTCCACAGTCCGGCCTGATACAACAACATCCAAAAGGGCCAACTTCTCTATGTTTGGTGCCTTTTCCGAGGACCTTGGGAGTACGTTGTAGTGGAGGAGCTTATTTAACAACCTGTACACAGTTTTGAGTCCTCCACTCAAAATAGTTCCCCTAAACTTAGAAGGATCTTTGTACATCAGGGCAACGTACTCCTCTTTGGTCTTGGGTGTAAAGTTGCAATGAGGGTACGCTGGTGGGACAGGGGGTGGTCTCTTGTAGTTTCCCAACCAAAGGGCAATGACATCGGGGGTCACCGAAAACCCCTTGCCTCTAACAGATGCTCTTAATGCTCCATCATCCCCCGGGACCACCCCAAGTGATTGGTAAAATGCTCTACATACTGCTAAATTATACCCTTCAACCTTTTTGAACCAAAAGTTCATACCATGGCCTCCAACAATTTTCACAACCTGATGTAGAGGGGTGAGTGAGGGACGATCCAGATAACGCTCACAGTTCACTCTCTTTTCCGCAATCCACTGACGTCGTGCCTCTACCCTAGCCCTCTTCCTTTGGTTCTCGCTTGTCCCCTCACCGCTTCTCTTACGGCTACTGGGATCCTCCAGTGCTTCGAGACCGACTTCAGGCCTCTTGGATTGGACCATGAGTTGCAACAGTGCCCCCGCCAAGATAAACACAAAGAAGATGCCTTCTATTAGGTGTATGGAGTCTAGACAAACCTCAAGGGAACGAGCCAAGTATGTTTCTTGAAGAGAAGAATAGAGTTGGGGAAGTTAGGAAAAATCGGCAGCTAGGGCTCACAAGGGTAGAATGTGGAGGATTAAGGCTCAAGGAACTTAGGGGAACTGAGATTCAAGGAGGGGAAAGGGAATTTGGGGTTTTGGGATGTATTCGAGTGAGGGAGAGAGAGAATTAGGGCTTGAATGAAGTGTGGAGAATGAAGGGTTAACGAGGGGTTTTTTTTTAAATAAAACGCCTGATTTTTCCCCTTTTTTACATAGCCTACCGGTATGGTCTACCGGTAAGGTACTATACCGGTAGGGTTTACTCCAGTAGCTTAACCCTACTAGTAGGGTCTATCGGTAGGGTACTCTACCGGTAGAGTTTCTGCTGTTTTGCCAAAATGGTCCTGTTAAGCCTAACTCACCACACCATTCCCACTCGAGACCTCCCCAACATTTTACTCCAACAACAATGACCTCTCATACATCCCGATTTATGTACTCCACTCGTTAACCACAATTCAAACCAATCTGCCCAAGTTATTATTAAAATTGCATAGTAATTTAAACCTTTGATACATGCAAAACACAAGGAACAGACTTCTAACTCAACTATCAAAATGATCATCCAAATTGCACATCATAAAGATTATAAACAAAACATTCCCAAATCATGTCCAATATTATCAACTTGAGCAATATTCCCTCGTTCCACTATCATGGATTATCTAACACATTTCTCAGATGACTGAACTTAACAAACATGAGAAAAACCATATTCATAGATGCTAGTCTAAAGTATGCACCCACAAATTGATTTTCAACTCGTGTGAGTGTGCATTGAACAAATAATTTGAACATCTACACAACAGAATTCACATTCAAATGGCTAGACAATTTAAGTTTCGATGCAAAAACTCACCAAGGGTCACTCTTAAGCAATGAAACGCACTCACGTTATCCTGGTATGCACTCCATGTGTATATGTGATATAGAATCTTGTATTCACAACAAAAGTGCTCACATGTAATCCAAAAATGAAGTTTGTAATTGATACTGGAACGACCTTGGCATAGTCTCATGAACAGAATATTAGTGCATTAGGTAGCAAGACATAACTCATCCTTTTCTTTGAATTTATGCACATCCCATGTTTCTCTAGATCACTTAGGACTTTTAAAGGTTATAATGGGGCCTTGGGGTAATGTATAGGTAAAAGAAATGAAGAATATGGGAAAGCAAGAAGAGTTGTTCCGAGTAAGAGACTTTTAATCTTGGAAAGACACTTCCCTTTTCATGGGATTATGATTCTCATATCTTCACCACTCCCTTAGCTTCCTTTCTTCTTTTTTTTTCTTTCTTCTTTCACCCATTTTTCTCATTTTCTTGCATTTTTCATTCTTTTCTGTCCAACTCATTCAGTTTCAACCTCATTCATCCCTTTTTGTTGCATTTCCATACCACAGTTCCTTCTTTTGTACTCACTCTTTTCTGCTTTAGGAACAACCAACGTAAGGTAGGTATTTCTTATTTCTTTTGGCTTGGTTAACTGTGTGGCATAGAAACGAATTTTACAATAGGCACAAACATGGCACTAGGGATAAAATTTGTACAAAAAATCAGTCAAAGATCACTAAGATCATATAAGGCTCAAAGAAAATTGAAAATGGCCTAAGATCACTTCCAGGTCCGCACGGGAATGCATTATATGATCAAGACAAATCAGTCTCTTACCCCATTGCAACTAATCAAAACAAGCGTAATAAGACTATTGAACAAATTTGATATTGAAAAATTGTTCTCTGACTAATTGTAATTTCCCTCCAACAAGATTTGGCACTAAAGCTCACATGGTTTCTTACTCATCTCCACTTCTTAAGTAAAGCATAAAACATGAATCCAGTCCGTAAAATGCTGAAATTACAAATTCAAAAATCATATCCAGATGAGTTCGAAAATCAATATATATGTGATACTTATGCATAGGATCAATTTCCATAGAATGGTCATGTACACAAAGTTCATAAAGACGATCAACATGTCATCCAATTCATACCCACTTCATAAGGGAATACAGATCAACTTAACGATATTTTGCATCCAAAAGTTTAAAAAAAATTTCACATATTTTGTAATGATGCAACAACAAAAGAATGTTTCCAGCAAACTTGGTGTATCATGAAATGGTGCACCTCACCCCCCAACTTGAAATATGCAGTGTCCTCAATGCAACTACAGATAACGTATGCAACAAAAGACAGTAGAAATGAGAAGGGTAAGAGAACACCTCACAGTCGAGCTTTTGGCAAAAACACCAAGATCCGGATCCAATAAGAACAAAGCTACACAACAATGCAAGGTAAGTGACATGAAATAAAAATTAAGAAAAACATAAGTGAAATAACAAAACTGTACATTCGAAACCAACAACTAATCGCTACTCCTCAACCAACTCCGGATACACTGGGTCGATTAACTCCTCCTCCATCGTGTGGTTTTCAAAACCCTCAAAGAATGGCTTGAGTCTTTGGCCATTGACCTTGAATGTTTAGCCATCTTTGGGGTTGGTGATCTCGACGGCTCCATTGGGGTAGGCCATCTTGACAAGATAGGGTCCATCCCAACGGGATCTTAGCTTGCCGAGAAAAATGGAGAGGCGGGAATTATACAAGAGTACCTTTTGCCCGGGCTCAAATGATTTCCTCACTATGGAGTTATCATGAAAGATTTTTGCCCGTTCCTTTGAGATTTTTGAATTCTCTTATGCATCCCGTCGAATCTCTTCCAATTCATTCATTTCTAACCTCCTATGTTCACTGGCCATTCTCATATTTAAATTTAAAGTCTTGATGGCCCAATAGGCCTTGTGTTCCATTTCTACCGGCAGATGGCAAGCCTTTCCATAGACAAGCCGATAGGCAGACATGCCCAAAACTGTCTTGTAGACAGTACGATATACCCACAGGGCATCAATCAATCTCTCAGACCAATCCTTCCTATTAGTGTTAACTGTTTTTTCAAGGATGGTCTTGATCTCCCTATTGGCTAGCTCGGCTTGGCCATTTGTTTATGGGTGATAAGCGGTGGATACTTTATGTGTAACGCCATATTTGAACATTAATGATGCAACTGGCCTGTTACAAAAGTGTGATCCACCATCACTAATCATAGCACGAGGCATCCCAAACCTCGAGAAAATGTTCTCTTTCAAGAACTTGACTACAACCCGGTGGTCACTAGTCTTTGTCGGGATTGCCTCCACCCATTTGGACACGCAGTCCACTGCCAACAGAATGTATAGATAGCCAAACGACATAGGGAAGGGACCCATGAAATCAATGCTCCAACAATCGAATATTTCTATTTCAAGTACAGGGGAGAGGGGCATCATATTCCTTTGGGTCACACTACCCAAACGTTGGCATCTATCACATTCTTTATAAAATGAAATGCAATCCTTAATCAGAGAAGGCCAGTAGAAACCTAATTGTAGAATCTTGGATTAGGTCTTCTTAGCAGAGAAATGCCCACCACAGGCTTGGGAATGACAGAAGGTCAAGACGTTCCGCTGTTCGGCTTCAGACACGCATCGCCTCATGATCTGGTCTGGACAATACTTGAACAGATACGGATTATTGAAGTAGAAGTACTTCACGTCAGCCATAAATCTCCTTCTATCCTCAGGGCTCCAGTGTGGTGGGATTTGTCCTGCTGCAAGACAATTGCAAATGTTAGCATACCAAGGACAATGAGAATGAATGGACAATAACTACTCATCAGGGAAAGAGTCTGGGATAGGGATGTGCTCATTTGTCTCTTGTGCCACCAGTCGTGATAAGTGATCCGCCACGACATTTTCAACTCCCTTCTTGTCTTTAATAGTCAAATCAAATTCTTGTAGGAGGAGGATCCACCTAATTTGTCTTAGCTTTGCATCCTGCTTAGACAACAAATACTTCAAAGAAGAATGGTCAGTAAAAACAACAATAGGTGAACCGATGATATATGATCGGAACTTATCTAGGGCAAACACTACATCCAACAATTCTTTCTCAGTGGTAGTGTAATTCATTTGTGCCTCAATAAGTGTCTTGCTAGCATAATGAATGACATATGGTCGATTATCTTCCCTTTGACCGAGCACTGCGCCGACCGCGTAATCACTCGCGTCGCACATGAGCTCAAAAGGAAAGTCCCAATTGGGTGGTCGCATGATAGAAGGCGTGACAAGCATGCTTTTTAGTTTCTTAAAAGATGTCTCACACTCATGCGATCACTCGAAAGGAACCTCCTTAGACAGTAAATTGGTAAGGGGTCGGGCCAATGCACTAAAACTTTGAATGAACCAGCGATAGAAGCCTGCATGACCTAAAAATGACCTAATCCCTTTGATGGCCGTCGGCGTAGGGAGGTTGGAGATGGCCTCCACCTTGGATTTGTCAACTTCGATGCCCCTTACCGAGACTATGTAGCCTAGCACAATCCCTTCTGTCACCATAAAGTGACACTTCTCCCAATTTAACACAAGATCTTTCTCTTCACATCTTTCCAACACTCTCTCCAAATTTCCCAAGCATCCGTCGAAGGAATCACCAAATACGGAGAAATCGTCCATAGACGCCTCCACAATTTTCTCCACCATGTCACTGAAAATGCCCATCATACATCTTTGGAAAGTTCCTGGAGTATTATAGAGTCCGAATGACATGCGACGATACGCAAAGGTACCGTAAGGGGATGTGAAGGTGGTCTTCTCCTGGTCTTCGAGGGCAATCTCGATCTGATTATAACCTGAGTATCCATCTAGGAAACAGTAGAAGAGGTGTCCCGCCACTCTCTCCAGCACTTGATCAAGGAACAACATTGGGAAATGATCCTTCCTAGTGCATGAGTTCAATTTTCGGTAATCGATGCACACCCTCCATCCAGTAATCACTCTTGTAGGTATTAGTTCATTCTCCTCGTTTTCTTCCACTGTGACTCCGAATTTCTTGGGCACCACTTGCGTGGGGCTCACCTACTTACTGTCGACAATTGGAAATATTATGCCCACATCAAGTAGTTTAAGAACCTCGTCCCTCACTACCTCCTTCATATGGGGATTCAATCTCCGTTGAGGCTGTCGGGAAGGTCTTACATCCTCCTCGAGGTAAATGCGGTGGGTGCAAATGATAGGGCTTATGGCCTTGATATCCGCGATGGTCCACCCAATTGCTCCCTTGTGTCTTCTCAAAACCTCCAAGAGTTCTTTTTCTTGTTCATTGTTCAATGTGGAACTAATGATCACCAGAAATGTATCTCCCTCGCCAAGATAGGCGTACTTCAAGTGCGAGGGTAACGGCTTCAATTCCAAATTTGGTTTTTGTTCCTCCGACGAGAAAATCTTCCTTTCTTACTTGGGCAACTCCTCAAATGTAGGAATCCATTTTGTTACCCCTTTCAACTTTTTCACTTGCTCTTCCTCTTCTAACTTTACAAGTTCAACAAAGTCCTCCTCCATGCGGTCCAACATCCCTTCCAACTCCACTTGCTCCTCAATCAAAGTATCGATTCTATTGATCTCGTTCACCTCCACATCATCCCTGGGTTGTTTTGTTAAATTGAATACATTTAGCTCCATGGTCATGTTCCCAAAAGCCAACTTCATTAAACCATTCCTGCAATTAATCACAGCGCTAGCGGTAGCAAGGAAAGGTCTTCCAAGAATAACGGGGATTTGGAAATTGAGGTTAGCAACCGGATGTGTATCTAATACAATAAAATCAACTGAAAAGTAAAAATTGTCAACTTGGACAAGCATATCTTCCACTACTCTCCCTGGTGTGCGTATGCTCCGATCCGCCAGTTGAAGTGTAACTGAGATGGGCTTCAACTCTTCAAGCTTGAGTTGTTGGTACACTGAGTAAGGAAGAAGATTGACGCTCGCCCCCAAGTCAAGCAATGCTTGCTTAACCCGGCAATTCCCAATGGTGATGGCAATTATTGGACAACGGGGATCCTTGAATTTTGGAAGAGTGTTGGTCCTTAATATAGAGCTCACTTGTTCGTTAAGAAATGCCTTCTTCCGGACATTCAACTTCCTTTTTACTGTGCATAGGTCCTTCAATATTTTGGCGCATGATGGAATTTACTTGATGGCATCCAGGAGCAGGATGTTGATTTTTACCTGCTTAAACAAATCCAAAATATCAGAATAATTAGCCACCTTGACAGGTGGCTTCAACCGATGGGAAAAAGGGGCAGGCATAGAAGGAAAGCATAAACCATCATCAATCACATGTTCCTTATCAATCCCATCTCTTTCACTCTTTTCACTCGACTCACCCTTGTCGACCACACTTTATTTGGCCTCACTTTCTTTGAACTCCCCCTCAATTTCTTTTTCTTTTGGCAATGTAGCCTTTGATGTCAACTTTGGCACCACCATCTTTTTAATTGGTTTACCACTCCTAAGTGTGGTGACAGCTTTGAGTTGCTCACAACTCTCCTGGGAAGTCTCGGCCAACTCAACCACATGTTGGCCTTTAGGGTTCTCTTGAGATTGAGCGGGGAACTTCCCCCTCTCTTGTTGAGACGACCCAATGTGATTGGTGATCTTTGTGAGTTGGGTTTCCATTTCTTTGAGAGTTGCAGCTGTTTGATTATTGATGGTGGTTTGGCTTTGGATGAAGTTGTAAATCACATCCTCCAAGTTCCTTTTATGGGGTGGTTGGTAGTTGGAAGAGCTCGATGGGCCTTGTTGGGAGAAATTTTGTGGGTTTGGACCTTGAGAGAAATTCTGTGGGGGAGGATTGGATTGGTACCCTTGAGGATTGGACCGTGGGTATTGAGAGCTAGAAGCTTGCCCTTGGCCTTGGGATTGGAATTGGCCTTGCCTAGGAGGTGCGGGAGGTGTATATGTGTTTAGGCCATAGGGGATGGGTTCTCATTCCTCCAACTGAAATTAGGGTGATCACGATACCCTGAATTATAAATGTTGGAGTTTTGAGGAAATGATTGCCTCGGTTGGTTGAAGGCATTGACCTGTTCATGGTATGTCTCTTTAAGTGCCGGAATGCTCGGACACTCCGACGTGGAATGATCGATACCCCCATAAATAGAACAAGCTTCCTCAACTCTTGACACATGAGAGACACCTCGTCTCCTCTCCACCTCAAGATAATTTGGAAATTTGGGAAAGTAGATCCTCACGGTCTTTTAAGTCATACATCCCTCCCCGCTGTGATTGACTACTACCTGGCGTTGTCCTAGGTATGTCATCCGAATCCTGAACACCCTAAGATTGTGCCTTTTCAGCGAGGGTACCAAAATAGTCTAGGGCCTCGTCAGGATCTTTGTTCAAAAATTCACCATTACACATCATGTCAATGAATTGTCTATGGTTTGATGTGATTCCTTCGTAGAAGAAAGTCACCAATTGTCATGATTTAAAACCATGATGTGGTATGGATTGAATTAGATCCTTATAACGATCCCAACAATTATAAAACTGCTCATTGGATTTTCAGAAAAATTTTGGATTTCTTTCTTCAAAGAAGTGGTTCTATGAACCGGAAAATTTTTTTTCAAGAAAGATGAGACTATTTTTTCCCAAGATAACATGGTCCGGCTTGGCATGGAATCAAGCCAAATTCTTACCTTACCGTCCATGGAAAAAGGGAACAATTTCATCCTAGAAATCTCCTCCATGTTGTAATTTGGGATAAAGGTTGCAACAATTTTCTCGTAAGATCTTATGTGGTTATACGGGTTTTGATTCTCAGTCCCCTGAAATTTAGGAAATAATTGCAACATCCATGGTTTTAACACAAAAAGGTGATGTTGGACAGGGAGAATGATGCATGATGGTGTGATGCTACGAGTTGGTTGGAGGAACTCTTGCATGGTTCTTGCCTCAAAATCAAGTGGTATGTTCCCTTCATTCCTAGGTGGTGGGTGCAAATGCACTTGTTGGTTGGGCATTCTAGGTGGTTGCACTCCCCCACCACCTTGCATATTCGGGTTAACCCCCACATTGTCAAATTGATCGGGAGGGGGAGAGTGTATTCTTGGGTTAGGCACCCTATGTTCAGGCAATCCCCCACCCCTTTGTTCATTTAGGTTTGCACCGACATAGTCAACATTCCCACCCCGTTGCATGTTTGGGTTGACACCCATATTTTCAAAATTGTCACCCGCATTCTCGGGTGGGTCTTGGTTGATGTTCATGTTAGGGCCTAAGGGTTGTCTAACTAATCGGTGATGATCGTCCCTTCCCCACATGCAACAAAACTATACACAAATGAAATTATAGACAACAAAAATTATGTGCATGAAACAACGTACCTCAGCCCGTGATGAAGATCACGAGACTTACCTCCATTGTTCAGAAATCACCCTCTTGGTTTGACACTTGCCTTCCGGGATAATGGCGCCAAAATGATTGATTGAAATACCTAACCTCCACTAACCCCTAAATACTAGCCCTCAAATGATGCAATGTATGAGCGGAAAGAAGGGTTTCTTCCCCTTTTGGATAGTGTCAAAAGAAAGGGCAATGAGAAAAAGGAAATGGGATGATGTAGCTATGGAATGTGTATGTACAAAAAATGCTCCCCAATCGCAAGGAGACTTTCGTGTGTCGTTTGTTACTTGGAAGAGTATTCCAAGGTCGTATCCACAGGGAAGGAAGTTTTAAACCAAGTAAAAGTGATTTAGTGAAAATGAAAATGTAAAATCCTTTATCTTAAGAGTTGGATGGTGAAATGTGTGCTAATGAAGATGTAATGGGAAACAAGTGTTGGCAAGTCCAAGAGGTTACTCCAATGGGTATGCCACCTCAACTCAACCCACTCCTCCGATTGAGCATGAATGAATATTTGATTCACGGAAAGCCGGGAATGATATCGGCGAGTATCTAAGCATAAACCGTGGCTAGGCCTACGGTTTATCAAAGTCACTTTGAATCATCCACCTTCAATCCGGTCAAAACAAACCATTTGACTCTAAAGGGAGGGGGGAGAAAGAGTTGAAATGGTGTGCCCAAAGGGGGATCCCCCTTGGTCTTGCCAACTAGAAGATTTAGCTATTCATACTTGAAATGAGAATGACTATGTAATGAAAGTGCATTGTAATGAAATGAAGGTCTAGAGTAACTAAATGCAATAACTCACAAGCTAAGTTTGAAAGAGATGAAAACCCATTTTTGAATCTGTGAAAAATGAAGGACTTGAGAACATTAATGGTAAAGCATTGAGAAGAGCATTAAACTAAGAACCAACATAAATGAACTAGCATTAATGACATTAAGTGAAGTTCTCCAGATCCTTACAGGAGAATACAAGCCAATGCAATGAAAAATAAGTGAAAATCATAACTTTTTCTCTTTAGAATCTACTATTTATCATCTTCTACGCTTGGAGCCTCTCTCTATAACTATTGTCATATATTTTCATCATGCCCACCACCTGGAGAACATCCGCTTTCAAAAATGTGCAGTGGGGGCAAAAAGGGTAGACTGGAGATGTGAACTCCATCCCAGGCTGCAGCAGCATGGTCTTCACAAGTTGTTGCAGAGCTGTCTGCACACCCAACAAATCCCATCTTCTCTCACTTCATTGAATGCCATAGCTCTAAAGTCCAAGGGCATGTGTACAGTGTTGTGGGCGTGTCAGAAGAGTGGGGGAGAAGTGCTGGTAGGACCCTCAAAGTAGGAAGTCTGAGTAGCAGAAGGAGGAGCAGAACGACAGACTCTACTGGTAGGGTCTACCGGTAGGGACTACCGATAGGGTTTACTCCAGTAGCTTAACCCTATCAGTAGGGTCTTCCGGTAGGTTACTCTACCGGTAGGGTCTACCGGTAGGGTTTCTGCTATATTTTTTTTCTATTTCTGATTTTCTGATTTCTTCACTCCAAAGCTCACCACAAGCCATCATTTCACCTCCAATCATCACAAGCAACTTAGGAAAAACCATAATAATCCTCTTCTAACACATTTAATTTGCAAACACGAAATATCAAAGTTATGACTTCCAATGGCATAACTCCTGTGATTTAATCTTCAAAAGTAACCAAGATGAGATGATTAGCACCTAAAAATATATAAAGTTTTGTGTTAATCAGCATGCTTCCTAGATCTCAAGGGTAGCTGGGAAGATCATTTAACTTTGGTGGAGTTCGCCTACAACAACAATTATCAAGCGAGCATACAAATGGCACCCTATGAGGCATTATATGGGAGACCTTGTAATCTCCAGTTTGTTGGACAGAAGTGGGAGAGAGACCCTATACAGGTCCGAAATTGGTTAGAGACACCTCAGAGAAGGTGGAATTGATACGAAAACGTCTTCTTACGGATCTGAGCCGACAGAAGTGTTACGCCAATAGACAGCAGCGACCTCTAGAGTTTGAGGTGGGAGATCATGTCTTCTTGAATGTAATTCCTAAGAGAGGAGTGGTCAAGTTTGGTAAGCAGAGAAAACTATCATCGAGATATTTTGAGCCCTTCATGGTACTCGAGAGGGTGGGTACCGTTGCGTACCAGCTAGCACCACTGCCAAGTCTATTGGGTGTTCACGCAGTATTCCATGTGTCTATGCTCTGAAAATACACCTCGAATCTTACTCATGTGGTGGTTTGGGGCGAACTTGATGTTGATACGGATGGAACGTTCGAGGAGGGACCGGTGCGTATCATGGATAGCCGGGATCAAGTTTTGCGAGGCAAGACCGTGAGGCTAGTGAAGGTGTTGTGACAGCACCGAGGAGTGGAAGAGGCAACATTAGAGCGTGAGGACACCATGCGTACCTATTATCCTTTCTTATTTAAGGATGAAGGTACTCTCTTATAGTCATTTAGCATTAAATGACTGTTTCATATGCATGAGATTGTATGTGCATGTGTGTGAAAATTTTGGAGACAAAATTCTTTAAAGGTGGGAAGAATGTAAAACCCAGGAAAATTTATTTTTTTTGGAAAGGGCAAAATGGTCATTTTATCACTATAAAAAAATTGAAATACAGGTTCTATAGGCCTCGGATGAGGAAACGAAGTTGGTTGTTGGACTCGTATCGCGAAATCTAGTCACCCTATCGAATTTCATCAAATTTTGAGATAGTCAAATATTTTTACACGTCGTGCGAGGCAACTGGGTGGCGGATGACCCCACAAAGGTCTTCGAATATAATTATCATAAAATTAAAGTATAATGGGATTAAAATATCAATAATATAAATTGGGCTAAACACGGAATGTAATAAATCATTTCAGAGAGAAAACGGACTCGAATAAGCGAAGGACACGAGGCGCGACGTGGATCGAGTATTAAAAATTATAAATTGGGGTAAATATTTGAAAAAATCAGCTTTTCTTCACCAATTTTCAGGCTTTGTTTGGCTGGAAATAGAGAGAAAAGAGAGAGAAGAGAGAAAACTTAGATTTTCAATCTTCTACCGACGATTTTCAAAGTTCCGTCGCTCGGATTTCATTGAGCCAAGAACTAAAATCGCTCTCCTCGACGAGGGTGACTTGATCTGAAATGTGTACACCCAAGTGCAGGCGGTCAAGTTGTAGTAATAATCCGATTTGAGTTCTAAGTCGAATCCACAGGGAATTTTGTTGCCTAGTGTTTCAAAGTGGGCAGTGATGAAGACCAATTGTAACCTTTTTGAGATTTTGTGAGATGTGAGAGTTTTCTTGAATAAAATACGGAATTCTTTTCAAGAGAGTTTTTCTAGACAAAATATAAGATTTAAATGAAATTAAAGTCACTCTTTAGTTCGAAGTTCAGAATATGTAATGAATTATCCGGTGTATTACACTTGTGCTTTATAACTCAATTAACTCCTGTGTCAACAGTAAGTTAATCGGAAGGTAAGGATGGACTGGGTTAAAGCTCCATCCTTTTCATAAAGTGCGATGGTGGTGGAGATTGGAAGAGTAGTCATGAAGTTTTAGCCCGGAGTATTTGTCTCACACTACGGATCTTTCTAGTAGGAGCCATCCATTTACCATAGGAATACCCATAGGTTACACAAAATACTTTAACTAGGATGCTTGCCTTGAACCAACGGATCTTTCTATGTAGAAGTCATCCGGATCATAGAATTATCCTTTGGTTATTCAAAGTACCCTAGTTTTGCTTTACGCATCCAATTTCCCAATAATCAAGTAAATAAAGCATTGAAGTAAGAAAGAAAATGCACAAGTATAACATCCGGATGTTCATTACGTATTCATCACCTCTTCCTAAAGAGTGAATGAGGACTACTCACTCTTCATGGCTTGGGTAAATCTAGAAAAGTGAATGGTACTCATCCCTCCTAGTAGAGGAACTCCGAGGTTGATCTTCGTCGAAGAATGAGTGAATCACGTTCCACTCTTTTTAGCTTTGGTAAAGCTCTAGAAAAGTGAAAGAGTTTCACTCCTCTAAGATGAAGATACTCAAGCAATGGAAGTGAAAGAAAGTAAACTAAAGCTAAAAAGTAAGAACATTAATGTAAAGACAAGAACATAAAGTGCATGAATTTAACAATACAAGTAGGGAATTAAACTTCCCAATTATAATAACAATGAAAACAAGTAGGAAATTGAACTTCCCAACTATAATAAAGATGAAGACAAGTAGGGAATTGAACTTCCCAACTATAATAAAGACTTGAATTAAAAGAGCTAGAATGTAAAGACTTGAATTAAAAGAGCTAGAATGTAAAGACTCGAATTAAAAGAACTAGAATGTAAAATACTTGAATTCAAATGAAACACTACACATAGAGACTATCTATTCTTCAAGAGAAGAGATCTTGATGTCTCCTCCCTAAGAGTCTTCTTCAAAGCTCCCAAAAAGGGAGTATTTATACGCAGGGAAGAGCAAAGGAGGGGTGACAAAACAGTGCTAGATGAATCAAGGTAAAAAATCTGGAGTGCAGTCAAAGAATCAGGCAATTTGCAGTCTGTCAGTGGGAACGTTCGAACGGTCCCTTCCGTTCGAACGTGAAGGTCGTTTTTGCCCTGTGTTTGAACGTTGAACTTCTGGCTTTCACATGGGTTGCAGCCTTCTGCCAGGGTCATTCTCCAACTCCCTGCAGCAGTCAGGGTCCTCAAATAATTCAGAAATTGTGTTTGATCATGGCGTTCATGTGCCTGAGGATCTTTCTTCTGGCTTGGAAGTCAACACACGCTATGTATTTCAGTCGATCTGATCATGTCAGTGCTTCCAGTGTCGTTTGAACGTGATGATGCTTTCGAACGTGTATTAGTGTTCGAACGTTAGACTTTAATCTCCAGGGTCTGTCTACTACACGCCTTTGTCTCATCTGCCTGGTTCATAGGGGCGTTCGAACGTTAACCACCGTTCGAACGGTGATGCTGTCCTCAAGCTTATCCATTTTTTTTCTTAAAGTGCTGCAGTTACACTTAAATGTTGTATTTGGAATCCTTAATCCTTTTTCTCACTTTAGCACCTGAAACATCACCATTTAAACTCCATCAAAGTATAATTAGTCCAAACGAAGCACAATGAAATGTTATAATTGAGTACCAATTACACCCTCCAACCACCTAGATATTTCTAGTCCCTAGTAATACAATAATGAAACAAATCTATCTCTAATACCTTTTTCATAGGTTATCCGGTTGTATTTAGCTTATGCAACAAGCCGTTAAACCCCTAGGTTTACCCTAGTGGACGAGTGGTGTCTCGTGAGGGTTTTCAGTGAAGCTACCCACAAACTTCGGTAGGACAGATGTGCATGTAAAATTGTTGATTCAAGTGAATCACCAACATGATTACTGAGACACCCATCCCTGAATCTTGACTTATTCCCCACATTTCTTTTCCAGTGGTATTAATTCTACGCAAAAATTAGCACTTGTTACATTAGCATTTGAAATTTCCTTAGGAATGGGATGATCATTCTCAAAACAAGAGTTGATATATAACAAACATTCCGCTTATCACTCACCATTGATAGTTTTGATTTCACAAATCTCTCTTAGGCATGCCCTCAACAAAGAGTTCGCTCCGATTATAGTGACTTGTTTCTCACAGGGCATGTAGTCCGAAGATGGCCAATCGGAAGACTACAGGGGTGATAAATGAAGCTTTTTGGAATCAAACTAATCCTATGTTGGCATAATCTCATGAAAGAATATTGATGCAAATAATGTAATACAGTAACATACCCCACTGTTAGTTGGAGACATACACATGCAACGAACTTGAGATCACCTAGGACTTTTAGTAGGTTGTAATGGGGCCAGAGGTCAGTGGCTAACGAAATGACGTTAATGGAGTTCAAAAGCTATCTCTTTTATGCATTTTAGCACACCTTTGTTTGGCTTTTCGACATTTTGCCTGGGCATGGGACTTATTTCTTTCTTTCATTTCTCATTTTTCACTTTCTTTGCAAGTCCTTGTCTTTTGGTCCCTTTTCCTTTTTTGTGGGTTGTTTTCACCGATTTTCTTTTCTTTCTTGGAATATTAGCTACCATTGCCCTTTCTATTTTTCTCACATTTCTGTATCATTTTTCTTTAAAAGAGGGTGTAAGAAAATTAGATAGCAAGATATGTCAAGTATGTTTTCTTGTGGCTTGGTCACTTTTCTGGCTTTTTCGAAAAGAATTCATTCTTTTAAGGCTCAATCATGGCTGAAGAAGGTCATTGTTCTGCGAACGAAAAAGCTGAGGCTCAAAGTTGATTCAAAGATGGCCTAAGGTCCTTTCTCAAGTAGGTGTGTATGTATGTGTATGCAAATGTTCCTGTGAGTTATGAAAACAGATCACTTTAGTTGCATTAATCAGGGCAAAGTTAATGAGATCATTGAAAACAGGAATGTGAAACAACCTTTCTGCGAGTAAATGTTAGTATCCTCTCAAAAGCATCAGAAGGGTCAAAACTTACCATGGTTTCTTTGTCATCTCCCCTGGTTATGTTGAGTGTTTTGAGGAATATCGGTTATATACTAATTGCATTTTCGAGTTTGATCACCTTTGCTCCTTCTAAAAATGACAAACATTACTGCACATTTGACAATTTAAGCATAGAGAAAACACAATTTATCAAGAAATGTAGTTCAAAGTTGTGATTGCCTAGATAAGTGTCAAAATGATCATGTAAGTTAGACACTATGACAACAATTGAAACATCCATCTCTGTTTCAAAATTTATTAATTCACAATATTTTACTACATATGCATTTAAACATAATAAAAGTGATAAATCAAACCATGCATTCCATAAAATATGATCATTCACATCATTAGCATTGATAGTTCAATTCATCCACAAAAAGTGATCTACGACAAAATTTTTGAAGATATCCCACAAACTAGACAACAAAAGAAGCAACCATTCACACAAAAAACAAACAAATCCTTCATGGTTGCAGAAAAATCACCACACAAAAACAAACAAAAGAAGGGACTCTTTCTTATGCATCGCTATCATCAGCTCGAGCTCTACTAGCAGAAGCACCACCAGCACCACTTCGAAAGTAGCTAAGAATCTCCTCCTGCTGCTGGAGAATCTTGGCTTGATCATCCTTGATATCCATCATAATCTCTCGTAAAGATCTGTGGGTGCTGGTACTGGGGCCAGGTGCCTCAGTCTGTGCCTGGTCTTCCTCCTATTGCAGCTCTCTGTTAATATCTATCTCCTCCTGGCGATCCATCTCTGTCTGCACCTCGTCAACACCCTAAATAGGTGGCTCCTCATATCTAACCACAGGGGTGCCACTATGGCCTCGGCTGCGCTTAAAAGATCCCTTATTGAGCGCCCCCATTGGTTTCTCTATAGTCATCTCAGGCCGCACCCTTTCTTCATCTCAGATAAAATGAGGGAGGGGAGATTTATGCTATGGCCTCTCCCTATGGCGTAGAGTAGTCGTGCCATGTCAGGGAGGATCTCATTGGATCGTTTCACAGGAGCGAAGTTTGACACTGCAGTCAGATTCAACAGTTTATATTTATCGGTCATCTCTCCTTGTTTCAAAAATCTCCTCCCTCCCCATGCAAAGTCATCTACTCCAGTCAGTGCTTTCCCCACCAAATCCATACTCACATCATGTGGTGGTGGGTAGACTGGGTTCTCCACCTGAGGCATATTCGGCTTCACTTCCCTGAGATAGGCCTCATCCACCACAATGTGGATGCCTCTCACATAAGTAATAACCTTTTTGTCATTATACTCCGCATTGGAGTAGAATTCTCTAACTAAATCAACCACGACCTCTCCTCCATTTAACAAACACCAAATCCAATCTCTCCTCTCCATCTCTACAAGTATTTCTAACTCAGCAAAATCATCAATAATAATATCTCTCTCACAGACTATTGCGTGATTTTGGTAGAAATTTTTGTACCTTTCAGCCTTGAGAGCACTTGAAAACCTTGTTCTGTCGTATCTCACCCTTCTTTGTCTTCCCTCCCTTTCTGTGATCATCTCTTCTATGAAGTTAGGCTCCTGGTTGACATCCTGGTTGACATCCTGGTTGGGCCTGGCAGGCCTTTTTGTCCTTGGCATGGTTGTTCGAACTACTAGGATCATTCGAACGTGGGTTTGGTTTTGGCAGGTGAGAGGGCGACTAAAAAATTGGGATTCTTGGCTTGGGTTTGTTGTTTTTGAGGTGGAGAAGGAGTGGGTAAGGTCAGTTTTGGGTAAAAATAGGGAATGAAGGTGAGTGGAGGTCTGGAAGAGGAAGGGTTTCTCGGGTTTTTGAGTTTTCAAGGGTTTTTGAAAATTTTAAACTGAGGAAGACGATTGGGGTTTTTATAGTCTGAGAGGCACGTTCGAACGCAACTCCACATTCGAACACTGATGAGCTAGCCGGTTACGTTCGAACGTGGAGTTGCGTTCGAACATTGAACCAAAACTAAAAATTTCCTATGCTATATACAACTGAAGGAACAAAACACCAAGTTTTTAATCCAAATTTTATGGCGTCTCAAGAACGATCCCTACCCATACTTGAAGTTGAAATTTTTGGACATTTCTTTACTCAGCCCATAAATTTGGTCAAAAATTTATGCAAAAATAAAAGCATGCACAAAATGAAGCAAAGAAAAAAAAAAGAAAATTTTCACACTTATTCAGAAACAATTCGGACCGTTGGCTTTCATTCCCCAAAAATAATTTTCCATAGTTTGGTTAGGAAACAGTCTAATCCGAGTCATCCTCTGTGTAGTTCGATCCCCCAATGACTCTTCCAATCTCTTGTCACACAAACCGGTTAAGCATAGCACTGGAATAGAATGGCGTGTCAGGATAATCCTTACTCTGCCCATTCACTATCTAGTCTAATCGATCGAGTGCACGGTCAGAGATCGGTTCAGAACACTGATTGTATCTTTTCTCATGAAATACCCCGTCACACTGTTTACAGGCACCAAGTCTTTTGGCCCGTCGGCGTTTAGCATAAGTGCTTCTACCACAGAGGGGTTTTGCTTGCTATTCTCGGATCTCATTTTTCCTTACCAGTCTTATTTTTCTCATGATCACATTTTGCACATCTGATGGAAAAGTGCGTAGAACACCTAGACTAAACCAAACAATTTTAACATCCATACTTCCTACACTTTAAGACTCACTATCTGGTTCTTTTACGTCTGCCAGTCACAAAGACAAATTATACTTACTCACAGACATGATCATTAACAACAATATCAGAAACAAGGAAAAATAAAAAAAAAATCAGATAGACAAAATATGAACTTTTGTTCTCACCCCCTAACCTAAACTGAACATTGTCCTCAATGTTTCAAATTTACCAGTTGAAGATCTTGGAGATGAAGCTGAAAGGTGCAGATCAGTTCATTTGCCAAACCCTACAAACCAAAATGCAACCATTAATCCTCTTTGTGCAGATCAGAATCAAAGTTGGGTTCGTAACCCTTGTGTGTGATTGCGAATAACATCAGAATACCCATACAAAAGTAGAGTAACACAATGTAAATTATGACAATGGAGGTCTGATCTTCAGCATATATGGACATAGTTTCGCTTGGGTATGGTCGAATTTGTAGAAAAACGGGAAAGAATTTGAAGGCAAAGAAATTCGAAAAAGAAAGAAAGTGAAACGAGGATGGCAAACGACAGTGGAGAAGAGGAGTGAAGAAATAGGCGGCTCAATGCTGACAGATGGGAAACGATGGGAAAGGGTGGTGGGAGTCTCTTGATGGTGTCTCCTCTGGTCAGGCTTTTACCTGATCCGATCCTTTTGAGTGTCGGCAGGCGTGATTCTCGGAGTGATATTCAGGTTCCATTAAGTTAATGGTTTCCACATTTTTAACAAAATCTTCCAAAAATGGTTTTAACCTCTGACCATTAACAGTAAAGATATTACCGTTATGTGGGTTTTTCACTTCTATTGCTCCATGATCAAACACCTTTTTGACAATGTAAGGTCCAGTCCATCTTGATTTTAACTTACCCGGGAAGAGGCGGAGTCTTGAATTAAACAACAGGACTTTTTGAGATGGTTCAAAAGACTTCCGCACAATATTTTTGTCATGAAAAATTTTCATCCTGGTTTTAGCAATTTTATCATTTTTATATGCTTCATTTCTCAATTCCTCCAACTCATTTATCTGAAGTTTTCTTGATAGTCCAGCTTTATCTAGGTCAAAATTCATTGCTTTAATGGCCCAGTATGCCCTATGTTCCAATTCTACAGGAGGGTGACATGACTTTCCATAAACTAATCGGCAGGACATGCCCAAAATTGTTTTGAAAGCAGTGCGGTATGCCCAGAGTGCATCGGTTAGTCTTGATGACCATTCTTTGCGATCTGGATTCACCGTTTTTTCTAAAATTAATTTGATTTTCCGATTAGCTAATTCTGCCTGCCCACTAGTCTGTGGGTGATAAGGGGTTGCAATTTTGTGAAAAATCAAATATGTTTTCATCAAATTTCGGAAAGGACGATTGCAAAAATGAGCACCCCCATCATTTATGATTGCCTTAGGAATTCCAAACCGGGATAGAATATTTTCTTTTAAAAACTTGATCACTGTTTGGGGATCATTATGTCGACATGGAATTGCCTTAACCCATTTGAAAACATAGTCTACTGCCACTAAAATGTATAGATAGCCAAAGGAAGGGGAAATGGTCCCATAAAATCGATGTCCCAACAGTCAAAAATTTCAATCACTAGAATAGGATTTAAGGGCATCATGTTTATTTTTGAAATGCATCCCAATCTTTGGCATCTATCACATGTTAAGCAAAATGCATGGACATCTTTAAAAAGTGTGGGCCAATAAAATCCACACTGCAAAATTTTTACAGGGGTTTTCTTTGAAGAGAAATGGCCTCCACATGCTTTAGAGTGACAAAATGATATCACCTATTTGCTTTCATGAGCTGGGATGCAACGTCTTATAATCTGGTCCTTACAATATTTGAATACGTATGGATCTTCCCAAAAGAAGTTACGAACCTCCCTCAAAATTTTTTTTTTTATCCATGAGAGTGAATGATGGAGGGACTGTTCCAATGACTAAGAAATTAGCAATATCTGCGTACCATGGGGTCTCATTAATCATGAACAGTTGTTCATCCGAGAATTTCTCATTGACTGGCAGTCCATCCTCATGAAATTCATAGGTTAGTCGGGACAGATGGTCTGCCACCACATTTTCAACGCCTTTTTTGTCCTTAATGAGAAGATCAAACTCTTGGAGTAAGAGTATCCATCTTAAAAGCCTTGGTTTGACATCCTTCTTTGTGAGGAAAAATTTTAGGGTTGCATGGTCAGTGAATACAGTAACAGAAGATCCAACAAGATAAGAATGAAATTTTTTCAAAGCAAACACTACAACAAGTAATTCATTTTCAGTTGTTGAATAATTTATTTGAGCATCATTCAAAGTTTTACTTGCATAGTAGATTACATGTGGTTTCTTATCCTTTCTTTGTCCCAATACAGCACCTACAGCATAATCACTTGCATTACACATTAGCTCAAAGGGTAATTTCCAGTAAGGTGGTTGCATTATTGGGGCGGAGATTAACATGCCTTTCAATTTGTCAAAGGCTTTTTTGGCATGCTTCATTCCAATCAACGATTATATCCTGGCTCAGAAGATGACACATTGGTTTGGCAATGGTACTAAAATCTTTAATGAATCTCCTGTAAAAACCTGCATGTCCTAGGAATGACCAGACATCCTTTACAGTCTTAGGGACAGGCAAATTTCCAATTAAATCTATTTTAGCCTTATCAACCTTCATGCCCTCAGATGACACAATGTGACCTAGGACAATGCCTTGTGTTACCATAAAATGACATTTTTTCTAATTAAGCACCAGATTGGCTTCCTCACACCTTATCAGAACTTTTTCTAAATTAGCCAAACATAAGTCAAAAGAGTCACCATATATGAAAAAATCATCCATGAAGACTTCCAAGAATTTCTCAACCATGTCACTGAATAAGCTTAACATGCATCTCTGGAATGTTGCAGGAGCGTTACAAAGTCCAAATGACATTTTTTGAATGCAAACGTGCCAAAGGGGCATGTGAATGTGATTTTCTCCTGATCATCTAAGGCAATCTCAATTTGATTATATCTAGAATATCCATCCAGGAAGCAATAAAATTCATGACCTTCAATTCTTTCTAGAACCTGATCAAGAAAAGGAAGGAGAAAATGGTCTTTCCTAGTCACCAAATTGAGTTTTCGATAGTCAATACACATTCGCCATCCAGTGACAACTCGAGTTGGCACTAATTCATTTGCCATCCAGTGACGACTCCAGACTTTTTGGGCACAACCAGAGTTGGACTTACCCATTTGCTATCGGAGATAGGAAAGATGATTCCTGCATCTAAGAGTTTGAGCACCTCAGTTCTCACAACTTTCTTCATGTGTGGATTCAGCCGTCGCTACATTTGACGAGAGGATTTTGAGTCCTCTTCAAGATATATAGCATGATTGCAGATTAATGGACTTATACCTTTTAAGTCAGCGATGGTCCATCCAATGGTTTTTTGATGTTTTTTAAGAACTGTGATCAGTTTAGACTCTTGCAATATTGTTGGCTTGGATGAAATTACCACTGGGTGTGATTCGTCCTCCCCTAAGAATGAATATTTGAGATCAGATAGGAGAGGTTTCAATTCAGACTTTGGTGGCTTATCACTTGATAAGATTGGCTTTGTGCTATTTGATGATAATTCCTCGAATCTGGGTGTCCATTTCTCAACAGTATGAGTATGGCAGCTTTGTGGATGTGACACAGATGAGTCGGGATCTATCAGAGATGTTTCAGTCAGATTTTCACACAATGTGTCACTCAGATGTTCATGGATTAATGATTCAACGAGGTTTACTTCCCCTTCCTCTTCATTCTCACCGGGATGTTTGGCAATCTTGAAAATATTCAGCTCAAGAGTCTTATTCTCAAAAGTTAATTTCATTACTTCATTCCTGCAATTGATCAATTCATTAGACGTTGCTAGAAAAGGTCGACCAAGAATAATGGGAATTTGATCATCTAGATGTAATGTTGGCTGAGTATCTAGAACAATGAAGTCCACAAGAAAGACAAAATTATCCACTTGGACAAGTATATCTTCTACAATACCCCTAGGGATTTTGACAGATCTATCGGCCAATTGAAGTGAAATACTTGTGGGTTTCAATTCTCCCAGGCCCAATTGCTAGTAAACAGAATAGGGCAATAGATTGACACTGGCTCCGAGATCTAGAAGTGCTTGTTCAATTTTGAAGTCTCCGATGACACATGAAACAATTAGACATCCAGGGTCCTTGAATTTTGGAGGGGTTTTGTACTGAAGCAGGGCACTGTCTTGTTCTATCAAAAATACTCTTTTTTGGACATTCTGGCTTCTCTTGACTGTGCACAAGTCTTTTAAAAACTTGGCATAAGATGGAACCTGTTGGATTGCATCCAGAAGTGGGATGTTGATTTTTACTTGCTTGAAGAGCTCGTAAATTTCAACTTGGTTATTCACCTTCTGTTTTTGTTTGAGTCTATGAGGGAAAGGAGCAGAAATAGAACATGAGGGTTCTTCTTCCTTTGATTTCTCTGGTTCTTGCTCAATTATTGACTCAGGATCTTCTTCAATTTCGGGTTCTTTTTCAGGCTCAACTGATGAGTTGATTGGTATTGACTCCGGTCTTGGTTTTGGAAATAACATGTCTATTATGGTTTTATCAATTATCTTACCACTTCTCAGTGTGGTGATAGCTTGAGCTTGATCCTGTGGAGGTTTTGGTTGGGAAGGAAATTTGCTTTTCTCATGTGTAACCATGGATTGAGTCAACTTCTGAATGTGGCTTTTGAGATCTTCGAAGGATTGAGTGGTTTGTGATTTGAAATCAGTGAAGGACTGAGTGGAATGAGTATTGAAGTTCATTTGGGTTTGCATGAACTGGTTCAGTGTATCTTCAAGATTCCTTTTGTGTGGTGGTTGGTATGGTTGATATGCTGGAGGTCCTTGAGGTGGTGGCTGTGAATTTTGAGGTTGATTCATAGGAATTAGTTGTGTGTTCCTCCAACTGAAATTCGAGTGATTTTTCCACCCTGGATTGTATGTTTTAGAGTATGGGTTGGAGTAAGGCTGGTTGAAATTGGAGATTGCATTTGTTTATTCCAACAAGACTTCTTTGAATGCAGGGATAGTAGGACAGTCCCCAGTAGGATGTCCTGTCAAAGCACAGATTCCACATACTTGTTCTATGGGAGGGATGATATCTACCTGATGAATTTTTTCCTTCTCTAAAGCTTCAAGCTTTCTAGACAAGGTGGACATTTTTGCTCTTAATTCATCATCTTCTCTCAAGACATACTTTCCCCCTTGGGAAGTGGATGGTTTGGATTCGATAGTGGTTGGGGAGGCTGAGTCCCACATCTGAGAACTATCAGATATGGTGTCAAAGAAATTGAACGCCTCCTCCAGACTTTTACTCATAAATTCTCCTTGTGCCATCATTTCAATAAATTGACGCAGTCTAGATGGCAACAAATCATAGAAAAATTTCACTAAGGTCCAATTTTCAAAAGAGTGATGAGGGCAGGCTTGGAGTAGTTATTTGAATCTCTCCCAACTTTGATAAAAAGTTTCTCCTTCTTTGACCGAAAAATTCATGATTTGCCTTTTGAGTGTATTGGTCCTATGTAAGGGATATTTTTTTCTGAAAAATTCATTTTGGAAGGCTTGCCAGTTAGGCATGGAAGAAGCTTTTAAAGAATTTAGCCATTGTTTAGCTTTATCCTTTACAGAGAAAGGAAAAAGTTTCATCTTGGCCAGTTCAGTATTATATTAGAATGTTCCACACACTTCCTCAAAATCTTTCATATGCAAGTACGGATTCTCTGTCTCTAATCCATGAAATTCAGGTAGTAACTGAGCTGTCCCCGGCTTTACAGTAAAGGGGGGAGCATCTGGAGGGAATACAAAACACAAGGGTGCACTATTTCTTGTGGGATTCAAGTAATCCCTCAAAGTTCGAGTGTTAGACACTTCTTCCTCTCGTGGAGGCACGCTCCATTTCTATCATTATTTGCTATGTTACTCTCACACGAGTCTGCTATTGATCTAGGTGAATTTGGTTCAGATTGGTTCACAGACCCAGAAGATTCTCCTGGCAAATTATTATGGTTAGGAGTGTCCTTAGATATATAAAATCAAATAAAAAGAAACAAATTATTTACAGCAACCAAGAATATATACAGAAAGGATAGGTCTTACCTTTTTTTACCTTTTCAACACTTTTACCAAATACTCCTTGGCAACGGCGCCAAAAACTTGACTTGATCCGAAATGTGTACACCTAAGTGCAGACGGTCAAGTTGTAGTAATAATCCGGTTTGAGTCTGGAGTCGAATCCACAACGAATTTTGTTGCCTAGTGTTTCAAAGTGGGCAGTGATGAAGACCAATTGTAATGTTTTTGAGATTTTGTGAGATGTGAGAGTTTTCAAGAGAGTTTTTCTAGACAAAATATAAGATTTAAATGAAATTAAAGTCACTCTTTAGTTCGAAGTTCAGAATATGTAATGAATTATCCGGTGTATTACACTTGTGCTTTATAACTCAATAAATTCCCGTGTCAACAGTAAGTTAATCGGAAGGTAAGGATGGACTAGGTTAAAGCTCCATCCTTTTCATAAAGTGCGATGGTGGTGGAGATTGGAAGAGTAGTCATGAAGTTTTAGCCCGGAGTATTTGTCTCACACTATGGATCTTTCTAGTAAGAGTCATCCATTTACCATAGGAATACCCATAGGTTACACAAAATACTTTAACTAGGATGCTTGCCTTGAACCAACGGATCTTTCTAAGTAGGAGTCATCCGGATCATAGAATTATCCTTTGGTTATACAAAATACCCTAGTTTTTCTTTACGCATCCAATTTCTCAATAATCAAGTAAATAAAGCATTGAAGTAAGAAAGAAAATGCACAAGTATAACATCCGGATGTTTATTACGTATTCATCACCTCTCCCTAAAGAGTGAATGAGGACTACTCACTCTTCATTGCTTGGGTAAAGCTAGAAAAGTGAAATGTACTCATCCCTCCAAGTAGAGGAACTCCGAGGTTGATCTTCGTCGAAGAATGAGTGAATCACGTTCTACTCTTCTTAGCTTTGGTAAAGCTCTAGAAAAGTGAAAGAGTTTCACTCCTCTAAGATGAAGATACTCAAGCAATGGAAGTGAAAGAAAGTAAACTAAAGCTAGAAAGTAAGAACTTTAATGTAAAGACAAGAACATAAAGTGCATGAATTTAACAATACAAGTAGGGAATTAAACTTCCCAACTATAATAAAAATGAAAACAAGTAGGGAATTGAACTTCCCAACTATAATAAAGATGAAGACAAGTAGGGAACTGAACTTTCCAACGATAATAAAGACTTGAATTAAAAGAGCTAGAATGTAAAGACTTGAATTAAAAGAGCTAGAATGTAAAGACTTGAATTAAAAGAACTAGAATGTAAAATACTTGAATTAAAATGAAACACTACACATAGAGACTATCTATTCTTCAAGAGAAGAGATCTTGATGTCTCCTCCCCAAGAGTCTTCTTCAAAGCTCCCAAAAAGGGAGTATTTATAGGCAGGGAAGAGCAAGGGAGGGGTGAAAGAACAGTGCTGGATGAATCAAGGTAAAAAATCTGGAGTGCAGTCAAAGAATCAGGCAATTTACAGTCTGTCAGTGGGAACGTTCGAACGGTCCCTTCCGTTCGAACGTGAAGGTTGTTTTTGC
Source organism: Ilex asprella (assembly GCA_023539305.1). Lineage (NCBI taxonomy): Eukaryota > Viridiplantae > Streptophyta > Magnoliopsida > Aquifoliales > Aquifoliaceae > Ilex > Ilex asprella. Next base: position 525,550 of record CM042202.1, on the reverse strand, counting down.
CCTGTGTTTGAACGTTGAACTTCTGGCTTTCACATGGGTTGCAGCCTTCTGTCAGGGTCATTCTCCAACTCCCTGCAGCAGTCAGGGTCCTCAAATAATTCAGAAATTATGTTTGATCATGGCGTTCATGTGCCTGAGGATCTTTCTTCTGGCTTGGAAGTCAACACACGCTATGTATTTCAGTCGATCTGATCATGTCAGTGCTTCCAGTGTCGTTCGAACGTGATGATGCGTTCGAACGTGTATTAGTGTTCGAACGTTAGGCTTTAATCTCCAGGGTCTGTCTGCAACACACCTTTGTCTCATCTGCCTGGTTCATAGGGGCGTTCGAACGTTAACCACCGTTCGAACGGTGATGTTGTCCTCAAGCTTATCCACTCTTTTTCTTAAAGTGCTGCAGTTACACTTAAATGTTGTATTTGAAATCCTTAATCCTTTTTCTCACTTTAGCACTTGAAACATCACCATTTAAAGTCCATCAAAGTATAATTAGTCCAAAAGAAGCAAAATGAAATGTTATAATTGAGTACCAATCAGAGGGCTACGTCTATGTACCAAGAACGAGTGATTTCACCGAAGATCCGAAAGAGACCTTGGAGAAATCAAGATTTGGAAGCTTTTTTGGTGTTTTTGGAGCTTCTAGCCTTCACCTTGCGCTTCAAAAGGTAGGGTTTTTCTACTTGCGTTTATTCTTAACCTATGGTGCTCATAGGAATAAGGGTTAGATCATGGAATGACTTAGAGTATGTCTATGGTCTTGGAGATAAGGAAAATGTGTACGAAAATCATTTGAACCAAATTCTAGCTTGAAATTGGTAGATGGAAGTTACTTGAGTTCATTCTTGTAGCTTAGTGAAAATTGTGCTCTAAGGTTGTGTTTAACCTGTTGAGTGCCCTTAAGGTGTTTGATAGAATGCCTATGTGAAGTAAAGTGGGTTAAATTGCATGGGAAGATGTAATAACTTGCTTTGATGTTGTGATAAAGTGAATTCATATGCTTATGACTGATTTGTGGTTGAAATGAATTTGTTGATATATGCACGTTTTTGGATATGTAGACATTGTGACAATTATGGTATCTATATGCTTAGGATATAATTTACCATGGATGTGTTGGAGATGTTCATATGTCATTTATAGCATATCGAATATTTTGTTGTTGTGCAATGGTGCATCACATTGCATAGGCACGAAAACATCACATTACATGGGTGTGTGCATGGTTGTCGCCAACACCGCACTTGGTGATTGACGGAAGACTTAGAAAAGTTGGGCCGAAGGCCTACCTAAGCTACAAGGTTGCATGAAATTGAGTTGGGATATGAAGAAGGGATTGGAAGATCCCTCGGGTGAAAGGCCCAGTAGTTGGGGTACGTGTTCCCTTGGTTCGGTCCATAAATGTGTGTGAGTGTACGCGGAACCCTCGGTGGAAATCCATAAATTCTGTATGGGTTGTTGACCCTTGGTGTGAGTCCATGAATATCCACCCCCAAGAAAGACCCTGAATAGTAACTGTCATTCGATGTGCAACATGGATGAATGGTTCACACACATTATCACTTACGTGTGTTAAGGAGTCAGGAAGGGCTCGGATTGAGTGCATAAATGAGTCTCACCTCATTACTTGGCATATCATACTAAATTCCATCATTTGATTGCGTACACTTGAATGGAATGGTTGAAAATTTTGAATGTTGCATGTGTGCATTCCATGTGCATCTAGGTGGGGAGTAGCCTCTGTAGGAATTATTCTACTAAGCGTGACTCACCCTATACGGGAATACATTTTAGGTGGAGGATACATGCTCGGGGATGGCTCTCACTTGGGGCCTCAAGGGTGAAGAGACACCAACATGTGGTCTTTAACCTTGAAGTTTGTAAAACTTTTGATTTAAAATAATTTTTGGCATGTAAATGTTGAAATCGTATTTGAACGATTGTAATAGGACTTGTATGGATCTTGTATAATGTAGAAAACATCATTATACATGTTTGCGACGAAATTGATAAGTTTTGGAATGGATTGAAAATGGAACATAGGTGAAACAGACAGTTATTGGCAGAGTGTACCGGTATGCTGCTGTGCAGAGAGTTTGCCGTACCGGTACGGTTTCCCAGAATTATAAAATTTTCAAGTCTTCTTGCTATGCTTTTGGACTTTGAGTTTTTTGGTTCCAATGACACAAATAGACTTAAATTGAGATATGTTGGGGTACATTGAACCCCAATTGAATTAGATGATTATAGAACTACAGATCAAAATCGTAGCAATAATTCTTACTATGGGGAATGCTATCGACGTAGTGTCGAGTTAAGCGACATCCATGGGTATTTATGCGGGTTGATGAGTTGTCAACGATTAATAAAGGACCCCCCGAATTTTGGGGCATCACAGCTTTGTGTTAGGGCATAGGTATACAAATTACCTAGGGCTTGATGGGCATTGGGTCAAGACCATTGTGTAACGCCCCAAAATCCACCCTGAACGGCATTACTATCTAACACCATTCACATCATGAGAGCAACTAAAAATTTTCATAAGTAACAAATATTTCATTCATCATACATAATATTTAAGGTGTCGTCCAAAAGAATAGGCCAAACTATGGCCATTACATTCACCAAGAGTATTTTATCTCGCAGCGGAATAAACAAAAGATCACTAATATATTATCTCAAAAGAAAGTCCCTAGTGTAGGACATAAGTATAACAATTCTAAACATCTCCCTCGGGATTCACGCTTCCATCCTGTTGAGCATCCCAATCTACCTGCTCATCAACTCCGAGAGTGTCCTCTAAACCATAATCTGAAAGTAAATATTGTTTGTAGGGGGTGAGCACTAAGCTCTGTAGCAACATTTTTCCAAACTCGAACAAGGTTTAGAAAGATGTAAGCAGTTCGGTCTCATTTCAGAAATATCATATATATTTTGAATTAAAGCAATGACATTTAAACAAATCTCAAGTTTAGGTAACAACAACAATTTAATGAATAAGTGAAACCAATATACAATCAAATAATCCATCTACCATCAACAGTTCCAACAAGTTCTCGCAGAATCCCATACTTCCACGAAACTCTCGTCAAACTACTTTTGGTACCATGAATGATAACCCATATACGACTAATAATTCATTCCACCATAAGCCGTTTCTCTCAAGCTTTGCGAAGGCCCATACCTCCCAAAACTTGTAGAAACCGTTCGTGGTACAAGGAACAATAACACACACTGTATTCGTATCTCAAGTATGAAGTAGCTTCCACATGGTCACCATCGAAAATATTGTGCCCCACACAAAATCGCATACAAATCACATACACATCCTCTTCCACGGTACCCCGTAAGCGATAGTGGTTTAGTCCTCGCAAGGCACTAACCCCACTATGAGTGGTAGGATTGATCACACCCCCACGGAATAGACGTCGACTACCCACTCCATAATACCCGGTCAATAGTAACCTATGCTCATCCCAAACAACCACACAAGAGATACAATACCAACCATTCCTCACATAATAAGCAATTTTCATAACAAAGCAAAACCCTCAATTTCACAAGTATATCTCAAGTAATAAATAAATTCATAATCCTCAAATCTCACAATTTATGCTTTTCTAGTAGGACTCCTCAAGAAAAATAAGCATGAGATTCTCAAAAGATATACTTTTATTGTTTCAAGCAAAACACTAAAGTTCTTATATCAGGAATAATTGAATATAGAGTTTTTATCTCAAGAACACATAAACAACAAGTCTTGAAATCAAGAACAATGGATTATCAAGGTTGGAGAACAAGCATAATTAGATATCAAGTCTTGACATCAAGAATAAATCAATACTAAGCTTTTAAGTCAAGAACAAATCCAAATCAATAATAAAAATCCAAACTTCTTGAAGAAAACTAGGTTTGGATGTTAATAATAAAGATTTAATGGATAACAAGCTATAACCTCCATCAAACATGGTAAGGATAGCAAGATTAATCAAGAAACAAGGATTTCATATCAAATACATATTAATATGAGTCAAAACATGTATATATATAATCTTAGGTATCATTGAACAAGGTTGAAAGAATTCCCCTACCTTCTTCTTCCTTAGTGTTCTTGAAGAACTTGAAAGATTTGATCCTCTTGCTTGTGAAAAATCCCTTTGATCTTGTGTTTCCAATCCTTCTTTCTTGTTTCTGAAGGCTTACTATAGTTTGAAATGATGTTTGGACGCTTAGGGAGGCGGCACTATGTATTTATAGGCCCAAAAATATGTCCTAGATCGCAACCCTGAACAGTGGGGTCCTTAACAGGCGTACCGGTACGAGGAAGCCTCTGGAATGCGGCGTACCGGTACGCGCACCGGTACACTCGATTGCCAGATTTTTGGTCCGACTTAGAGGGCGGTTTTGACCCATTTAGAGGTCGAATTGAAAAATTCTATGAGATATACTTTTGTATCCCTGGATGTCTACTATCTACTGTAAAAATTTCAGTTCAATGGGATTTAAGAATAAAAAGTTATGGCCAAAATTCAGAGAGGTGTCCAAAATATTTTATACCCAAAATTTACGTAAAGTGTGTTTTTCTTCCGGAGTACATCCAAGCTTCCAATGCACCTCATATTACCTCTCCCAAGGTTTTTCGACCTTCCGGATTCAATTGAGAGCTTATTTTGACCTAAAAGTATTTAGAATCTTGTCTAATCACCCCTTTCCAAGTGTAAACATCTTCAAACTTAACTTAGAAAAATCAAATTGTCTCTCTAGTATTATTTTCCTACTATGCCCATTCATATTATTTATTTCTATTCTTATGATCTACATATTTCATACACATGTAGTTACATATATTAATATCTAAACACATAACACCATTACTATATAACAATAAGAGTATGGGTTATTTCACATTGCATTCCATGTGCATTTCATGTTATGTGTTTTGTTTGCAGGACAACCTACAATTCTTCACAAATTAGAGACTCAACCTTTATCGTCGAAAACCTTCACCCTCCTAGTTTTGGGTGCAAGAATTCCCCTCAAATCTTGCAATATCCCCTTCTTTACCTCATTTGATAGCCTCACAGAACGAAAGAAATACACAAAAAGCCTCGCCTAGACTGCATGATTCGTAAGCCTGTCTACCACATTATTAGCCTCCCTATTCACAGAATCTCTTTTCAATAAGACCTTTTGAAGTTGCTCCACAAAAGTCAAATAAGGCCAATCACAGTCATACTCTCCACATATAACCTTCACTAGTACCAAAGAGTTAGACTCCACCAAAATCTTATAAACTAACAACCCATACTGCTCAACTAACTTCAGACCATGCAGCAATGCCCTGAACTCAGAAACCATATTTGTACTTTCCTCATAAAGGAGGCAACTAACACAACTCTACCTCGTTCATTTCTCAGAATAACCCCCCCACTTGCATTCCTAAGATTACCCCTAGAAGCTCCGTCCGTGTTCAACTTCAGCACCCTAGAAGGAGAACCTCTTCAATTCACCCAAATAAACCTCCTAACAATGTGATAAGGGTTCTCAATTTTAAGCATTTGCAAAAGATCTTTTCCAATCTAAACCTCCTACACTTTAACCTTCAAATTCCTCACTTGGTACCTTAATATACTAAAAACCTTGGTGAAGATTGAGTAATAATGGTGCACCCTTGCTCAACAACCCTCTTGCACCTTTCATTCCAGACCTGCCAAAAGATCACCAAGCCCACACTCCTTATTAAACCATGACTCACAGAGTTCTTCTTAAAATATCTACAAAGTCTTCTTAACCTCACAATTAGAGCCTCACCCCAAGTCACTTGAAACCCCATCATAGTTGCAAACCTGCTTCGAATGGCCTTAGCATAGGCATACTCCACAAACAAATGCACAACAGTCTCACTATTCTAACTACATAAAATGCACCTGATTACCATAGGAACCCCCAACCTCAGGACATTAGAATCTAGAGGAAGTGCCTCATTCAAAATTTTCCAACTTACTAACTGTGCACTAGGAGCTATTCTGGATCCCTGAATAATAGAACCAATCTCCACGCACATCTCTGTGCTGTCTAACTACATGCCATGTAGACTTTGCATAGAACATACCAGAACAAGTCCCCTGCCACACAAGTCTGTCAGGAGCCTCTGTTAAACAAACCCCTAAATTTAATATCTCCTCTCTTATTTGACTACTCAGCAATCCCTCCACCTTACACAAATGCCAATGAGACCACAAGAATAATGCAAAAATTAGGGGAAAACTCTAGGGGTACCTTTCAATTTTTTTAAGCTTTGATAACTGGTTGGAGAGGGCCCTTTGAACAATTAATTACCCTCAAAGTAAGGCTTCAAATTCTTAAAACACTTAGCATGACCTAGCCAAGACATCTCAATAAGTGCCTTACTTTTAAGAACTTAGCAGAGAAAACCTAAGCCCATAAAGAAACTCCCTTCAACAAGCCCCATACTTGCGTCATCCTAAAAGCAGCCTGTGCATCCTCAAATTTTCTCACTCCGAAACCACCCTCCAATTTAGGTCTGGTAATCTTTTCCCAAGCCACCTACTATATTTTCCTCACATCAAGTTTTTTGGCTCAAACAAAACAAGATATTATAGAATTAAGCTTGCTAATAATAGCCTTAGGCTGATTCAAGCAAGCCATTAAGTGCACAAGAACAACACTTAAAACATATTGCACCAGCACCATGATTGATTGAAAATGATGTCATTCCCTACCTCTCAACACCACCCTCAAATGTGTATGGCTTATGTGTTAAGGGAGTGTCACTCTCCCTCGGGATGATACAAGAGATAGGGAACAACGGATGTTAATGGTGGGAAATGGATGAACAAAATATGTGTGAAATGAAATGTGGAATGTGCACAAAAGTGCTCCCCAATCGCAAGGAGTCTTTCGTGGTCGGTGTTTTACTTGGAAGAGTATTCCAAGGTCGTCTCCTCAGGGAAGAAAAGCGAGTTTTGTGAAAGTGATTTTGCAAAAGTGAAAAGAAAGTGTAAAATCTTGTATTTGAGTTTTGTGTTTGGTTTGTAAATTAAAATGCAAGAAAACAAGTGTTGGCTAATCCAAAAGATTCATTCCAATGGGAATACTAAATCAACTCAAAGCCTTCCTCCGATTGAGTATGAATGAACGATTGATTCGGGGGAAGCTAGAGACGAGATTGGTGAGTATCTAAGCATAAACCGTGACTAGGCCTATGGAATATCAAAGGCTCACCAACTCATCCACTCTCAACCCCGTCAAACCGAACCATTTGACCCTAAAGGGGGGAATGAAAAAGAGTTGAAATGAAATCCCCAAGAGAAATCTCCCTTGGAGTAACCAACTTAAAACTAGCTATTCATATTAAAAGCATAGACAAGCATAAAGGAAATGGACATGGAAAGGAAATGGAGCATAAAACTTAAACTAATGCAAGAAACTTAAACTAGAAAGACAAATCAACAATACCCAATTTAAAGCATGGAAATGAAGAACTTGAAAGCATAAATGGTGAAATCTAAGTTACACAACTAAACTTGAAATAGACTTGAAGTAAATGACATTAAGGTAATAAAATGAAGATTACAAGAGTATGAAATCTTACTACAACAATAGCAAGTGAAAATGGGAGAAGAAAATGAAAAAATGATTCATCATCTTCAACCTTGAAACTCTCTCTCTATATCTACTCCTAAGCTTAGGTAGCCAACCACTCTCTTGCTGAATAATGTTGTATATATGGAGTGTGTATTGCTAGAGAGCCTTGAATTTCGTCCATGAGGGTCTCCAAGGTGTAAGAGTAGGCCTTCCCCTTAATGGAAGGTGATTTTGATGGGTCACACAGGCTAGGAGTAACTTAGCCTGCAACCCACATGTCAGCCCTCTTCTCTCTCATCCTCCATAAATGCCAAGTCTCAAAAGTCTCCCAAATGTGTAAGGGAGGCATGCTCTTCTGTCAGGAAATGTTGGGGGGCAAGTGGGAGAAGTGTAGGTGGGACCCCCAAGCCTCAAAGTTGAGTTACAGGCTGTTTTTCGGCCAGAAGGTTTGTGGTACCGGTACCAAGTACCGGTACTGTTTTTTCTGTACTGGACCACCTTCTGTATAAATGGCATAACTCTTGATCTAACCTTTGGATTGAGCTGAAATTTTGACATGATAAAGAAGACATCCAGATCTACAACTTTCATGTTTTGAACTTTTCCAGATTCTAAGTAGATCATGGTCCAAATGGAGGACAACCGAGACAGTGCTTCCCAGTGATGTGGCAGCTGGTGCCTTTGTTCCAAAACACCAATACCTCATTGATTTCTTCATTTTTAAGCCTCCAATTCTTCATGTATTGTGTCCATGCCATTACCACATATCCAACATAGTTGCAAGGTCCTAAAATCCAACATTTAAGCTATCAAAACATGCAACATCGAGAATTCAACATTATTCATAAAATAGGCTAACACTAAGTAATTAAATGCAAAAGTTGAGTTATAATGAATGTAATAAGGCCATGAAATGTGCAATATTATGTGATCATCACACCACCCTCCCCATATTAGACAATAACCTTGCATACCTTCTAACTTCTACCTAAACTTCAGCAATAACCCTTCAAAGAACCTTAAGCTGGTCCTACCATTAATAATGGGACAACCCATGTAATTAAAAGAACAATGCCTAATAGGGATACCTGCCATAGTGGACAACACATGCCTTTTCTCCACTAAGATCCGTTTAGAACAGAACATAAAACTTTTCTCCAAGCTCACTCTTTGCCTAGAACAATTATCATACCACTTCAAGAAACCCATCAGATTCTCAACAGACCCCTTATACCCCTTTAAGAATATAAGGGTATCATCATCAAACAAAAGGTGGCTTATCAACTGAGCACCTCTTCCCTTATGATATCTCTTTACCAATCCCTCTTGAAAGATTCTCCTCAACCCCCTATTAAGCACTTTTTTAGCCATGATGAATAGGTAGGGAGATACAGGAGCTCCTTGCCTCAACCCCCTCGAAGTAGGAAAGAAACCCTTTCTCACCCCTTTAACACACACATATATATGCTAATTTTCCAAGCAATTAGCAATAATCTTTACAAACAACTCAGAAAACCCAAACTTGGACAATAATTTTAGTGAAAAATCCCACTCCAAATGATCGTATGCTTTCATCATGTCCAGTTTCAACATAATCTTCCAAGCCTCCACCCTCCTATCCAACTATCCCACCAAAAGATGTGCCAAAGCAACACAGTCCCTAGCATTCTTTCCTCTCACATAACCATGTTGCTCAGGTGAAACTGAACTAGGCAATAGAGGACAAGCCTAATAAGAGGGAGCTTGATAAAAATTTTGTACTAAAAGGTACACAAACTGATTAGAACAGGCTTCTTGGGGATTAAATGACAACAAGATGACATTGAAAGATCTTGGAACCTTACCTCTCTGCAAGAAAAAGTTAGCAACCCTTAAAATATCCTACCCAATAATCCCTCAAATTGTCTGAATTTTTTTCCCAGACAAGCCATTAGCTCTTGGGGCACTCTGACCAGACATAGAGAAGACCACCTCCCTTAACTCCCCTAAAGTAACCTCTTTAGCCAGCCATCATTCATCTCATCACTTACCAAAGAAGGAATAACATAAAACAAAGCATCCTCCATCAAGTAAGACTCAAACTTACAAAGACCAACATAAAAGGCTTCAACAACCTTACCAAATTCCTCATCAGTCTGAACCCACTACCCCTCCTCATTTTGTATTTTGTGAAACTTATTCCTAAAGATCTTACCTTTTGCCAAAGCATGGTAAAATTTGGTATTCCTTTCCCCTTCAACTTCCCAGTTAACATTGGCCTTTTGTCTCTAGTAGATTTCCTCCAATCTCAACACATTATCAAGCTCATCTTAAGCCTTCTCTAATGCTTGATCATTAACAGTAGAGCCATCTTGCTCTACTAAATTTTTTACCTTCTGCACCTCATCCTCCAACACTCTAATCTTCTCAAAGATGTCCCCAAAAACCTCCTTATTCCACCTTTCCATATGCACCTTAAGAAATTTCATATTTTAAAACACATTCTCAATAGGGTTATCCGAATAAAGCCCACCCTAGTTAGACTCCAATAACACCAGAAATCTAGGATCTTCCAACCACATCTCCTAAAATTTAAAATAAGGGACCCTTTGCTAAGACCCACCATCCCAGATTTTCATTAACATAGAGCTATGATCTGATCTCCCCCTCCCCAAATGCATAACCTTAGTTTTTCCAATCTTTAACCCCCAACAGGAATTAAACAAGACCCTGTTAAGTCTCTGCCACATTCTAGAATTACCTTGGTGGTCATTACACCAAGTAAACCTACTCCCACTGAACTCTCCACCCAGTAGTATTAATTAAATCACTAAATTCCTCCATAGCTACAAAAGACGGGCAAGCCCCACCCAATTTCTCTTCAGAATGCAAAATAGCATTAAAGTCACCAATCACTAACTAGAGAGTAGAAGATTACAGTGGTAGACTCAGGAGATGCGGCCATAGAGGGCTTCTTAAAACATAATCACTATATGCATACACAATGAAAACATACACAACCTCAGAATCAGAACAAGAAACCTCAACTATTAATGCTTGCTCAAACAACAAAACCAGCTTTACTTGAATTCTATCATCCCACAACAACCAAATATGCCTTTCAACCAACTCATTTGCTATATAATGAGACATGTCCATGTTGAAGCCCACCCATGAAGCTTTTCCATACCCAGTGTTAGGCTCCTAAATAACCACTATACATACATTATTCATCGTAATTAATTTTTTTATATCCTCCTTTGAGAAGCCATACATGCCACTCTCATGTTCCAAGACAAAAAATTAATCATAAGAATTGGGAAGAGATATTACCTCCTGATCGAAGTCTAAGAGATGCCTCTGCTGAAGACTCGTCCAATGAACTATCCTCTGAATCATCAGAAGCCAAATCAAGCCCTTTGATTCGAAAAGAACTATCCCCCTTAGAAGTATACCCCTTATCAGGGGGCTCCTGATTCCTTACTATACCCATTTCATCATCCAAAGAAAGTTCCCAAACCCAATCTTAGAACAAATTGATGATTCTCATAAAAAGAATCCTCCATTGATGGTAAAAATTGCCTATTAAGCACACAACTTCTCTTATTACCATTCTCATGACGATCCCTACATCTTGAACAACATTGCACTAAGTACTCAATCCAGAAAGATAGCCAAAAGCTTCCTTAACCTACATACCGTTTCGTTCACAATGTCTAGACACTTCTTCATTCCTTGCACAAGAAATACTAGCTATTGTACAACCACTTCTTGATCTATCACCCTTACTTCATTCAAAGAATCCCCTTAAAGAACTTAAGGACTCAAGAATACCTACTCAACCATCTCCTTCACAACAGAACCTTTGCACCCCTCTTCCATTTCAACAAAAACCACTTCTGCAATAGATTTCAAGCAAGGAGGTTAACCATTCTGGTCTTTCCCAGAACTCCCCTTACTTCCAAATTAACATAATACTTTCCCCTTCACTTCACCAATCTTCTACATGAATTCAACCTTCTTTTTTTTATTTTTGAACTGCCTTAACAAAATTATTTCCCAGCTCCTCAATATCATTTACCTGTTGATTTTTCTCCACATAACGAATACCCAACTTCTCTACGTTTGAATCACTTTCTATAATCTCAGCCTTAGGAGCCTCCTCCACTCTTTTTTTTTTACACAGGCCCTCATCACGCCCTTGCTTCAAAAAATTAGGGCAATACTTATACTCTTTTTCGTAACAAATTCTTTGCTTATGACCACTTGATCCCCCATATCCAAGCAAAACCGCTTAGTTTTCTTAGCCAAAAGATTTATCTCCACAAAAGCACGAGAAACACAAGGCCCAGTGAGCTATAATGTAGGTCTATCAACAACTAAAATCCTACCTTTGGGACTCAGAATGTCCCTAGGCTTTCAAGATTGAAGAGATGAATGGGCAACAAAGGCAACAAAATCCACACCAAAACCACAAGAGGCTCAACACCTGATTGGAATTTTGGAAACCACTTGAATAAACAAAATAGATAACCTTCATTGTATGTCACATCCTTAAGCCAGGTTTTGACATAGTCTTCATACAAACTAAATTGAATTAGTACATGTCTTGGGTCAAGAACTCTTACCATAAAATCTCCTTTAAGAAGCCATCTTGAATTGATAAGCTCCTTAATAACCCCAAGCGAAGGTTTCCCATAGGCACATCTGATGCGAACCCTTAAACGAATTCAAGAACCCATGGGAAAATTGATTGAAGACTCCCCAAGAAAGTTCTCAAATCAGATTAAGAACCAAGAACCCTAGACCCAATGTTTCTAAGAAACAAGAATCCAAGGTTAAAAGTTCAAGAGAAAGACACCACACTCAAGATTGAGCGAGAAGTCGATGAACGCCCTAGGAAAGATCAATTCTTGATAAGTTCTTGAAATAGTTCTTGGAATAACAATAAGGTAGAAACCTCACAATAGCCATAAAAATATTTTGTCTTTTACAATGCTTTGAACACCTATTTATAGACTGGTTATTACAAAAAACTTCCTAAAATAGCTTATCCTATTTAAAAAATATCTCTTACTTGTGGCTAAAAAAATATCTTTTACTTATGGGTAAAGAAATAGCTCTTACTTTCCTGAAAGAGAAAAACACAATCAACCCTTTAATATGCTGATCACATGCCTAATTAAACTAGGAAAGTCTTTCTTTCCTAAAAAGAATAACTTGCACGCCTAAATAGATAAGGAAAGTCTTACAATTAGACCAATTTTAAACGTGCCAATTTTAAGCTTAGCCTTTGTTGGAATCTTCTAGAACTCGAATCATGTTGATGGATCTTTGTTGACCTAGTGGATCATACTCCATGCTTGAACTTGCACAATCAACTCATATGCCTTGAATCAGCCTGTTAAATGTTTCTTTCATCCTTTTTGCTTTTGCCTGAGTCATAGGATCTTCATTTATACTCAACGGATCAGATTGCATTGCATCGTCCCCCCTCTCTTCAAAATGATTCGTCCTTGAATCTTCATCATCTGCAATAAAAGGAGAAAGATCAGTAACATTAAAAGTAGCACTAACACTATACTCACCAGGAAGATCTAGTTTGTAAGCGTTATCATTTATTCGTGCCACCACTAGAAAAGGGCCATCTCCTCTAGGCTGCAACTTAGAACGACTGTGTGTGGGAAAGCACTCCTTTTGCATATGCACCCAAACCCAATCTCCAAGCTCAAAGACCACCTTCTAACGCCCCTTATTAGCTTGAGTAGCATATTACTTCATTCGCCTCTTAATGTGGAATCTAACTTTCTCATGCATTTGCTTCACCAATTCAATCTTTTGTTCTCTAACTAAATTAGCACACTCATTAAAAGGTAAAGGCATCAAATCTAATGGAGTTAAAGGATTAAAATCATAGACAATTTCAAAAGAGAAATAATTAGTAGCAAAATGCACACTATGATTATAAGCAAATTCGACATGAGGCAAACAATCCTCCCAAGTTTTTAAATTCTTACCAATGACAACACGTAATAAAGTAGAAAGAGTACGATTAGTTACCTCGGTTTTCTCATTTGTTTGTGGATGGAAAGTAGTAGAAATGAGTAATTTAGTACCAAGCTTACCACAACGTCTTCCAAAAATAGCTCAAAAACTAAGCATCACGATCAGACACAATGCTCTGAGGCACTCCATGTGAACGCACCACTTCTCTAAAGAACAAATTAGCCACATTACTGGCATCATCGACCTTATGAGACACAATGAAATGTGTCATCTTTGAAAATCCGTCAACAGCAACCAACACAGAATCTCATCCCCATTTTGACCTATGTAAACCTAACACAAAATCCATGTAGATATCTACCCAAGGTGAACTAGGTATAAAAAAATAAGGTGTTGGGTACTATTTAAATAGCACTTGGATAACAAATCAATCCTAGTTTCCAATCACAATTGGAAATCAACTAGGGAGTGAACCCAATTGGAGGATTTGTCAACAATTATTTAGGACATTCTCTAATGTATAATCAAAGAATTAATCTAAATGGATCCTAACATCTAATTTTCAATTACAAGCATTCACCATGCCCAGAGTCTATGATAAACCAATAAATCAATTAATTAAAATGAAAACTCTAATAATTTGTAAACCCCCACATTCGTATCATTATATATTAACATGAGTATGTTTTGATATGCTAATATATGCAATGATGCATGCATGAACTAAGCAGATAGTAAGAGTAGAAATAAAAATTTATTTGAGGTAATAGGGTATATTGCAGAAGTTTGGGGGTATTCCGGAGTGAAAACACACTTAGAGAGAATTTGGGTGAAAATGAGATATTGGACACTGTTCAGTATTTTGGCCATAACTTTTTATACTTATATCCAATTGATCTGAGATTTGGACAGTAGATATTAGACATCTAGGGATACAAAAGTGTGTCATGAAAAATTTCCAATTCGACCTATAAATGGGTCAAAACTACACTGGAAGTTGAGGGTATTCTGTCACCCGCGTCCAGACGCGCATGGCAGAAACGTGGGCGCAGAAACACGCGCTCGGACAGTAAGAACACACGTCTGAGACTGGTTTTGGGTGTTTTCTCTCCCATTTGCAACCCATTTCATCCATACTATCATAGAGAGAGTCTTAGAGAGGAAGAAGGAAGGGGAGAAACAAGAAATCAAGGGGGATTTTCAAGTGGAAAAGATCAAAGCTCAAGTTCTTTACACACAAAAGCTAAAGAATTAAGGTAGGGGTTTTCTCTCATTCACTTACATTGAGGCTAGGATATATATATATATATATATGTATGTTTAAGCTATCAATGGTATGTATATATGCTATAGAAGCATCATCTCTTAGGTTTTGTTTGCATAGATTACATGTTTTGAACAATGTTAGGGTTTAATACCCATGAAATCTCTTTTCTAGTTTTAAATCCCTAATTTTGGACAGTGATGTATTTTCTTCATAAATGCTTTCTTTATTATGAATTTTAAAACCGTAATGCTTTGTGTTGGGTAGAAAAATGATGTTATTATGATCTCATGTATTTTTCTTAGTTGGTTGTGGAATTGTTGCATGATATATTTTTGGGATTTTGGATAGATGCTTGTAAATTGAGATAAATATTAGAATTTTATGCTTGGTTGGGTTGTTTGCGAGGCAAATAAGTGAAAGGTTTCTTGTAAGGATGCTCACCCCTTTTCAAGAGGTTCCCGGTAAAGATGCTTGGAAAATAATGTAGTGATTGGTGAGGGGTTCCATGTAAGGATGCTCATCCATTCTCAAGCGGTTCCCGGTAAGGATGCTTAGAAAACAATGTAGTGGTTGGTGAGAGGTTCCATGTAAGGATGCTCATCCATTCTCAAGAGGTTTCCGACAAGAATGCTTGAGAAACAATGTAGTAATTGGTGAGAGGTTCCAGGTAAGGATGCTCATCCATTCTCAAGAAGTTTCCGGTAAAGATGCTCGAGTATCAAATGTGACCAAAAAGGGGGTGGAGGTTGCCATAAAATACACCACCTACCGAAAGAATTGTTGGGAATGGTTTATGACCATTAATGATTATTATTTGTATGTGGTGCTCGTTTATTCATTCAAGAAATATTTTTAAATAAACTCGAGGTCTTTTTTTTTTTAAAATGTCACTGCTTTATTTTAAATTATGTATCTATGTTATGTTAAAAATGAGAGCGAACGTTTTAAATGCTTTTCTAAATCTTGTATGGATTTGGGTACAAAGCTTTGTGCTCACCCCCTATCGCTAACATTTTTCAAATTACCCGCTTGGGGGAGGACGTAAGGGTCGAGGAGCCTGCTACTTGGGAGACTCCACTTGATGGGAGTGTGGATCCCGAGGTGGACGCATAGAGCGACCTCCTTTCTTTTTGTACTAGACTAGGACATTCTTTTGGAACATTGTGCAGTCTAGCTTCTTTTGTTTATTCCACTGTGCGTCTTTAATTAATTTTGGAGATGTAATAGCCATGACTTGGGCTTATTCTTTTGGATAATGTTGAAATATTCGTGAATGACAAATGAAGTCTTGTTTCTTATGAAATTATATTAGTGCTATTAGGATATGAATGATTTTAGAATGTAATGTCGTCCAGGGTGTCTTTTAGGGCATTATAAAGTTGGTATCAGAGCCTAGACTTTAGGTCTTACATGGGAGCTGTAGGTTGTGGACTATCACTGAAGTATTAGGTTAGGTTGAAGAAACTTTAGGCTTTAATTTGTTTGAGGGTATATATTTATCAAATGGGGTAATTTGTTGTTTAGTTAGGTTAGGGATTTATTTATTTATTTTGTTCGAATTTGTTGAGTTTTCTTGCTAGGTTAGGAATTTGTTTGAACGAAGTTTGAGGCCTTCCATCCGCGAGAAGCTGGTTGTACTCTGAATTCGAGAATACGTGGATCTAGTGGAATGGACGAACGCGGTGGAGATACACACACAAGAGACCCGACGACCTTATCAAGCTTCAAGGAAAAGGAACCAATCAGTTTGAGAAGTTGGGGTTACTCAAGATAGAGTAGCCACTAACACGGGCCAATGCTTTGTATGCGGAGAATCTAGGCACTTTAAACATAGATGCCCTACGTTTCCACCAAGGACAAATCAAGTAACCGTGCAGGTACCAGGAAACAGGCCACCTCTACAAAGGCCAGTACAACCAAGACAGTTAGAAGCTCAAGCCCCTGGCGGCACCAATCAAGAAAGGATTTTTGCTTTGACTCAACCGGAGGAAGACACTCTCAATGCCGTAGTGGAAGGTATTGTGCTTCTTTATAATTCTTGGGCCCGAATCTTATTTGACCCTGGTGCAACACATTCATTCATACACACTGCATATGCTAGTAGTTTGGGATTGGGTTTCGAGAAGCTAGAACATGCATTGAACATTGACTTACCTATGGGAGAACGGTTGGGTACCAGCCGAGTCTGCAAGGGTTGTGTGCTTTGTATTCGGGAGCACCAATTGATTGTGGATTTGGTTGCTTTAGATATAAGGGGGTATGATGTTATCTTCGGGATGAACTTGTTGTCCGCTTTCTAGGTGGTATTGGATTGATTCCGCAAACAGATTACGTTTCATTTACCGGGAGGAGTAACTTTCAGTTTCATCAATGACTGAAGTTCTTTCCATCCATTTTTGACTATGGTTAGTCGATTCCTGAAAGTGAAGGTGGGAAGTCATTTGAGTTTCTTAGCTAGTTTGATGGGAGACGATCGAGATAAATTTCATAGGGACGTCGTGATGATAGTATCAAATTTTTTGGATGTCTTTCCAGATGAATTACTCGGGTTACCTCCGCACAAGGAGATTGAGTTCAAGATTGACCTCTACTTGGGAACCGAACCCATATCCATTGCTCCCTGCCATATGAAACCTTTGAAGTTGAAGGAGCTAAGGAAGCAGTTAGACCATTTGTTGAATATTGGGTTTATCCGTTTGAGTACTTCACCTTGGGGAGCCCCAGTCCTCTTTGTGAAGAAAACGGATGAAACACTGAGGTTGTGCACGGATTACCAGAAGTTGAATCAGATGACAGTAAAGAATAGATATCTGTTGCACGAATAGATGGCCTATTTGATCAATTGAGGGGTTCTAAGTATTACACCAAGATTGAACTTCGCACAGGGTACCACGAATTGCGGATCAGAGAGGAGGATATTCCTAAGACTGCTTTCCGTACCCGGTATGGTCATTTCGAGTATACGGTGATGCCATTTTGATTAACTAATGCACTAGTAGCCTTCATGGATTTGATGCACATGGTATTTCGACCGTATCAGGATCAGGTTGTCATCGTATTCATTGATGACATCCTAATCTATTCCCGGACACACGAAGAACATGAATGCCATCTTACAATTATGCTCCAGACCTTGAGGGAGCATAAGTTATATGCTAAGATGAGTAAATGTGAGTTTTGGATAAAGGAGGTGAAATTCCTTGGTCTTGTGGTGTCGGAACAAGGTGTAGCTGTTGATTCCGCTAAAATTGAAGCCATAATGAAATGGAAACCACAGAAGAATGTGATCGAAGTGCGTAGTATTTTTGGCTTAGCAGGCTACTACCGAAGGTTTGTGGAGGGATTCTCCAAGCTTGCGATGTCGATGGCTCGCCTTACAAAGAAGGGGGATAAATTTTGGTGGACTCAAGCGTGTGAACTAGCTTTTCGCATCTTGAAGGAGAAGTTGACGGCAATATCTATCCTCATTATTCTGAGCAGTGGGGAAGGCTACAATATCTATACCGATGCTTTACTACGAGGCTTGGGATGCGTTCTAATGCAAGGAGGGAAGGTAGTGGCTTATGGCTCAAGGTAACTCAAGGTGCATGATCAGAATTATCCCACACACAACTTGGAGCTAGCTACGGTGGTGTTTGCTTTTAAGTTGTGGAGATTTTATTTATACGGGGAGAAATTCCAAGTGTTCTTGGACCATAAAAGCCTCAAGTATATCTTCACACAGAAAGACTTAAATCTCCGACAAAGAAGGTGGATTGAGTACTTGGAAGATTATGAGTTCACGCTCAACTACCATCCAGGGAAGGCCAATGTAGTTGCCGACGCTCTTAGCAGGAACTCTCGGGGTGAAATCAATTCTCTTGCGGTAAATAGGTGGAAAATGATTGACACATCAGAAGAGTACGATCTATGGGTGGATGGACCGGAGTATCAACCATATCTATTCAACCTTGTAGCTCAACCAACGCTTTGGCGACTGGTAGTGGAGTTGCAATGCCTGGATTCAGAACTCGATTGGATTAGAGCCCGATTGGAGAATGGAGAAGCGATTGAAGGATGGTCTTAGAAGAATGGAGAGTTGAGATATGGGGAGAAGCTATGTGTTCCCGATGATTCGTCCCTAAAGGAGGAGATACTTGGAGAGTGTCATCGCTCCAAGTTTGCTATCCACCCTAGTAGCACAAAGATGTATAGGGACATGGAGTGTCAGTATTGGTGGAGGGGAATAAAGTGAGATGTGGCCAAGTATGTGGAAAAATGTGCAGTGTGCCAGCAGGTGATGATTGAGCATCAAAGGCCAGGAGGAGTCCTACAGTCTTTTCCTATTCTAGAGTAGAAGTCGGATCACATCACCATGGACTTTGTGTAGGGTTTACCACGGACGATGCGCGGTCATAATGAAGTATGGGTTATTATGGATAGACTCACCAAGTCTGCCCATTTCTTGAGTATGAAGACCACGGATAACTTAGAGACCTTGAGTAAGCTCTACATCCGTGAAATTGTCAGGTTGCATGGAGTTCCGCTCTCTATTATGTCGGATCGTGACTCACGGTTTGTGGCACAATTTTGGCAAAGTCTACAACGAGCTATGGGGACGGAGTTACACTTTAGCACCGCGTTTCATCCTCAAACGGATGGTCTGTCTGAGAGAGTGATATAAATTCTAGAAGATATGTTACGGACTTGAGGGTTGGACTTCAATAGAAGTTGGAGTGATCATCTATCGTTGGTGGAGTTTGCATATAACAACAGCTATCAGGCAAGCATTGAGATGGCACCGTATGAAGCATTGTATGGAAGACTTTGTAGGTCACCTACTTGTTGGTTAGAAGCGGGCGAGAGAAGTTTTTTTGGGCCAGAAATTATTTGAGAGACTACGAAGAAGATTCAACTTATCCTGGAGAGACTACGTATGGCACAAAGCCGACAGAAAAGCTATGCGGATCGAAGACGAAGACCATTGGAGTTTTAAGAAGGGGACTATGTTTTCCTCAAGGTGTCACCCAAGAAAGGAGTATTTAGATTCAACTAGAAGGGAAAGTTAGCGCCAAGATATACCGGGCCATTTAAAGTGATCAAAGTTGTGGGCAAAGCGGCATATCAGTTGTGGTTATCGGCTCAATTATCAGGCGTACATAACGTATTCCATGTTTCAATGTTGAGAAAGTGTCAATCGGATGCAACACATGTCATGGACTTAGAGGATATTGAGATTCAAGATGGAGCAACCTATGAAGAACAACTGGTGAAGATTCTCGATGCCAAGGAGAAGGTGCTTCGCAACAAAATCATCAAATTGGTAAAGGTTTTGTGGTAACATCATGGAGTGGAGGAAGCTACTTGAGAACCAGAGCTGGAAATGCGAGAGAAGTACCCTCACTTGTTCTCTACTCAAGGTAAGTTTTGGGGACGAAACTTTATTTAAGGGGTGGATTGTAAATCCCCACATTCGTATCATTATATATTAACATGAGTATGTTTTGATATGCTAATATATGTAATGATGCATGCATGAACTAAGCAGATAGTAAGAGTAGAAATAAAAATGTATTTGAGGTAATAGGGTATGTTGTTGAATTTTGGGGGTATTGTGAAGTGAAAACACACATAGAGAGAATTTGGGTAAAAAAAATATCTCGGACACTTCTTAGTATTTTGGCCATAACCCTTTATAATTATATCCAATTGATCTGAGATTTGGATAGTAGATAGTAGATATCTAGGGCTACAAAAGTGTGTATCATGAAAGGTTTCCAATTCGACCTCTAAATAGGTCAAAACTACACTGGAAGTTGAGGGTATTCTGTCACCCGCGTCTGGACGGGAATAGACACGCGTCCGGACGCACATGGCAGAAATGTGGGCGCAGAAACACGCGTACGGAAGGGCCAACCTGAGGGCTACGCGTTTGAGACTAGTTTTGGGTGTTTTCTCTCCCATTTGCAACCCATTTCATCCATACTATCATAAAGAGAGTCTTAGAGAGGAATAAGGAAGGGGAGAAACAAGAAATCAAGGGGGATTTTCAAGTGGAAAAAATCAAAGCTCAAGTTCTTTACACACAAAAGCTGAGGAATTAAAGTAGGGGTTTTCTCTCATTCACTTACATTGAGGCTAGGATATATATATATATATATATGTATGTTTAAGCTATCAATGGTATGTATATATGCTATAGAAGCATAATCTCTTAGGTTTTGTTTGCATAGATTACATGTTTTGAACAAAGTTAGGGTTTAATACCCATGAAATCTCTTTTCTAGTCCCTAATTTCGGAGAATGATGTATTTCCTTCATAAATGCTTTCTTTATTATGAATTTCATAACGGTAGTGCTTTGCGTTGGGTAGAAAAATGATGTTATTGTCATCTCATGTATTTTTCTTAGTTGGTTGTGGAATTGTTGCATGATATATTTTTGGAATTTTGGATAGATGCTTGTCAATTGAGATAAATGTTGAAATTGTATGTTTGGTTGGGTTGTTTGCGAGGCAAATGAGTGAGAGGTTCCTTGTAAGGATGCTCACCCCTTTCCCAAGGGGTTCCCGGTAAGGATGCTTGGGAAACAATGTAGTAATTGGTGAGAGGTTCCATGTAAGGATGCTCATCCATTCTCAAGAGGTTCCCGGTAAGGATGCTTGGGAAACAATGTAGTGATTGGTGAGAGGTTCCATGTAAGGATGCTCATCTATTTTCAAGAGGCTCCCGACAAGAATGCTTGAGAAATAATGTAGTGATTGGTGAGAGGTTTCAGGTATGGATGCTCATCCATTCTCAAGAGGTTCCCGTTAAGGATGCTTGAGAATCAAAGGTGACCAAAAAGGGGGTGGAGGTTACCATAAAGTATTCCACCTACCGAAAGAATTGTTGGGAATGGTTTATGGCAATTAATGATTATTATTTGTATGTGGTGCTCGTTCATTCATTCAAGAAATATTTTTAAATAAACTTGAGGTCTTTTTTTTTAAAATGTCACTACTTTATTTCAAATTATGTATCTATGTTATGTTAAAAAAGAGTCCGACCGTTTTAAATGCTTTTCTAAACCTTGTATGGGTTTGGGAGAATTTTTCTATAGAACTTTGTGCTCACCCCCTACCACTAACATTTTTCAGATTACCCGCTTGAGGAGGACGTAAGGGTTGAGAGCCCGCTACTTCGGAGACTCCACTTGACGGAAGTGTGGATCCTGAGGTGGACGCATAGAGCGACCTCCTTTCCTTTTGTACTAGACTAGGACATTCTTTTGGAACATTGTGTAGTCTAGCTTGTGTTGTTTATTCCGCTGCGCTTCTTTAATTAATTTTGGAGATGTAATTGCCATAACTTGGGCTTAATTCTCTTGGATAATGTTGAAATATTCGTGAATGACAAATAAAGTCTTGTTTCTTGTGGAATTATATTAGTACTCTTAGGATATGAATGGTTTTAGAATGTAATGCCGACCAGGGTGTGTTTTGGAGCGTTACATAATTCAACTCATGCATGTATATCTAGCTATTCAACTATAGGGAATCTCAAGCATTCATCACATATAGAATAATATTTCAAGAGATTATGCATATATATATATATATATATATGTAGAGAGAGAGAGAGCTTGGCTAAAATAAGAACAATTGAATTATTGAAGAAAACCTCAAATGAAGGACATATGATATAATTTACATACCCAAGTGCATTAAAACTTCCCCAAGCCTTAGTAAAATGGATTAGCTAGCCATTGGGAATGAAGTAACCACAAAATTAATGTTAGTACAAAATTTTTCAGATATGGTATAAAAACCTAAGCTCTCTCAATGTACCAAGGTCCTTTCCAAAAGAGGAAGAAGATCCATTTCTTGCATCATTGGGCCTTTCTCATTGGCTGGGAGCAGAGACACACACCCGGACATGGCTTTTATGACGTCTGGATGTTAGAGACGGTTCAACTCGCATTCAGACGTGGATTTTATGATGTCTGGATGTCGAGTATTAGGAGTTCAGTCTAATTTTTGCCTCTGATACAAAACCTTTTGTCTGGACTTGGACAATTGATGTCTGGACGTGGCCTTCAATTCTTCAATTTTCTTCTTTTCTTTGTGTACTCCACTTACATGTTTGCCTATTTTCTTCCTAATGTCGCCATTTACTTGTAAAATAGACAAACACCAATTAAATTATGATAAAATCAAATATAACATTATGCGTACATAATTAGGTCCAAACCCGTGACAATTTTTCCATAAATGATAGGATAAATATGCAATATTTAAGGCTAATCACACCCCAACCTGACTTTACTTGTCCCTAGGAAGAAGCAATGTAAGAAAATAAGCTAAACCTATACAACATCCACTTTCCTTGGACTCACAATTGTATTTAGCTTGTGCAACAAGCTTTTTAAACTCCTAGGTGATCCCTAGTAGAAAAGAGTAGTCTTGTGAGGGTTTACAGTGATGCTACCCACAAACATAAAATGTCAATAAATATTAAAATAATAATTTGATAATACAAATGAGCATCACAATCCAAGAAAATAAGTTCATATGCAATTAATAAGCATTTGCAAAATAAGATATAGGACACATCACTATATGAAAGTATACACCTATCAAGTTACCATGAAAACTCATGTGTAGTATGAAATGATTGTACCAAATCAAAAATCTACCAAATGCTCACAAGGTATGCCCTATAAAAGAATCTCTCAAATTATAGTAACTCATCACTCATATGTCACTTATGAGTAGCAGATATTTAACTCAAAAAAAGATAATGCCCTTAAGTTAGATACAATAAATGATAAATGAGAGGAAGAATTTTGGCATGATCTCACGGAAAGAAATCAACAATTGACTTGCAAACAACCTCTATCCCTATCCTCACCCACACAAATAATGCATCACTAATTAACTCTTTGGGATAAAAAAGAACTTTACTAGGTTACAATGCGGCCTTGGGGTTAAGGTCTGCTGAAATGAAAGACATTCAAGAATTGAAAATGTTATCCTAAAATAAAGCATTACATTACACAACCATTCTCAATATAAATTTACAACCTTTCACTCCTTTGTTATTAGAATCATAATGCCTTTATTAATTTTTTTTTCAAATTCTCTTTCTCTATCTTGATTAAAATTCATCGTCTTTGTTATTTTTGCTAAAATAAGAAGTTAAGATCAACTCATTACCAAACCAACATCTTCCCCACAACATATTTATAAGCAGTTAATGCTCCAATTTGGGATAACCAAAGGTGTATGCTATATTTTCTATACCGAGCTTGGCTATATATAATGTGGCTCAAGAAATGATAATATCTCATTATTAGGTTCAAACATGGTTCTAGATACAATGATATGCAAAGAATAGGGCTAAGACTCAAATGATGACAAATATGGCCTAAGATCATTTTCCAAGAGTTTTGTGGCAACACACTTTCTTATGCATGCAATTCATGGTCAAGAAGTCATCTAACACATCAATGTTAGTCAAATCAAAGATAATGAGATCATTCAAAGAACTAGTGGAAAAGATAATCAATTAAAGGGTAAATGTAAAACACGAGAAAATTAAAACTTAATTAAAAAGGGTAAAATGGTAAATAGTAATTAAAGTACAGTTTAAAAATTAAATTTTTTATAGAACTCAGATGAATAAATGGACCTCACCACTAGATTCATCTTGTGAAATCTGGTTATCCAATCAAATTTCATTGAATTCTGAGACAATAGGATTTTTCGAGTGTTATGAAGTGATCAGATTTTGTACAATTAAAATTATCCAACTAGATTTTATTTGTGGAACTAAAGAAATGATTTAAAATTAGTTGAATAAAAATATATTAAACTTAGTGTGGGATAAGATTTAATTAGTTTGGGATAAAATTGGACCTGTTAAAACGAGACGTGTTGCTTAATATGAGTCAAGTATAAATAAGGACTTAAAAGAGGGAAGACTTAGTCTTCCAAGCCATTCTCCCAACATATTTTAGCTGAGAGAGAGAAGAAGTTTCTCATCACCTTTTTCTTCTTTTACCTTTGATTTACGGAGACTTATTCGTTGGATCAGTATTGCGCAAGAGCAAAAAATGCTCTACTTGACAAGGGTTACACGTCAGTATCAACCAAGTCCATTTTTGACACATTGTAGAATTTGAAGTTTTGGCTCAGGATTGAACAAAGCATCATTAGGCATCCTAAGGAGTTGTTCTACCCTGTGCTCCCACTACAAGAGGTAGGGTTCCTTCATATCTACATTTACTTTCCAACCTAGGATTGTGATATGAAATGGGTAGAGATGTAGAGATGAAATCTCATGTGTTAGCTCACACCTAGTGTATCTAGGGTATGAAAAATGAGTATGAAAATATGTTAAAAATCAATTATTACTTGATTTGGTTTTGGGTTAAAAAACGTGAACTTACCAATAGGAGAGGCACAACCTACCAGTAGTAAGATGTATGGTGGCTTGTTTGTGTATGTTATGTGTTTACATTTTATGTCTACTAATTGTTTGATGAAATTCTTAGGATTTAAGTGTGTATTAAGATTGAAATCATATATAACATGCTTAGGAATATTAATGGAAGTGGACGTGTATATTATATGATTTGCAATATGATGAGCATGATGATATGAATTACAATTGTACATTAGATTTTTATATGCACAGGTAGCGTCGCATTCTTGAACATCTGACATGAGTTTTGGTGTGTGTGTGCATGTTTTTAATCAAATACCATTCTTGGTTAGTTGATACGTGGGCTCGAAAAAATTTGGACCTAGGTCTGGATGAGTCGCACAGGTTTGCGTTGAAAAATGGTGTTAGTGTTAGCAATAAGGGCTAGATTCTCCCTCGGGTGTAAGTTTCAGTAATTTCGGATATGCACTTCCATTGGTATTGAGTCCATGAAGTGTTACTATATACACAATTGTCAATGGCAGTCCATAAATTTCGTATCGGTTTGGTGACCATTGATATAAGTCCATAAATACCTACCCCAAAAGAAATAGATTTTTATAAATTTGTCATTGGATGTTTAACATCAATGACAAGGGGTTGGAGTGCCTAGATGCATAAGAATGGCATAACATGTGTTATTTAAGCTGGTAGGTCTGGGTGTTGCATTACATGCATGACTCCTCATCTCAGAGCATGGAATGGAATGGTAGCATTCATTTATGAAATATATATTTGAATGGATGCTTGACATGATGATTGCACGTGACATTCCATGCATTTGGGTTGGGAGGTGATCTTCATAGGAGATACCTTATTGAGCATGACTCACCCTTTATAGGAATCTATTTTAGGTGTTGGACAGAATTCCTCTGACGACCCTCACTTGGGCTAGTATTGATGACAGAGCTAGGTTGGAGCTCTTGAGTTATATTTTATAGTCCCTTGTATATATTAACTTCAAAACTAGTATTTTGTTAAAGGCATGTAATGGGACTCTTATGGACATTATTCTTTTTATGGATGAATGAATGTTGTGGATGTTGGTATTCAGTACTATATTAATTGAATATTGATGGTTGGGACCTTCAAATGGTCATATGGGTGTTGTATACACATGTTGTGTATTAGGTGGAGCTTCTCGTACAAAGGAGACTCTACCTGAATTTTGTTTAATTATGAATCTTGGTAAATGGGGTATAATAGTGTGGTTGCTTGACGAAAACCGTGGTAATATATTCCCTAGTCTCCGCACATCACCCTCAAATGTGTGTAAATGGCTTATATATGAAGGGAGTGTCACTGCCCCTCGGAATGATATGGGAAATGGGGCAACAAAATGGTGGGAATGAAATGGAAATGAAATGCATGTGAACAAAAGTGCTCCCCAAGTACAAAAAGTCGTTTGAATGTCGTGTATACTTGGAAAAGTATTCCAAGACTGTCTCCTCAAGGAAGGAAAGTGAGTTGTGTGATGGTGATTTTGTCAAAAAGAGAAAGTGTAAAATATTTTAGTTTGTGGTTTGGTGCGTTAAGTTGTTTCTAAAAATGTAATGAAAGAAGGAGTTGGCTAATCCAAAGAGATCATTCCAATGGAAATCCCAACTTAATTCGAAACCTTCCTCCAATGATGCATAGATGAACAATTAATTCGTGGAAAGCTAGGGATAAAATGGTGAGGATTCTAGCATAAACTATGACCAGGCTTACAGAATATCAAAGACTCACCGCCACATCCACTCTCAACCTAGTCAAACTGAACCACCGTACACCAAGTGGAGGAAACATGAGGTCTCCCTTGAATTAGCCAACTAAAACTCTAGCTACTCATAATAAAAGACAAGACATGAATAATGTAAATAGACATAATTAAAATGAAGCATGAAACTTAAATTAATGCAAGAAATCCTAAACTAAGAAGAAAAATATTCACAACCCATTTTAAAGCAAGAAATGAAGAAAACTTCAAAGTAACAATGGTGGATTAAAGAACATGTAACTAAACTTGAAATAGATGAGATTAAAGTGCAAGGATTAAAGATTACAAGAAATTTAAAGCTTACAACAACTGAAATGGAAGAGAAAATGCAAGAACATAAGCACTATTCAGCATCGTCCTAACTATTCTAAGCTTAGGTAGCCACATTTTGAAAATTTGTGTAATGCTGAATATATGGTGTGTGTGCCTTTTAATTTCATCCACAGGGGTCCCCCAAGGTGTGTGCAGTCCTCCAAGCATGGGAAAGGTGAGTTGATGGCTATGTACAGGTTAGGAAGAGCTTAGCCTACAACCCACATTGCAGCCCCCTTCTTTCCCATCCACATTAATGCTATTGTCTTCAATGTCTTCAACTAGGGTGTAGGAGGCATGTTCTTGTGTAAGGAATGGTAGAGAACAACTGGGAGTAGCATTGGTGGGACCCCTAAGCAAGTGGAGGATGAATACAGGCATTCTGGGCGCTCATCAAAGCATTCCGGTACACAGTACCGGTACACTAAACCTTCTGGAGTTCAGGGTATGGGTACTGTGTACCAGTACACTTTTTCTTCTTTGGACCAGTTTTCGTAGAATTGTCATAACTTTTGATCCAACAGTCCGATTGAGCTAATATTTTGACACAATACATAAGACATTCAGCTATACAACTTTTATGTTTTTCACTTTTTCAAATTCGATGTGGATCATGATAAAAATAGACGAAAACCAAGGCTCTGCAATCAAATGGTGTGGGTGCAGGTGTCTTTGTTACCAAACACCAATACCTCCTTGATTTCTTCACTTTTAAGCATCCAAATCCTCACGTAATGTGTCCATGCCTTCACCATACATCCATACTTAGTTGCAAGGTTATTAAATCCATCATTTAAGCTATAATTACCTGCAACATCGAAAATTCAACATTATTTATAATTTTGGCTAACTCTAAGTACTTACAGGCTAAAGTTGAGATAAAATATATGTAATGAGGCCATTATATATGCAATATTTTGTGCTCATCAGTGGTATCAGGTTATACTGTATTCACGAGTATTCCACAGATTGATGGCGAAATCAATAGGTTGAGAAAAGGCCCCCCAGATTTTGGTGCATCAAAGTGAATGTACATAAGCACTCCAACAATAATAGGCTCAAAACTAACTAAGGTCTTTGCATCTACACTATTTTTCTCTAGTATCTAGGGCAATGCACGTAATGAACTCCCAACTTGGCCTAGTATGGACATGTACAAGGGTTTATTTCTCAAGGTATTGACTTGATCCAAAATGTGAACACCCAAGTGCAGGCGGTCAAGCTGTAGTAATAATCCGATTTAAGTCCAGAGTCGAATCCATAGGGAACTCTTGTTGGTATTTCAAAGTAAGCTGTGGTGGAGACCAAATGGTCATAACCTTTGAGATTTAAAGTTGTGAGGTTTAGAAATTTTCTGAACAAAATATAAGATTCTTCCCAATAAGGTTCTCTAGACAAAATATAAGATAAGCTCAAATGTAAAAAGATCACTTTTTAGTACGAGGATTTGGACATATAGTTAATCATCCAGTTTATTTTACTTATGCTTAATAACTCAATTAACTCCCGTGTCAACAACAAATTAATCAAAATATAAATATGGACTGTGAGAATTAAGAACATGGTTCTGATGTCTTTCAAGAAGTTTACAAGAATTGTCTGTGTCAAGACAAAACCCGTCTACAAATAAGCAAGTGTTTCTACAAGACATCCAACCATAACATTAATATTTCATTCTTTAAATACAACACAATAATGGTGTAGAATGAAGGGTAGTCATGAAGATCTAGCCGGGGTACTTGCCTTGAACCAATGAGTTTTTCTATGCAAGAGTTATCTATGTTATAGAAAGTACTCATGGATATGCAAAGTACCTTAGCTTTGCTAGATGCAATCAATCATTCAATAAGCAAGGGGAATATAAAACATTAAACATAATAAAAATGCACAAATATAACTTTCGAATAATTTATACACCTCTTACTAAAGAGTGAATGAGAAACTACTCACTCTTCATAACTTTGGTAAAGCTGGAAAAGTGAGTGATGCTCAACCCTCCAAGTAGAGGAGTTACAAAAATGAAACTCACTAAACAAGGAGTCGATCTTCAGTGAAGAATGAGTGAATCCTGTTCCACCCTCACGCTATGAAATAAATAAAGAAAGTAGAAGAAAGTTAGTCACTTTTGGAGGGTTTCCTCCTCAACCAAAAGATGACAAACTCCCTTGATATAAGTAAAAATAAGACAATTCTACAACAATATGAGTGGGAGTCTAAGCGTCCATCAAGCTCTCTACCAAGTACCCTTTACTCTCCCAAAATGGGAGTATTTATAGGCAAGGGGGAGGAGACAAGAGGGGGTGAAAGAATAGTGTATGCCACCCAAGTCCAAGTGAAAAGCCAACCATTCTGCAACCAGTCTGCAGACAACATTCGAACATTTTTTGGCATTTAAAATTTGTCTCTGTCTTTGCTTTATGGGCATTCGAAGGTGCTGTTGGGGTTTGACCTTTCCACTCAAGTGCCATGTAGTCTTCTGTGAAGTTCATTTCCATTTCCACACTCCATTCAGCATCATGGTCTTCAAATGATTCCAAGGGACGTTAGAACGTTGATTGACCTTCAAACGTGGTACTCAAGTAGTAACATGCCATGTCTAAGCAGTTTGGTCCTCTCAAGACTTAAGGTAACGTTTGAACGTTGATTGGAGTTTGAATGTTCTTGCCTTGATCCAAGCTTTTCCAATTTTGCTCCAGAATATGCTGGTGTTGCATGAAAATCTGATGTTCATTGCCTTTGGTCCCTTATACAATTTATGTCATGAAATGTCATCATTTAAACTCTATTAGAGTATAATTAGTCTTAAAAAGGCATAGTAATATGCTAATTTTAACTACTAATCACACCCTAAACTAAAATTGCAAGTCTCTAATAATACAACAATTGAAAATTTATTTATAATGCCACTTTCGTAGGTCATCTGGTTGTATTTAGTGTATGCAACAAGCCGTCAAACCACTAGGTTTACCCCAATGGACGAGTGTTTTTTCATGAGGGTTTTCAGTGAAGCTAACCACAAACTTTAGTTGAACAGATGTGTATGTGGGATTGCTGGTTAAAGTAAATTAGCATCATGGTCGTTGAGACACCCAACACTCAATTTTGGCTTATATCCCACATACTCCTCATTCTTTGGTATTTATTCTATGCAAAAATTAGCATCTATTAAATTGGAATTTGAAATCTCCTATGTAGTAGGACTGGTTATTATAGAAACAAGAATTGTTACGTAACAAACATTCCACTTTACCACCCTTCATAGATTGCTTTGATTTCTCAAATCTCTCTTTGGATGCCCTTAATAAAAATTTCTCTCTGATCATAGTGACTTGTCTCTCAAGGGGCATGTGATCAGAAGATGGCCAATCGAAAAATCACATGCACAATTAGTATGGGGGTGAAGTTTTTAGATAGCAGACTAATCATGTTCTTGGCATAATCTCATAAAAGAATATTGATGCAAATAAAGAAATATTATTAAACATAACCCAACTATTGGTTTATGATCTACATATGCATCAGACTTGAGATCAATTAGGTCTTTTTATAGGTTGTAATATGGCCAGAGGTCAGTGACTAACGAAATGATGTCAATGATATTCAAAAGCTTTCCTTTTTTATGTAGTGTATCACACCTCTTTCTAACTTTTCAATCATTTGCCTAGAAATGGTATTTCTTTATTTCATTTTTCACTTTCTTTACAATTATGTTTATTTGGTCCTTTTTCACTTTCTATTGTTTTTCCCGACTTTTCTTTCATTCACTAGTAGCCATTATCGCCTTTTCCCTTCCTCTTGCTTTTCTGTATCATACTGATAGATAAGAGGGTGTAAGAAAATTAGATAGCAAGGTTTGTCAAGTATATTTTTCGGTGGCTTGGTTATCATATGAGTTTCTTGAAAAGAAATCATTCATTGAAAGCTCAAGCATTGGTTACTAGGGATACAATTTTGTAAAAGAAATGGCTAAGGCTCCAAATTAAATCCAAAAAAATGGCCTAAAATCCTTTCTCGAGTATGTGCATATGCTTGTGTCGTATAAACAGATAGGTCAATAGATTGCTTTAGTTGCATCAGTCAAAACAAATTTAACGAGATTATTCAAAGATAGATAGTGAAAAACCTTTGTCGAGTAAATGTTGATCTTCTCTCAAAAGCATCGCAAGGCTTGAAACTTACCATGGTATCTTCATTATCTCCACTGGTTATGTTGGATTTTTTAGGCGATGTCGATTATTTATCGATTCCATTTTCGAGTCTGATCATTTTGTACCTTAAGAATAGAAAATACTAATGTACAATTGACA
The DNA here is from genome assembly GCA_023539305.1 of Ilex asprella. NCBI lineage: Eukaryota > Viridiplantae > Streptophyta > Magnoliopsida > Aquifoliales > Aquifoliaceae > Ilex > Ilex asprella. The sequence continues at coordinate 493,870 of CM042202.1, read as the reverse complement.
TTTCGATCATAGAGAAAATATCATTGTTCAAGGAGTTGTGGTTTTATGTCTAGATTGCTAAGTTATGTGTCAAACCAATCGTGTGATTAGTCACTTTAACCAACAGTCTCAAAAATCCACATTTGTTCCTTCATTTGTTAACAAATAGCAATATTATACAAACTCTACACATGCATTTACAAAGATAAAAGTGATATACTAAATCATTCAATTCACAAAATATGGTCTTCTAACACAAACACCAATGATTCAATTCATCCAAAGAAAGAAGTAATAAAACACACAAAAAACTTTTAAACATCCACAACAAATAGAAGAAGCTTTGTCCACAAAAGAAGAAACAAAAACGCAAAACCATAATCAAGTACAAAAATATCTCCTCCTCACTCTCCTCCAGCTCTACCAACTCCATCAACTCCACCAGCTCCACCCCTCAGGTAGCCGAGAATCTCCTCCTGCTGTCGAAAAATCTTGTCCTAGTTGGCCTCGATGCCAAGCATAATCTCTCAAAGCAATCGGTGGGTGCTGGTGCGGGTGTTGGGTCCTGCCTCCTCCTAAGTCTGCATTTGCTCTCTCTAACTCCCTCTCCTCCTTCGCATCCATCTTATTTTGCACCTCATCAACTCCTCGGGTAAGGGGCTCCTCATATCTAGCTCCCGAGGCACCACTGTGGCCTTGAATCCTCTAAAAGGAAGCCTTGTTTAGTGGCCCCATCTGTCTCTCTCTTGTCATCTCTTCCATGACCCTAATCCCATGGTCCAAGTACATCTCTGTCACTAAAGTGGCGAAGGGGAGTGAATTTCTCTTCACGTCACACCCCTTCATCATCTGTGTTAGGATCAATGTGGGGAGATCTATGTTATGGCCCCTTCCAATTGCATATACGACTATTAAATTAAATATTTTATATTTATCATTCAACTCACCTTGCCGAAGAAACCTCCGATTTGCCCAAGCGAATGTGCTCAATCCCGTCAACTCGACCCCCACATCTTTTGCCACATTCTTCCTCGGGGGCGAGGCAAACCTTGGTACAGCCTGTATTTCTACGATATTGTCCAAATCCAAATTGATGTGGATTCCCCTTACATGGGACTTGATTACCGTATCAATGATCTTGGCGTTGGAGTAGAACTCTTGCACGAGCTCCATTACGGCTTCTCTACCGTTCAACAAAAATAAGCCCTAACCCCTCTCCTCCATGTTGGCATGAATGCCAACTTCGTAAAATTAACTAACTCAATGGATCGCTCGCAAACAATTGGTTCAATATGGTAATAAGTTTCATAACTATCCACCTTAAGGGCCGTGGAGAATCGGTTTTTGTCATATCTCCGAACAATGGGTGGCCTCCCCTCTTACTCCTCAACGAAATTGGGCTTTTGACTTAGTGGGTTGCGCCTAGTAGACAGTTTAACTCTTGGAGGCATGGTGTTTCTATTCTGAGGTTGTGAGGGCTTTGAAAGTCTTGAATTTCTAGTGAAAATGAGGATTTGTTTATGTGGAATAGCTTTGGGCTGGTTGATTTTAGGTAGACATGGAGAATGGGTCATGTTTTGAGGTCTAGGTAATGAAAGGGCAGTCTAGGGTTTTGGAGTTTTTTCAAAATTTTGGGGTTTTGAAATGGAGAAGATGAATCAGGCTTTTACAACCCAAGTCATGACGTTTGAACGTTAATATCGTTCGAATGTGTGCAGCAGGATTTTAAAAGAATCGTTCGAACGTGAGTGTTGTTCAAACATGACGAGCTCCTAGTACTTTTTGAGTTCTATCAGAGACCAAAGTATTGTAAGGTCATGACGTTCGAATGTTCTATTGGCATTCGAATGGGTTGAGCTCCTAGTACCTTTTTTTTCCATCAGAGACTTCATTAGAGGCTGAGAACTGCAAGCAGGTGATGCTTTAGGTTGGTGCTGGGTCACTTGGCATTCGAACGTCAGATCAAAAATCAAAAGTTTTTATGTACGTCAATCTACACAATAAGAGAAAGCTATATACACAGGTCTGAACCAAAAAATTTATGGCGTCTCAAGATAAGTCCCTACCCATGCTTTAGGTTGGTATTCAAGGACATTCCTTGCTCGACGCATGTTTTCATTTCAGTTAAAAGAGTTTTTACAAAAATATTTTTACACTTTTTACAAAAATTCGGACCCTTGGCTTTCATCCCAACAAAAGTACAATTTTCCTATAGAAAATAATCTAATCCGAGTCTCCCTCCGTATCTGTGTAGTTCAAACAACCAGTGACTCTCCCAATTTCTTCTCTCACAATTGGTTAAGCAAAACAGGAATAGCATGGCGTCTCAGGGTAATCCTTACTCAACCTATTCACTATCCAGTCTAATTGATCAAGTGCGTGACCAAAAATTGGTTCAGAACACTAGTTATATCTCTTTTCATGAAAGATTATGTCCCACTGTTTATAGGCACCAAGTCTTTTGGTATGAAGGCGTTTAGCAAAAGTACTACTGCCATAGAGGGGTTTCGCTTGTTCTTCTCGGATCTCACTCGTTCTTACCAGTTTTGCTTTTCATGATCACAATATGTATATTAGATAGAAAACTGTGTAGAACTCCCAGTCTAAATCAAAAAAGTTTAATATCAATGCTTTCAAAGCTTTAAGACTCACTATCTAGTTATTTAACATTTGTTAATCACAAAGATAATTTAAACTGACTCATAGAAATAATCATCAATTTATACAGAATACGAAGTAAGGTACACAATATGATAAAAAACCGCAACAACAACAAAAACAAAAAAAAAATTACGTGCACAATAGCACAAATTACACAAAATATGAATTGTAGTTCTCACCCCCAACCTAAACTGAATATTGTCCCTAATGTTTTGAATTTACCAATGTATGGATCTTGGAGATGAGGTTGAAATGTACATATATGTTCATCTGCCGAAACCTACAAACAAAACACAACACAACATTTAATCATCTTTTGGGAGGTCAGGGTTTTTGCTAGGATGAAAACCCTTTGGCATGAGTGTGAATAGTAGTAAAAATCCCATGTACAAATAGAGTAAGCAAATGGTATTAGATAAAGGACTGGGTCTTCGGGGTATATGGGCATGGTGCTATTGAGAGTTGGATCAGTTTTACAAAAAATAGAGAAAACGAAGAAGAAGAAGAAGAAGAAGAAATAGAAAAAAGAAAGAAAAGGAGAGGAGGGCCAGTAGTGGTGAATGGAAAACATAAAAAAATGAGGGCCTTATTAAGGCATCCTCTCAGGACGGGTTGGCTCAGATCTTTCCTGACCCGATCTGGTTGAGTGTAGGCAGACGCAAATCTTAGAGGAATATTTTGGATCCATTAAAAAAATGGTTCTCACATTTTTAACAAAGTCCTCCAAAAATAGTTTCAACCACTGACAATTAACAGTAAAGATATTACCGTTCGTTGGGCTTTCCACTTCTACTGTTCCATGTCCAAACACCTTTTCGACAATCTAAGGCCCAATCCATGTTCACTTCAACTTACCAAGAAAAAGGCGGAGTCTAGAATTAAACAATAGGACTTTTTGAGAAGGTTCAAAAGATTTTTGCATAATGTTCTGGGCATGAAAAATTTTCGCCCTGGTTTTAGCAATCTTAGCATTCTCGTACGCTTCATTTCTCAAATTTTCCAATTCATTTATCTGAAGTTTCCTTGCTAGTCCAGCCTTGTCCAGGTCAAAGTTCATTGCTTTAATGGCCCAATATGCCCTATGTTCCAATTCCACAGGTAACTGACAAGACTTTTTATAAACTAATCGGTAAGGAGATATGCCCAAAATTATTTTGAAAGCAGTGCGATAAGCCAATAGTGTATCAGTTAGTCTTAACAACCAATATTTGCAGTCTAAATTTACCATTTCTTTAAAATTAATTTGATCCCTCAATTAGCCAATTCTGCCTATCCAGTAGTCTGTGGGTGATAAGGGGTTGAAAAATGATCCAGAAGGGTTGAATGCAAAAATGACAACCCCCATCACATATGATTGATTTTGAAATTCTAAACTAGGATAAAATATTTTCTTTTAAAAACTTGATCACTGTGGGGTGATCATTATTTTAGAGCGGATTGCTTCAACCCATTTTGACACATAGTCTACGACTACTAAAATGTTTGATAGCCAAAGAAAGGGAAAAATGGTCCCACAAAATCAATGCTTCAACAGTCAAAAATTGTAATTATCAAAATTGGGTTCAAGGGCATCATGTTTCTTTTAGAAACGCTTCCCAACTTTTGGCATCTATTACATGTTAGACCAAAGGCATGGACACCTTTAAAAAGTGTGGGCCAAAAAAATCTACATTGTAAGATTTTTGCAGCAATTTTTTGTGACGAGAAATGGTCACCACATACTTCAGAATGACAAAATGATATTACTTGTCTGCTTTCATGAGAGGGGATACAATGCCTTATGATCAGATCCTTACAGTACTTAAATATGTAGGGATCCTTCCAAAAGAAATTACGAACCTCTCTTAGATTTTTTTTTTGTCTATCATGGTAAAGGACAGAGAGAGCGTACCAGTAACAAGAAAATTAGCAATATTAGCGTACCATGGTGTCTCATCAATCGTGAGCAGTTGTTCATCAGGAAATTTATCATTGACTGGCAGTCCATCTTCATGAAATTCATACGTTAATCTGGATAGATGATCTGCCACCACATTCTCAACACCCCTTCTTGTCTTTAATGACTAGATCAAACTCTTGGAGTAAGAGTATCCATGTTAAGAGCCTGAGCTTGGCATCCTTCTTTGTGAGCAAGATATTTAGGGCTGCATGGTCAGCAAATATAATAATAGAATAACCAACAAGATAGGATCAAAATTTTTCCAATGCAAAAACTATAGCAAGTAATTCTTTTTCAGTCGTTGAATAATTCATTTGAACATCATTTAAAGTTTTGCTAGCATAGTAAATCACATGTAGTTTCTTATCTTTTTTTTGTCCCAACACAACACCTAAAACATAAGCACTTGCATCACACATTAGTTTAAAGGGTAGAGTCCAGTCAGGGGGTTGCATTATTGGAGCATAAATTAACATGCCCTTAAATTTTTCTAAAGCTTTCTAGTATGCTTCACTCCATACAAAAATTACATTCTAGCTCAGAAGATGACACATAGGTTTAGCTATGGTACTGAAATATTTTATGAATCTCCTGTAAAATCCTACATGTCCTAGGAATGATCAGACATCCTTTACAGCCTTGGGGGCGGGCAAATTTTCAATCAGATATATTTTTGCCTTGTTAACTTTCATGCCCTTAGACGACATAATGTGACCTAAGACAATGTCTTGTGTTATCATAAAATGACATTTTTCTAAATTAAGTACTAGATTGGCTTCTTTACACATTATCAACACTTTTTCTAGGTTGGCCAGACATAAATCAAATGAGTCACCATGGACAGAGAAATCATCCATGAATATTTTCAAAAAATTCTCAACCATGCCACTGAACAAGTTTAGCATGCATCTTTGGAATGTTGTAAGAGTGTTATAAAGTCCAAATGGCATCCTTTTGAATGCAAAAGTGCCAAAAGGTTAAGTGAATGTGATTTTCTATTGATCCTTTAATTCTATCTTAATTTTATTGTACACGAAATACCCATCCAAGAAACATTAAAATTCATGGCCTGCAATTCTCTCTAGACCTTGATCAAGAAAGGGAAAAAGGAAATGGTTTTTTCTAGTTACCAAATTGAGTTTTTGGTAGTTTATACATATTCGTTATGCTGTAATGACTCGAGTTGGTACAATTCATTGGCATTATTCTTGACTATTGTGATTCCAGACTTTTTGGGCACAACTTGGGTTGAACTAACACATTTGCTATCGGAAATGGGAAGGATTATCCCTGCATCTAAGAGCTTGAGTACCTCCATTCTCACTTCTTCTTTTATGTGAGGGTTCAGTCATCGGTGAATTTGACGAGAGGGTTTTGAATACTCTTCAAGGTATATAACATGATTACAAATTAACGGACTTTTACCTTTCAAATCAGTGATGGTCCACCCAATGATGCTTTTATGGCTTTTGAGAACTTCAATCAGTTTAGACTCTTGCAAGCCTGTGAGCTTAGATGAAATTACCACTAGATATGACTCATCCTCTCCTTAGAATGCATATTTGAGGTTCAGATGGGAGAGGTTTCAATTCAGGCTTTAGGGGCTTGACACTTGATGGGAATGAATTTTATGACACTTGGTGAGATCTCTTCGAAATTGGGGGTCTATGTCCCAACAATATGAGTGGGGCATTCATCTGTCAATTCAGATGTGAGAGGCTCCATAAGAGATGATTCAGTAGGATTCTCACATAATAAGTCATTCAGATGTTCCTGTTTTAAAGATTCAATGGAGTTTTATCTCCCTTTCTTTTTTGTCTTCTCCCGGGTGCTTAGCAATATTGAAAATGTTCAGCTCGAGAGTCATATTCACAAAAGTTAATTTCCTAAATCCGTTCCTGCAATTGATTGGTGCATTAGAAGTTTGTAGGAAGGATCAACCAAGAATGACAGGAATTTGGTTCTCCGCTTGTATTGCTAGCTGAATATCTAGAATAATGAAGTCAACGGGGAATAAAAAGTTGCCCACTTGGATAAGTACATCTTCAACAATGCCGCTAAGAATTTTTACCGATTTTTCGGCCAACTGGAGTGTGACACAAGTGGGTTTGAGTTCACCCAGACTCAACTATTGGTAGACAGAAAAAGAAGGTAGATTGACACTGGCTCCAAGGTTTAACAGTGCTTGTTCTAGTATAACGTTTCCAATGACACACGACACTGTTGGATATCTAGGATCTTTGTATTTTGGAGGGGTTTTGTGCTGAAGCAAGGCACTAGCTTGTTCCGTTAGGAAGGCTCTTTTTTGGGACATTCTGGCTTCTATTGACTATGCACAAGTCTTTTAGAAACTTGGCATAGGATGGAACTTATTTTATTACATCCCGAAATGGGATGTTGATCTTTACTTGCTTAAAAAGCTCGTAAATTTCAGGATGATTATTCAACTTCTGTGTAATTTTGAGTCTATGAGGAGAGGGAGTAGGAATAGAGCATGAAGGTTCTCTTTTCTCTGAAGGTTTTTGCTCTTATTCAATCATAGACTCAAGTTCTTCTTCAATTACAAGTTCAGGTTCAACTGGTTCAGGCTCGAATGATGAGTTAACTAGGATTGACTCAGGTTTTGGATTTGGAATTAGCATGTCACTGATAGTATTGTCAATCACCTGGCTACTTCTCAGTGCAGAGATAACTTGGGCTTGGTCCTATGGATTTTCCATGATTGAAGGGGTCCCACATAGAATTGGCCTTGCGGTTGTTTTCGTTAGTGATTGATGAAAAATGTTGTTGATTTCTAACCTCTAAACATCACCCTTTACATGTGTATGATGTGTGTGATAAGGGAGTACCACTCTCTCTCGGGATGATGCAAGAGATGGAACAACAAATTGGTGGTATGAAATGGAATGAACAAAATGTGTGAAATGTGAAATGTGAACAAAAGTGCTCCCCATTCGCAAGAAGTCTTTTGAATATCAGTGTTTTACTTGGAAAAGTATTCCAAGGTGATTTTGTCAGGGAAGGAAAGTTCAAGTGTGTGAAGGTGATTTTGTCAAAAAGAGAAAGTGTAAAATCTTTTGTTTGTGTTTTAGAGAGTTATGTTCTTAATAAAAATGCAAGAAAACAAGTGTTGGCTAATCCAAAAGGTTCACTCCAATGAGAATGCCCAATCAACTTGAAACCTTCCTCCGAGGGTTTATAGATGAACAATTGATTTGTGGGGAGCTAGGGACGAGATTGTGAGGATCAAAGCATAAACTGTGACTAGGCCTACGGAGTATCAAAGACTCACAACCACATCCACTCTCAACCCAGTCAAGCTGAACCACCGTACACCGAGAGAGAAAAGAAAAAAATTTGAAATGGAATCCTCAAATGGAGGTCTCCCTTGGATTATCCAACTTAAACTCTAGCTACTCATGATATAATGAAAGACAAGCATAATGTAAATGGACATAATGAAGAAATGAAGCATGGAACTTAACTAAATGCAAGAAAACATAAACTAAGAAGAAAAATATTCAATAACTATTTTAATCTTGAAATTAAGATCTTGAATGCAACAATGGTGAAAGCTAGAGTAAAGGATTAAAATTGAAATGAACTTGCAGTAAATAACATTAAAGATGTTAAACAAAGCTTAGAATATCCTTACAAGAGATTACAAGAAAATGGAATGAATAAAATGCAAAAATATTTAACTTTTGGCACTATTCATGTTCTTCTACATTGAGCTAAAATTAAGCTTAGGTAGCCACCCTTGAAAATGCTTAAGAATGCTGAATATAATTATGTGTTTGCCTTCAAAATTCGTGCATGATGATCCCTCTAGGTGTGTGCAGGTTTCCCATCAAGAGGGGGCTGAATGAATGGGCTTTGACCAGCTTGGAAAACCTTAGCCTACAACCCCTCAGGCTGTCCCTTACTCTTCCTCCATCATTGAATGCCCAGCCTCCAAAAGTCTTTAACTAGGGTGTGTAGGGGATGTTCTTGTATAAGGAGTGTCAAAGAATAAGTGGGAGAAGTGTTGTGGGACCCCCAAGCAAGTGGAGAAGAGTTTTACAGGCATTTTGGGCTGTTCTGGGAGTGTACCGGTATGAAATACCGGTAGGGTTAAGCTACTGGTGTTCGGGGTACCGATATGCAGTTCTGGAATGGTACTTTACTGGTATGCCCTACCGATATGGTTTTTTGCTCTGAACTAGTTTTGGTAGAATAGACATAACTTTTGATCTAACTATTGGATTGAGCTGAAATTTGGATACAATACAAAAAACATCTAGTTATACAACTTTAATTTTTTGTACTTTTTCATATTCGAAGTGGATCATGGTCAAAATGGAGGACAACTGAGGCTCTGCTTTCAAATGATGTGGCAGCTGGTGCCTTTTTTTCCAAGCACCAATACCTCCTTGATTTCTTCACTTTTAAGCCTCAAAATCTTCATGTATTGTGTACATGCCTTCACCACACATCTATTATAGTTGCAAGGACCTAAAATCAATGAGTTAAGCTATAAAAACATGCAACATCGAAATTCAAACATTACTCATAATTTCGGCTAACTCTAAGTACTTCGATGCTAAAGTTGAGTTAAAATACATGTAATGAGGCCATTATATATGCAATATTATGTGCTCATCAGTTATGCGGGGAACTTGCCCTTCTTATTTATGACCATGGATTGGGTCAACTTTTGGATGTGGCTTTTAAGATCCTCGAAAGATTGCATAGTCTGGGTTTTGAAATCAGTGAAACTATTGTTGTAGTTTATTTGGATTTGCATGAATTGATTCAATGTGTCCTCAAGGCTCCTCTTTTGTGGTGGTTGGTATGCGGGAGATCATTGAGGTGGTAGATGTGAACCTTGTGGTTGGTTCACGGGAATGGGTTGTGTGTTCCTCCAACTGAGGTTTGGGTGATTCTGCCACCCTGGATTGTATGTTTCGGAGTATGTTTTAGAGTAAGGCTTGTTAAAGTTGGAAACAACATTTGTTTGTTCCAACAAGACCTTCTTTAATGTTGGGATGGTAGGACACTCCCTAGTAGGGTGTCTTATAAGCACACAGATTCCACACACTTGTTTTGTGGAACAACCAACATCAACTTGATGGACCTTTTTCATCTCTAGAGCCTCTAGCTTTTGAGACAGGGTGGACAATTTTGCTCTTAGGTCATCATCTCTCAAGACATACCTACCCCCATGGGAAGTAAATGATTTAGCTTCAGCAGTGGTAGGCGAGGCTGAATCCCACATACGAGAACTGATAGATATAGTGTCAAAGAAATTGAATGCCTCCTCCGGACTTTTACTCATAAATTCTCTTTGTGCCATTATTTCGTCAAACTGACGTAGTCTAGTGGGCAAGGAGTCATAGAAAAATCCTACCAAATTCTAATTCTCAAAAGCATGGTATGGGCAAGCATGGAGAAGATCTTTGAATCTCTCCCAACATTGGTAAAATATTTCCCCTTCTTTTACCAAAAAACTCATGATTTGTCTTTTTAGTGCATTGGTGCGGTGTAAGTGAAAAAACTTTCTGAACAATTCATTTTGTAATGCCCGCCAGTCAGGTATTGAATGGTCTTTTAAAGAATTTAGTCATAGTTTAGCTTTGTCCTTTAAAGAGAAAGGAAAAAGTTTTAACTTGGCCAATTCAGTGTTGTCTTGAAATGTTCCACATACTTACTCAAAACATTTTATGTACTGATACAGGTTTTCATATTCGAGTCCATGAAATTGAGGAAGCAACTGCACTGTCCCCGCCTTTACATTAAAGAGGGGCATATTTGAAGGAAATACAAAACAAGAAGGGACACTATTTCTTATGGGATGTAAGTTATCCCGCAAAGTTTGAATGTTAGGCACTTCCCCTTCTCTTACAGGGATTTCTCCTTGCCTGTCATTATTTGTCATATTATTTTCACAAGAGTCTGCTACTGATCTAGGTGAATTTGGTTTAGGCTAACTCACAAGATTCTATTGGCAAATTTTGATAGTGAGGAGTGCCCTCAAACATAAAAATAAAGAAAAAAAACCAAATTTATTTACAGTAAACCAAAGAATATATACAAAAAAAGAAGGTCTTTTTTACCTGTTACCTTAAAACACCCTTTATGGTTCCCTGACAATGGCACCAAAAACTTGACTTGATTCAAAATGTGTACACCCAAGTGCAGATAGTCAAGCAGTAGTAATAATCTAGTGTGAGTCCGGAGTCGAATCCATAGGGAACTCTCGTTAGTATTTCAAAGTAAGTAGTGGTGGAGACCAAATGGTTGTAACCTTTGAGATTTAAAGTTGTGAGGTTTAGGGATTTCCTGAATAGAATATAAGATTCCTTCCAAGAAGGTTCTCTAGACAAAATATAAGATAAGCTCAAATGTAAAAATATCACTCTTTAGTCTGATGTTCTGGACATGTAGTTAATCATCCGGTTTATTATACTTATGTCTGATAACTCAAGTAACTCCCGTGTCAACAGCAAGATAATCGGAAGATAAAGATGGACTGTGAGAATTAAGAACATGGTTCCGATGTTTTTCCAGAAATTTACAAGAATTGTTTGTGCCGAGACTCAAACCCTCTATAAACAAGCAAGTGTTTCTACAAGACATCTAACCATGAAATTAATATTCCATTCTTTAAATACAGCACAATGATGGTGAAGATTGAAGGGTAGTCATGAAGATCTAGTCGGGGTACTTGCCTTGAACCAATGAGTCTTTCTATGCAAGAGTTATCTATGTTATTGAAAGTACTCATGGTTATACAAAGTACATTAGCTTTGCAAGATGCAATCAATCATTCAATAAGCAAGGGAAATATAAAATATTAAGCATAATAGAAATGCACAAATATAACTTCGGGAATATTTTTACACCTTTTACTAAAGAGTGAATGAGAAACTATTCACTTTTTATGGCTTTGGTAAAACTAGAAAAGTGAGTGATGCTCATCCCTCAAAGTAGAGGAGTTTCAAAATGAAACACACTAAACAAGGAGTCGATCTTCAACGAAGGGTGAGTGAATCACGTTCCACCCATCACGACTTTGGTAAAGCTCTAGAAAAATGGAAGAGTTTCATTCCTCTAAGAGGGAAGAAAGCTCAAGCTATGAAAGAAATAAAAAAAGTAGAAGAAAGCTAATCACTTTTGGAGGGTTTTCTCCTCAACCAAAAGATGAACTATCTCCCTTTATACTTGTAAATATAAGACAATTCTATAACTATATGGGTGGGAGTCTAAGTATCCATCAAGTTGTCTACCAAGTCTCCTTTACTATCCCAAAATGGCAGTATTAATAGGCAAGGAAGAGGAGCCAAGAGGGGGTGTAGGAATAGTGTATGCCACCCAAGTCCAAGTGAAAAGACAACCACTCTGCAGATAATGTTCGAATGTTGTCTAGCGTTCAACCGTTGTCTCTATCTTTGCTTTATGGTTGTTCGAACGTGCTGATGGGGTCTGAACTTTCCACTCAAGTGCCCTATAGTCTTTTGTGAAGTACATTTCCACACTTCATGCAACATCATGGTCTTCAAATGATTCTAGGGGACATTCGAATGTTGATTGGCATTCAAACGTGGTACTCAAGTACCTCAGGATCTTCCTTCTTGGCTACAACACACTATGTCTCAACAGTCTAGTCCTCTCAGGATTTAAGGTAATGTTTAAATATTTATTGGCGTTCAAACGTTCTTGCCTTGGTCAAACCTTTTCTAATTTTGCTCCAGAATATGCTGGTGTTGCATGAAAATCTTATGTTCATCGCCTTTGATCGCTTATACAATTTATGCCTTGAAATGTTATCATTTAAACTCCATCAAAGTATAATTAGTCTTAAAAGGGCCTAGTAGTATACTAATTTTAACTACTACTCAAGTAACACAACATGAGATACAAACATATAAAAATTAGTTCTTTCTAGTGCTTTAACACATGCAAATCTGATGCTTAACTCATCGTCCTCTAATTGTGATTGTCTTTTGCACATAAAATTATTATTAAGATATTCAATGATCAATACATGAAGTAAGATAAATGCTCAAGATATAAGTAACCATCTCTCTATATATATCACAAAAATGGTTACAAAATAAGCAAAAGATGGTTTTATCAAGCCTAAACACCTAATATCCTAATGCTTTGATCAACCATTCCTAAACATTAAATAAAAACATAAATTAAAGCATAAAAGAAAACATAACATCAAAATGATCAGCTAGAAAATGGGACACTTAGAAGAAACACAAAAGATTGAACCCTATCCCTCAGGCTCAACTCCAGAAACACACTAGCCACAGCAGCTAGCTCATCAACTAGTCCATTTCTCCTAGCACCTCTACCTCCCACAGCTCTCCCAAGGCCTCGACCATGGGCCCTAACTCTGCCTCTACCACCTTACAACCCCCTATTTCACACCTCCTTAGAATCTCAAATAGTAGTTAACCGTCAGTACGGAGGTCAACCTCCTCAAAAAAGGGATCCAACTATGGTTCCAAGTTAAAATAATCTCTGATGTCCACTACATTTACCTCAAGATCGATTTCTTATGCTCCCCTAGTTGCATCGGTCGCCTCATGGCTCTTATGTATATTCCCATAGTTGATATATGCCACTCTACAGAGCCTCGGGTAGTTGGGGTCTATCACCACCCTATTGTAAAGGCATAGGGCAATTACCAACCCAAGAAATTGTAGAAACCTCCTACCAGTCCACTCGACCCTATGCCTAATGCCTGATAGTAGTAGGAAGGGAGGTCAATGGTTAAACCGGTGGCGATGGCATGATTGAGTCAAGCGCAATCCAAGTACGCCTCATTATTGCACATTTGTGGTAGAAATCAATGTGTAGATATCAAATTGAGAATCTAATACTTCTCAAGAAGGTCTCCTTGATCCAAAGACTTCTTCACATTCGAGTTCCAGTTGTAATCCAAATCACCCAACAATAGTCATGCACACTCATATGGGTCTACAAAGGGAGGGTGAGAATTGACGCTGTGGCACTGAAGCCTACTCAAGATGTGCCACTATAGTGATATCCATGACATATACCACAAATCCATGTCCCCGCTCCCAAACTCTCAAACATTTGCTTCAGAGGTCTCATCAAGCATCGTAGTAAAACTCTCTCACGATGGATGGAACCTCATTCTAGGTCATCTCCAAAAATTGTTCCCAATGCCTAGCCACCATCATCTCCCTAATCCCCTTCCTATCAAAATCAGACAACCAGATTGGTATCTCTACTAGCATGGGCTTGGTGTCAAAGTGATCATGAAACTACTGGCTAAGCTTAAGTGAATAGAATTGGGCCTAATTATAATCTAGTTTGGGTTATGGGTTGATGATTAGCACAAAATATTGCACATCATGTATGCTTTTATATCTCTTTTATACTTGCTTTTGTGGTTGAAATGGGAATAAATGCAATTAATCAAACAATTAATGAAGTTGTTGTGTGATTGTAGGTAAAGAGTTGGATATGGTTTGAGTTAAACCCCCATTGTAGTGCTCAAAGTCAATGGAGATGAGAGGGAGGATCAATGGGAAGCTTGCAAGGTGAAAAGATCAACAAAGAAGCAAATCAAGTAAAAATCTACCGGTAGGTTTATACATAAAACTACCGGTAGGTTTTGTTCACTAGAGTTGGATCTACCGCAAACCTTCCGAAAGTTTTTGCCCACTGGATCAAAACCTACCAGTAGGTTTTGTCATTGAGCTACCAGTAGGTTTTGTTGAAAAGCTCCAGGTTCTATAACTCAGCTCCACTTGCTTGTGTAGCCCACCTATGCTTCTCTTACACATCCCCTGATATTTTCTACATCAAGCCATGCCTACCTACACTACAAATCTGACTTTGGAGAATTTAGAATGGGAAAAGAAGAGAGAGAAAGATGGAGCCTAGTGGGTGCAAGCGATGCTTGTCCTAGCCTGTCCAATGCATCATCTCACCTCCCATTGATGGGAGACTTGCACACATAGGCTATAGAAGCCTCATGGATGAAAGTGCAGGGAGTTCTACACCGTTAATCAACATTTTAGAGAGAGAAGCTCAAGGAAGAAGACATAATTTAAAGAGAAAGTTTAGATTTTTCATTTTCTTACACATTTCACTTGTAGTAAGATGTAATACTCTTAGAATCCTCATTTAATGCACTTTAATGTCATTTATTCAAGTGTATTCCAATTTTAGTTATGTATCTTTGAATCTACCATTGTTACATTTAAGTTTTTCTTCTCAAGCTTTCCAAATGGGTATTAAATGTACTTGACTTGATCCGAAATATGTACATCCAAGTGCAGACAGTCAAGTGGTAGTAATAATCTAGTTTGAGTCCGCAGTTGAATCCACAGGGAACTTGTTATGCTGGTGTTTCAAAATAATCAGTAAAGGAGACCAATTGATTATAACCTTGAGATTTTAGGATGGTGAGATGTGCGTGATTTCCTGAACAAAATATTAAATCCTCTTCAAGAAAGGTTACAAGGTAAATGGAAATAAAGTCACTCTTTAGTTCAAGGATCGGGACATGTATTCAATTATCTGATTTATTATAATTATGCTTGATAACTCAACTAACTCCCCTGTCAACGGCAAGTTAATCGGAAGATAAAGATGGCCTATTAAGGTCATGGTTCTGATGTCTTACTATAAGTTTACAAGAATTATTTGCACCAAGAGTTATCGCGCCTACAAATAAGCAAGTATTTCTTTATGACAACCAACCATAGCTTTAATATTCCATCCTTTTAAAGGAAGCTTGATAATGGGGATGATTAAAGGGTAGTCATGAAGATCTAGCCGGGGTACTTGCCCTGAAACGAGGAGTCTTTCCATGCAAGAGTCATCTGTGTCATAGAAAGACTATTGATTATACAAAGTACCTTAGTTTTGCTAGATGCAATCAATCATCCAATAAACAAGGGGATATGAACATTAAGCATTAGAACAATGCATAATATAACCTCCGAATAATCAATACGTGCCCTTCACCTCTTACTAAAGAGTGAATGAGAAACTACTCACTCTTCATAGCATTGATAAAGCTAGAAAAGTGAGTGATGCTCATCCCTCTAAGTA
Source organism: Ilex asprella (assembly GCA_023539305.1). Lineage (NCBI taxonomy): Eukaryota > Viridiplantae > Streptophyta > Magnoliopsida > Aquifoliales > Aquifoliaceae > Ilex > Ilex asprella. The sequence continues at coordinate 478,206 of CM042202.1, read as the reverse complement.
GAGGACTCCACAAAGCAAAAGTACAGGTAACGAGGAGCTAATCTTCAGCAAAGAGTGAGTGAATCACATTCCACCCTTCACAGCTTTGGTAAAGCTTTAGAAAAGTGGAAGAGTTTCACTCCTCTAAGCAAGAAAGGAGCTCAAATAATTAAAGTGCAAGACATAATTAAAAGCATGTATGTAAAAACATAAATGTAAAGACTAGAAGTAAATAAAGACATAAATGTAAATACTAAATGTAAATCAAGAACATGAATGTAAAGACTAAATGTAAATAAAGGAATGACAACTCTTAAACAACTATAAATGTAAGCATTAACAGAAAGAAAAGGAATGGGAATTTGAACTTCGCCACTCTCTAACAAAGAGATAATACTAAGACAATTAGATGAACTACAAATGAGAAGTGTTGGCTACTAAATGTTGAGTGCCAAGTGCCCTCTTTTGATCTACAAAGTAAGGGTATATATAGGCAAAGGCAAGGCAAGGGAGGGGTAAAAGAATAGAGTTGGGCGTCAAAGTTAAAGTGAAAAGCCAACCACTCTGTAGGCAGTCTGTCAATACCGTTCGAACGGTAAACGGCATTATTACGGTTTCTCTGTCTTTGCTCTCTACCGTTCAAACATCAGATGGAATCAGTGCCTGCCAGTTATGTCAGAAGACACGTGATTCTCCGTAAAAATCTTCCTCTAAGTCTTTGTGCAAATCTCCCTCCAGGTCCTTGCAGAATCTAAAGGCGTTCCCTCGGGTCAGATAGGTTTGGATTTTTCATGACTCGATCCATTTAACTGTCAGTAGGCGTGAATCTCATAGGAATATGTTGGATCCATTAAAAGAATAGTTTCCACATTGTTAACAAAGTTCTCAAAAAATGGTTCCAACTGCTAACCATTAACAGTAAAAATATTACCGTTCGATGGGTTTTTCACTTTTACCACTCTATATTCAAACACCTTTTTGACAATGTAAGGCCTAGTCCAACTCAACTTCAACTTACCAGGGAATAGGCAGAGTGTTGAATTGAACAACATAACTTCTTGAAAAGGTTCAAAAGACTTCCACACAATGTTCGTGTCATGAAAAATTTTCATCCTGGTTTTAACAATCTTAGCATTCTCATATGCTTCAATTATCAATTCCTCCAATTCGTTTATCTGAAGTTTTCTTGAGAGACCAGTTTTTTCAGGTCAAAGTTCATTGCTTTAATGGCTCAGTATGCCCTATGTTCCAATTCCAAAGGTGGGTGAGAAGGCTTACCATAGACTAATCGATAAGGACATATGCCCAAAATTATTTTAAAAGCAGTACGATATGCCCAAAGTGTATCAGTTAGTCTTAATGACCAATCCTTGCGGTCTGGTTTTACCATTTTTTCTAAAATTAATTTAATCTCCCATTAGCTAATTCAGTCTGTCCACTAGTTTGTGGATGATAAGGGGCTACAATTTTGTGAAAAATGAAATATTTTTTCCTTAAATTTCAAAAAGGATGATTGCAAAAATAAGCACCCCATCACTTATGATTGATTTCAGAATTCCATACTAGGACAAAATATTTTCTTTTAAAAATTTGATCACCGTTTGATGATCATTATTTCGGAATGGAATTGCGTCAACCCATTTGGACACATAGTCTGCAGCCACTAAAATGTGTAGATAGCCAAAGGAAGGAGGACATGATCCCATAAATTGATGCCTCAACAGTCAAAAATTTCAATCACCAGAATGGAGTTTAAGGGCATCATGTTTCTTTTCGAAATATTTTCAAACCTTTGACATCTATCACATACTGAGCAATATTCATGGATGTCTTTGAAAAGTGTGGGCCATTAAAATCCACACTGCAAGATTTTTGCAGTGATTTTTCTTGATGAGAAATGGCCACCACATGCTTCTGAAGAACAAAATATTATTACCTGTCTATTCTCATGTTTGGGGTTGCAATGCCTTGTGATTTGATCCTTACAGTATTTAAATACGTACAGATCTTGCCAAAAGAAGTTACGAACCTCCCTCAAGAATTTTTTTTGTCCATGGGAGTGAATGACGGATGGAGTGTTCTAGTAGTAAGGAAATTAGCATATCAACGTACCATGGGGTCTCATCAATCAAGAATAGTTGTTCATCGGAAAATTTCACATTGATTGGCAGTCCATCCTCGTGAACTTCATATGTTAATCTAGAGAGATGATCTGCCACCATATTCTCAACATCTTTTTTATCCTAGATGATGTGATCAAACTCTTGAAGTAAGTGTATACATCTTAAGAGTCTTGATTTGTAATCTTTCTTTATGAGCAAAAATTTTAGGACTGCATGATCAGTGAATACAGTAACTGAAGAACCAACAAGATAGGAACGAAGTTTTTTCAAAGCAAAAACTACAACCACCAATTCTTTTTCAGTTGCAGAATATTTCATTTGAGCATCATTCATAGTTGCACTCGCATAGTAAATTACATGTGATTTCTTATCTTTTCTCTGTCCCAACGCAACACCTACAACATAATCACTTGAATCACACATTAGTTCAAAGGGTAGAGTCCAGTCAAGGGGTTGCATGATTGGAGCGAAAATTAACATATCTTTCATCTTTTCAAAGGCTTTTTGGCATGCTGCCCTCCATACAAAATTTACGTCCTGGCTCAGAAGATGACGCATAGGTTTGGCTATGGTACTGAAATCTTTTATGAATCTCCTATAAAAACATACATGTCCTAGGAATGATTGTACATCCTTTACAGTCTTAGGGACTGAAAAATTTTCAATCAGATCAATTTTTACCTTGTCAACTTTCATACCCTCAGTCGACACAATGTGACCCAAGACAATGCCTTATGTTACCATGAAATGACATTCCCAATTGAGCACTAGATTGGCTTCTTTACATCTTATCAATACCTTTTCTAGGTTGACCAGACATAAATCAAATGAGTCATCATAGACAGAGAAGTCATCCATGAACACTTCTTAAAATCTTTCAACCATGTGACTGGACAAGCTTAGCATGCATCTTTAAAATGTTGCAGGAGCATTACGAAGTCCAAATGGCATCCTTTTAAATGCAAAGGTTCCAAAAGGGCTTGTGAATGTGGTTTTCTCTTGGTCATTTAAGGTTATCTCAATTTGATTGTCCCGTAATACCCATCCAGAAAATAGTAAAATTCATGACCTACAATTCTTTCTAGAACTTGATGAAGAAAGGGAAGGGGAAATGGTCTTTCCTAGCCACCAAATTGAGTTTTTGGTAGTCTATACTCATTCGCCAACTTGTGATGACTCAAGTTGGCACTAGTTCATTGGCATCATTTTTTACAACTGTGACCCCAGACTTCTTGGGTACAAATTGAGTTGGACTAACCCATTTGCCATTGAAGATGGGAAAGCTTATCCCTGCATCTAAGAGTTTGAGTACCTCAATTCTCGTAACTTCTTTTAAGTGAGGATTTAGTCTTCGTTGCATTTGTTGAGAGGGTTTTGAGGCCTCTTCATGGTATAGAACATGATTGCAGATTAAGAGACTTATACCTTTCAAGTCAGCGATGGTCCACCCAATGCTGCTTTTATGGCTTTTGAGAACTTCAATCAATTTAGACTCTTGCAAGTCTGTGAGCTTAGATGAAATTATCACTGGGTATGAGTCTTCCTCTTCTAAGAATGCATATTTGAGGTTAAATGAGAGAGGTTTCAATTCAGGCTTTGGTGGTTTTTCACTTAGGAAGAGTGGTTTTGTACCACTTGGTGAAAGTTCCTCGAATTTGGGTGCCCATGGCTTAACAACATGAGTAAGGACTTTGTGAATTTGGATCATCATTTTTTGACTCAGATGAGATTGATTCCAATAGATCTGATTCAGCAGATGGTTTAGATAGGATATTATTCACATGTTCGTAAACCAATGACTCAATGGAATGTATTTCTCTCATTTCTTGGTACTATCTTGGATGTTTGGCAATATTGAAAATATTCAGCTCAAGGGTCATATTCCCAAACATCAATCTCATGACTCCATTCCTGCAATTGATTAGCACATTAGAAATTGCTATGAAGGGTCGACCAAGAATAATGTGAATTTGGTTCTCAGAATGCATTGTTGGCTGAGTATCTAGAACAATGAAGTCTACAGGGGAGACAAAGTTGTCTACTTGGACAAGTACATCTTCAACAATGTCCCTTGAAATTTGTACATATCTATCTGCCAACTAGAGTGTGACACAAGTGCGATTGAGTTCACCTAGACCCAATTGTTGGTAGTTAGAAAAAGGAAGTAGATTAACACTGGCTCCAAGATCTAATAGTGCTTGTTCTATTTTGAAATTTTCAATGACACTGTTGGACATCCAAGGTCCTTGTATTTTAGAGAGGTGTTGTGTTGAAGTAAGACACTGACTTGTTTTGTCAGGCTCTCTTTTGGACATTTTGGCTTCTCTTAATTGTGCACAAGTCTTTCAAAAACTTGGCATAAGAACGAGCATGTGTGATTGCATCCAAAAGTTGGATGTTGATCTTTACTTGCTTAAAAAGCTCGTAAATCTCAGGCTAGTTGTTCACTTTTTGGACTCTTTTGAGTCTATGAGGAAAAGGTGCTGGAATAGGGCATGAAGAGTCCTTTTCCTTTGAAGGTTCTGGATCTTGTTCTATCACAAGCTCAGGTTCTTTTTGAATTCCAAGTTTAGGCTCAACTAGTTCAGGCTTAAATGGTGAGTTGATTGGGAATGACTCAGGCTTTAGCCTTGGAATCAACATGTTTCTGATAGTTTTTTCAATCACTTTGTCACTTCTCAGTGTAGTGACAACTTGAGCTTGGACTTGGTCTTGTGGGTGTTCCATGATCGATGGAGTTTCCTCATGGAGGTTTTGGTTAGACAAGAAATTTGCCCTTTTCGTGTGTGTTCATAGACTGGGTTAACTTTTGGATGTGGATTTTAAGATCTTCGAAAGACTGGGTGGTCTGTGCTTTGAAATCAGTAAAAGACTGGGTGGAATGGGCATTGAATTTGATTTAGGTTTGCATGAATTGATTAAGTGTATTATCAAGGTTCCTCTAGTGTGGTGGTTTGTATGCGGGAGGTCCTTTAGGTAGTGGATGTGAACTTTGTGGTTGGTTCATGGGAGTTGGTTGTGTGTACCGCCAACCTGGATTGTATGTTTCAGAGTATGGGTTAGAGTAGGGCTTGCTGAAGTTAGAGATTGCATTTGTTTGTTCCAACAAGATTTCCTTGAATGTTGGAATGGTAGGACACTCTCCAATAAGGTGTCCTGTTGAGCATAGATTCCACACACTTGTTCTATGGAAGGGCCAACATCAACTTGATGAACTTTCTTCATTTCTAAAGCTTCATGTTTTCGAGACAAAGTGGACATTTTTCCTTTCAGGTCATCATCATCTCTCAAGATATACTTACCTCCTTGGGTAGTAGATGCTTGGGCATCAACAGTGGTAGGCGAGGCTGAGTCCCACATATGAGAACTGTCAGATATGGTGTCAAAGAAATTGAATGCCTCCTCCAGACTTTGACCCATAAACTCTCATTGAGCCATCATTTCGACAAACTGACCCAATCTAGTGGGCAATGAGTCATAGAAAAATCCTACCAAAATTCAATTCTCAAAAGCATGGTGCAGACAGGCTTGGAGCAAATCTTTGAATCTCTCCAAACTTGGGTAAAATATGTCCCCTTCTTTTACAGAAAGATTCCTGATTTTCCTTTTAAGTGTATTGGTTCAATGTAAGGGAAAATTTTTTTCTGAAAAATTCATTCTGGAAGGCCTGCCTGTTAAGCATGGAAAGATCTTTTAAAGATTTTAGCCATTATTTAGCTTTATCCCTTAGAGAGAAAGGGAAATGCTTCTTCTTGGCTAGTTTAGAATTGTCTTGATATGTTCCATACACTACCTCGAAATCTTTCCTATGTAGATATGGATTTTATGTGTCCAATCCATGAAAAACAGGTAACAATTGCACAGTCCCCGACTTTAAAGTATAGGAGGAGCATTGTCAGGAAATACAAAACAAGAAAGGACACTATTTCTTATGGGATTTAAGAAATCCCTCAAGGTTCGAATGTTAGGCACTTCTCCCTCTTCTGTAGGGACTTCTCCGTTTCGATCACTATTTGTCATATTTCTCTCACAAGAGTCTGCTACTGATCTAGGTGAATTTGGTTCAAGTTAATTCACAGACCTAAAGAATCATGTCGACAAATTTTGATAGTAAGGAGCGTCCTCAGACATAAAATAAACGAAAATAAAATAAAATTATTCATGGTAATATAAAGAGTATATACAAAAAGGAAAGGTTCTTTTTACCTTTTACCTTAGAACACCTTTTATTGTTCTCTGGTAATAGTGCCAAAAACTTGGCTTGATCCGAAATGTGTACACCCAAGTGCAGGAGGTCAACCTGTAGTAATTATACGGTTTGAGTCCATAGTCGAATCCACAGGGAACTCTTGTTGGTGTTTCAGTGTAAGCAGTAACGAAGACCAATTAATTGTGACCTTTGTGATTTAGAGTTATGAGTTTTAGGGAGTTTTGCTGGACAAAATATAGGATTCTTTTCAAGATGAGTTTTCTAGACAAAATATAAGATAAGTTCAAACAAAAAGAAAGCCACTCTTTGGTTCGAGGATCCGGACAAGTAGTTAATCATCCGGTTTATTATATTTATATTTGATGACTCAATTAACTCCCATGTCAATGTCAAGTTAATCGGAAGTTAAAGATCGATTGTGAGAATTAAAAACATGGTTTTGATGATTTTCTAGAAGTTGACAAGAATTGTCAGTGCCGAGACTCAACCCGTTTACAAACAAGCAAGTGTTTCTACAAGACATTCAACCCTAACATTAATATTCCACTCTTTAAATGAAGCACAATAATGGGGAGGATTGAAGGATAGTCATGAAGATCTAGTCGAGGTACTTGCCTAGAAATGACGATTCTTTCTTTGCGAGATTCATATGTGTTATAGAAAGAACCACGATTATACAAAGTACTTTAGCTTCGCTAGATGCAATCAATCATCTAAAAAGCAAGGGGATATAAATATTAAGCATAAGAACAAAGCGCAAATATAACTTCTGCATAATTTATACATGCCCTTCACCTCTTACTAAAGAGTAAATGAGAAACTAATCACTCTTCATGGTTTTGGTAAAGCTAGAAAAGTGAATGATTCTCATCCCTCCAAGTAGAGAACTTACAAAATAAAATAACAACAAACAAGGAGCCATTCTTCAACAAAGAATGAGTGAATCACGTTTCACCCTTCATGGCTTTGGCAAAGCTCTCGAAAAGTAGAAGAATTTCACTCCTCTAAGAAAGAAGGATGCTCAAGCAATGGATGTGAAAAACATGACTAATAAAAGTAGAAGAAGGATAGTTATGTTTGGAGGGTGGCTTCCTCAACCAAACAATGAACTATCTCCTTGCTACAAGTAAATAGGAAGCATAAATTTAAGACTAATTCATAACAAAGTAAGAAGTATTGGTCTAAAGCCAAACTAACTTCAAGAACAACTACAAGTAAGCATATAACAATTCTACAACTAGCTCTTACAAGTGGGATTCTAAGCCTCCATCAAACTCTCTACCAAGGACCTCTCGAGCTCCCTTGAAAGCTCCCAAAGTGGGAATATTTATAGGCTATGAGAGGGAGCAAGAGAGGTGTGAAGGAATAGTGTTTGCTGCCCAAGTCCAAGTGAAATCCAACAACTTTGCTGCTAGTCTGTGGAGATCGTCCGAACGTTTTCTAGCATTCGAACGTTGGATAGTGTTCGAACGTTTATTCTATCTTTGCTTTAAGGGTGTTTGAATGCCAGATGGGGTCTGACCTTCTACTCGAGTGGTCTGTGGCCTTCGGTGGAATTCTATTTCCTCACTCCTTGCATCAGTCTAATCTTCAAATGATTCCAGGGGACGTTTGAACATTGATTGGAGTTTGAATGTGGTACTCAAGTACTTCAGGGTCTTCCTTCTTGACAACAACACACCATGTCTCATCACTCTGAACTTCACATGATTTCAGTCAACGTTCGAACGTTGATTGACATTCGAATGTTCTTGGCTAGGTCCAAGCTTTTTCAATTTTGATCTCTAATGTGTTTGCGTTACTCTCAAATGTGATTTTTGTTATTCTTGAGCCCTTGTTCACTTTAGGACTTGAAATGGCATCACTTAGACTCCATCAAAGTATAATTAGTCTAAAAAAGGCATATAAAAATACATCTTTTAAGTACTAATCTAGTAATTAACCAAGCGGGGGAGGGATGTACGATTGAAGGGATTAGGAAGACTTGCTTTTCAAAATCACCAAATTGTCTCAGAAGGTGGAGATTCTAGAGGCCAATAGGAGACATGAGGTGTTTAATATTACTAAGACCGAGGAGTTTTTCTCTATTTGTGAGAGTATTAAGAATCGCATATCCGACTGCCCTAACATTCTGGCACTTAAAGAGGTGTACCATGACCAAGTCAATGCCTTAAATCAAAGTAGGCAATCATTCTCCCCACATTCTAATACATACAATCTAGGTAGGAGTAATCACCCAAACTTTAGTTGGAAGAATGAGAATCTCATTCCTTGCGGGTTTAGTTCATATTCACGTCCCATGCCTCCCAAGCAAAATCGATACCATGGTCAAGGTCCTTCGTCTAGCTCTCAATACCCCCTGATCCAATCCATAAGGGCTTTCACAAAACTGGCCTCCACAAAGTTTTGGTCAACAAGGACCATGCAACTCACCCATCTACCAATCGCCTCATAAAAGAAATTTGGAGAATGTCGTACACTAATTCATCCAAGCCAAACCACCAACAACAATCAAACTGTTGCCAATTTTAATAACATTCAGACTCAAATCACAAAATTAACCAATGCCATAGGGTCTTCACAACAAGAGAAATGGAATTTTTTCGCTCAACCTTAAGAATACCCTAGGGGTCAACACGTAATAGAGTCATTTAAACCCACCAAAGAGAGTCGTGAGTAACTCAAAGCAGCCACTACTGACTTGATCCGAAATGTGTACACCCAAGTGGAGGCGGTCAAGCTATAGTAATAATTCAGTTAAGTCTGGAGTTGAATCCACAAAGAACTATGATTAGTGTTTTGAAGTAAGCAGTGACAGAGACCAAGGAACTAGAAACCTTGAGAGTTTGAAGTTATGGGATTTTCTAGGCAGAATATAAAATTCTTTCTAATGGTTTTTTCTAGACAAAATATAAGATAAATTATCAAATGTAATAGCCACCCTTTTTGCTCGAGGATCAGAACATGTAGTTAATCATCCGGTTTATTATACTTATGCTAGATAACTCCATTAAACCCCAGGTCAACAGCAAGTTAATCGAAAGATAAACATGGACTATGAGAATTAATAGCATGATTCCGATGTCTTTGTAGAAGTTTACAAGAATTGTCTGTGCCGAGACTCAACCCGTCTACAAACAACCAAGTCTCTTTACAAGGCATCCAATCTTTGCTTTAATATTCCATTCTTTAAATGAAGCATAATAAAGGTGAAGATTGAAGTGTAGTCATGAAGATCTGGTCGGGGTACTTGCCTTGAACCAAAGGGTCTTTCTATACAAGAGTCATCCATGTCATAGAAAAAACTCATGGTTATACAAAGTACCTCAGTGTTACTAGATGCATTCAATCATTTAATAAACAAGTATAATATAAAGCATTCAAGCATAAAAGAAATGCACAAAATATAACTTTCAGATAATTTATACATGTCCATCACCTCTTACTAAAGAGGGAATGAAAAACTACTCAATTTTGATGGCTTTGGTAAAGCTAGAAAAGTGAGTGATGCTCATCCCTCCAAGTAGAGGAGTTACTATGTAAAACACATTTCACAAGGAGCCGATCTTCTACAAAGAATGAGTGAATCGTGTTCCACCCTTCACGGCTTTGGCAAAGCTTTAGAAAAGTGAAAGAGTTTCACTCCTCTAGGGGAAGAAGGATGCTCAAACAATGGAAGTGAAAGAAACCAATAATACAATAAAAGAAAGCAATACTAAAGTAAAAGAAAGCAATACTAAAGTAAAAGAAAGAAATAATAAAATAAAAGAAATCTAATTACTTTTGGAGGTTTTTTCCACTTCCAAAAGATGCAAAATTTAAAAGCCCCAAGGGGTGTATTTATAGGCAAAAAGGGAGGGCTTGAATTACACTTTGATCCCCCTTTGTTTTCAATTTTGATAATTGGCACCCTATAGTTTATAGCTTTGGTAATTGGCACACTAGTAGTTTGTAGCTTTGATAATTGACACCCTAGTAGTTTGTAGCTTTGACAAAATTAGCTCCTTAGTAGTATTTAGCTTTGACACACAAAATCCTAAAATGAACAACAATTAATGCATTATCCCTAATTCACACACTAACCCTAATTTGTCTTACTTTGACTCTTTTAACTTTATTTACCTAACACAATTGACCTATTAACTTAATTAAATTATGCATTAATTAGGGTTAATCAACCACCCTTAGGAATGACAAACAAATTGACAAGACCATTTTTCCAAAAGTCCTACCGAAAGCCACATTGGAAAAAGAGAAAGAGAGAAAAGGAATTCCAAGGGGTGTGAGGTGAGTCAAAAAGAAAAAATTGTTGATGTCAATGTGTATGCTTGTCCCATTTCAGTCCCTTTTCCCCAACGTTTGAAATCATCCCTGAAGGGGGCTGACTATTCGGACATTATTTAAATGTTTAAGCAGGTAGAAATCAACATTCCACTCCATGATATCATAAACCAAATCCTTTCATGTGCAAATATTTTAAGGGATTTGTGCACTTTGAAGAGCAAGTTTAATGTCCACACGAAGGCATTCCTCACTGAACAAGTGAGCTCAATATTGAGGTCCAACACACCACCAAAGTTCAAAGACCCCAACTGCCCAACCATTGCCATCACAATAGGAAATTTTCAGGTAGAACAAGCACTTCTTGACTTGGGGGCAAGTGTCAATCTCCTACCTTATTCGGTGTACCAACAACTCTAACTTGAAGTGTTGAAGTCAACTCCAACCACTATTCAATTGGCAGATCAAAGCGTTAGAACACTGAGGGGAGTAGATGAGGATGTCTTAGTTCAAGTTGATAATTTTTATTTCCTTGTTAATTTTATTGTACTTGATACTCATCCAATTGTTAACCTTAACTCACAAATTCTTGTCATACAATGGACCTCAACGTGTTCAATTTGTGCAAGAAATAGGGTGATAACAAAGAAGTATATAAGATCAACTAGATTGACACCTTTTTGGAGGATCACTGCTTGATTGTTTCTGTTATACTCTATAATCTCTGAACATCATCCCTCAAATATGTGTGGCTTATCGGGATAAGGAGAGTGTCACTCTCCCTCAGAATGATGTGAGAAATAGGGCAATAAAATGGTGAGAATGAAATGGAGAATGAAATGAAATGTGTGTGTGTGTGAACAAAATTGCTCCCCAAGCGCAGAGAGACTTTCGAATGTCGTGTTTTACTTGCAAAAGTATTCCAATTTCGTCTCCTCAAGGAAGGAATGGAATTGTGTGAAGGTGATTTTGTCAAAATGGAGAAGTGTAAAATTATTGGATGTTGGAGTTTGGTGATTTGTGTTCTTAATGAAAATGAAATGAAAACAAGTGTTGGCCAATCCAAAAGGTTCACTCCAATGGGAATGCCAAGTCAACTCAAAACCTTCCTCTAATGGTGCCTAGATGCTTGATTGATTCGTGGGAAGCTAGGGACGAGATGGAGCTAAGGATCCAAGCATAACCCATGACAAGTCTACGAGATATTAAAGACTCACAACCACGTCCACACCCAACCCACTCAATCCAAACCATCGTACACTGAGAGGAGGAAGGAAAATGAGTTGAAGTAGCAAACCCAAGAGGAATTCTCCCTTGGATTAGCCAACTAAAAAACTAGCTACTAATGAAAGCTAGAAAGAAATGCATAATGTAAAGAGACATGGTATTGCAATGAAACATAGAACTTGTATTAATGCTAAAAGGAAGTAGAATACAAAGAAGAATTCATTTCGTAAACATAACTAATGCTTAAAAGGATAATCCACTAGAAAAATAAAATTGCAAGAATATCTAAATACAACAATGGTAGAATCTAGAATGCATAACTAAACTTGTAATACATTGAAAATAAAGGACATTAAGTGTAATAGATTAAGCTTACAAGAGTTTTTAAGAAGATTACAAATGAAAATGGGCAAAGAAGACGTAGAAAAATCTAACTTCTCACACTAAAACTACTCATAAGCTTTGGTAGCCTCTCCATTTCAAAGCTTGAGGAATGTTGAATGTATGGTGAAGAGAATGATTCATTTTCATCCATGAGGCTCTCCATAGCCTGTGTGTGTGTGCAGGTTTCCCATCCATAGGAAGTGATTTGATGCTTGGACAAGCTAGGACAGTGGTACTATGACAAAAACTAGGGAAACCAGTGGGCTAAACCTTATGAAAGGTTTATGGCCAAACCTTCCAGAAGATTTTCATCCAAATTACATTTTTCTTGGTTTCTTAAACTTCTAAGCTTCCCAATCCTCATTTAACATATCCATCTCTTCACCACTCATCCACACTTAGTGGTAGGGTTCTGACTTGATCCGAAGTGTGTACACCCAAGTGCATGCGGTCAAGCTGTAGTAATAATCTGGTTTGAGTCTGAAGTCGAATCTACAAGGAACTGTAGTTGGTATTTCAAAGTAAGTAGTAGCAGAGACTGAATTAGTGTGATCCTTGTGATTTGAAGTTTATGTGATGGATGGTGATTTCCTGAACAGAATATAAGATTCTTTCTAGGCTAGTTTTTTAGACAAAGTATAAGATAGGTTCAAATTAAAAAGAAAGTCACTCTTTAGTTCGAGGATCTGGACATGTAGTTAATCATTCGGTTTATTATATTTATGCTCGATAACTTAATTAACTTCCGTGTCAATGACAAGTTAATTGGAAGATAAAGATGGACTGTAAGAATTCAGCACATGATTCCGATGCCTTTCTAGAAGTTTACCAGAATTGCCTGTGCCGCGACTCAACCCATCTACAAACAAGCAAGTGTTTCTACAAGGCATCCAATCATGGCATTAATATTCCATTCATTAAATGAAGTACAATAAATGGTAGGATTGAAGGGTAGTCATGAGGATCTAGTCGAAGTACTTGCCTTGAAATGAAATATATTTCTATGCAAGAGTCATCCATGTCATAGAAATAACTACGATTATACAAAGTACCTTAGCTTTACTACATGCAATCAATCATCCAATAAGCTAGGGGACATAAACATTAAGCATTAGAACAAAGCACAAATATAACTTCCAAATAATTTGTACATGTCCTTCACCTCTTACTAACGAGTGAATGAAAAATGACTCACTCTTCATGGCATTGGTAAAGTTAGAAAAGTGAATAATTCTCATCCCTCCAAGTAGAAAACTTTCTAAATAAAAGAACTACAAACAAGGCGCCAATGTTTAACGAAGAAAGAGTGAATCACATTCCACCCTTCACATCTTTCGCAAAGCTCTCAAAAAATGGAAGAGTTTCACTCCTCTAAGAAGGATGGAAGCTCAAGCTATAGAAGTGAAAGACATAAACAATAAAACTCGAAGAAAGCTAGTCACGTTTGAATTGTTTCCACCACAACCAAAAGATGGGCTATCGCTCTTGATATATAAAAGCAAGTATAACTACAAGGAGAGTCAAAGCCTCCAACATGGTTGCTACAACAAGTAGATAAAAGATTAACTAAACAACTACAAGGGGATTCAAAGCCTCCATCATGGTTGTTATAGCCTGTATGTAAAGACTACAAGTAATTACAGAAACTAAAACTCTTAATACAAGCAAATTAATCTAGCTTAAAGAGTGAGAGTCTAAGCCTCCTTTCAAACTCTAGTTCCTTAATGTCACAAGAGATAAGAACTACAAGTTTATCAAGAGAAAAAGCTCCCTTCTACAAGCTCCCAGCATGGGAGTATTTATAGGCAAAAAGGGGGGAAAGATAAAAGAAGGTGAATAGTGTTTGTCGCCCAATGTTCACCAACTACTCTGCAGACAGTCTGTGGGAGATGTTTGAACGTTGTTATTTATTTTTCCAATGTGGACGTTTGAACGTTGTTTGTCGTTCGAACACCATATGGGGTTTGACCATATCACTCAAGTGGCTTGTGGTCCTCTGTGAAAACTTTCTTCCATATTCCAGGCAGAGCTTGGCGTTTTGTACTCATTACCCAGGTCTTCAATGGACGTTCGAACGTGGTCTATCATTAGAACATGGTACTCAAGTGCACTTCTTTATTTGTTGTAACACGTCATGTCTTCAGTCTAGTCTTGTCAATGCTCCATTGGACGTTTGAACGTTAGTTGGCGTTCAAACGTAGTACTCAAGTTTCTCAGGGCCTTGGTTCTTGTCTGCAACACACTCTGTCTAAGCAGTCTGATTTTAGCCTGGTTTAGTTTGACGTTCGAACGTGAGTTGGCATTCGAACGTCATTGCCTTGGTCTAAGCTTTCCCATTTTTTTTCTTATTCTGCTGGTGTTGCATCATAGTGTGATATTTGGGTACTTTGAGCCCTTGTTCACTTTAAGACCTGAAATATCATCACTTGAACTTCATCAAAGTATAATTTGTCTTAAAATGCATAGTAATATGCTAATTTTATGTACTAATCACACCCTCCGACCTAAATATTGCTAGTCCCTAGTAATACAATAAATGAAAATCTAATTCTAATGCCATTTTCGTTGGTCATCCGGTTACATTTAGCTTATACAATAAGCCGTTAAACCTCTAGGTTTTTCCTAGTGGATGAGTGTTATCTCGTGATGGTTTCCAGTGAAACTAACCACAAACTTCTATCGAACAGGTGTGTATATGGAATTGCAGGTTAAAGTAAATTAGCATCATGGTTGTTGGGACACCCAACCCTTAATTTTGACTTATATCCAGCATGCTCCTCATTCTTTGGTATTGATTCTATACAAAAATTAGCTCTAGTAACATTAGAATTTGGAATTCCCTGAGTAGTAGGATGGTCATTCTAGAAACAAGAATTGTTATATAACAAGCATTCCCTGTTATCACCCTCCATGGATAGTTTTGTTTTCACAAACCTCTCTTTAGGAATGCCCTCAACCAAAATTCACTCCAAATATAGTGACTTGTCTCTCAGGGGCACATTTAATCAAAAGATGACCAATCAAAAAATCACATGCACAATTAGTAAAGGAGTGAAGTTTTTAGGAAATAGACTTAAATTTTAGCATAATCTCATGAAAGAATATTGATGCAACAAAAAGAAGAACTATTTTAAATACCCCATCTTTTGATTAACAATATACACACATGCATCAGACTTGAGATCAATTAGGGTTTTGTATTGGTTGTAATGTGGCCAAAGGTCAGTGGCTAATGAAATGACGTCAGTGGAGTTCAAAAGCTATCTCTTTTATGCATTTTAGCACACCCCTTTTTAGATTTTTGACATTTTTTCCTAGGAATTGTATTTTTTTCTTTCCTTTGTCTCATTTTTCACTTTTTTTTTTGCAAGTCCATGTCTTTTTGTTTCTTTCTTTTATTTTCTTTGACTTTTTCCTCATGCACCAGTGGCCATCATTGTCTTTTGCTTTTTTCTTTTCTTTTCTGTATCATACTGATAGATAAGAGGGTGTAAGAAAATTAGATAGCACGGTTTGTCCAGTGTATTTTCTTGTGGCTTGGTCATCATATGGTTTTATTTCTTTTGTCAAAAAATAATTTATTCTTTGAAGGCTCAAACATGGCAAACTAGGGATATAATTTCACCAAAGAAATGACCTTGGCTTAAAGTTAAATTAAAAGATGGTCTAAAATCACTTCTCAAATATGTGCACATGCATGTGTTGTATGCATGCGCTTCCTGTGGGATATGTCAACATATCACTTTTAGTTGCGTCAATCAAAGAAAGGTTAATGAGATTATTGAAAGAAAGGAAGTGAAAAAGCTCTCTTTGAGTAAGTGTGGATATTCTCTCAGAAATATCGTAAAGCTCTAAACTTACCATGGTATCCTTTGTTATCACCACTGATTATGTTGGGTTTTCTAGGGGATGTCGATTATTTACCGATTCCATTTTCAAGTCCAATCATCTTGTACCTTGAAAATAACAAATGCTGTTGTACATTTGATAATTTAAGCATAGAGAAAATATCATTGTTTAAAGAGTTGTGGTTTTGAGTCTAGATTGCTAAGTTGTGTATCGAATCGATCATGTGATTAGTTATTTTAACAAGCACTCTTAACATCAACATTTGGTCCTTTATTTATTAACAGGAATTAATAAAGTGCTAATTTTGTACCTACAATTTAAACAGATAAAAATGATAAATTGAATCATTCATTTCCACAAAATATGATCATCTACTACCTTTCCAAATTTAATTCATTCACAAAAGAAGTGATCAAATGAGTGCATAATATTGCATAGGTAAAGGCCTCATTACATGCATTTTAACTCAACTTTTGTATCTAAGTACTTAGAGTTAGCCGATTTTATGAATAATGTTGAAATTTTGATGTTGCATGTTTTTATAGCTTAAATCATTGATTTTAGGACCTTTCAACTATGATGGATGTGTCGTGAAGGCATGGACACAATACATGAAGATTTGGAGGCTTAATATCCTTTGGTATTGGTGCTTGGGAACAAAGGCATCAGTAACCACACCATCTAGTGGAAGAGCCTCGGTTTTCCTCCATTTTGACCATGCTCCGCTACGAATATGGGAAAATACAAAACATGAACACTGTAGATCTTGATGTCTTCTATATTGTGTCAAAATTTCAGCTCAATCGAACAGTTGAATCAAAAGTTATGACGATTCTACGAAAATTGGTCAGAACAGATAATCGGCCGAACTCCAGTAGCTAAACCGTACCGGTACGCATACCAGTACGCCATACCTGAAGTGCCCAGAACGACTATTTTTCGTGCTCCACTTGCTTGGGGGTCCTACCTACACTTCTCCCACTTGCCCCCCAACATTCCTTACAAAAGAACATGTCTCCTACATCCTAGTGGAAGACTTTGAAGACAATGGCATTAATGAGAAGAGAGAGGAAGTGGGCTGCCTTGAGGGGTGCAGACTAAGCCTATGCTAGCCTGTCATACCCATCTGTTCAGCCCCCTATGGATGGGAGACCTGCACACACATGCTAGGGACCTCCATGCACGAAAATTGAAGGCATACACTCTGATATATTCAACATTCTTCAGCATTACAATGGGTGACTATCTAAGCTTAGGAGTAGAGAAAGATGATGAATAGTGACATAGTTTAAATTTCTGCATTTCTTCCATCCATTTCACTTGTAATCTCCTGTAAGAATCTTGTAAGCTTCTTTAATTGCCTTTAATGTCATTTATTGCTAATGCTTTGCAAGTTTAGTTATGCCTTGTAGATTTTACCATTGTTGAATTTAAGTTTTCTTCATTTCCTAGCTTTAAAATGGGTATTGCATATTTTTCTTCTTAGTTTAAGATTTTTTGCTTTAAGTTAAGTTTTATGCTTCATTTCCTTTACATGTATCTTTACATTATGCATTTCTTTCCTTTAAGTATGATTAGCTAGATTTTTAGTGGACTAATCCAAGGGAGACTTCCTCTTGGGTTTTCCATTTCAACTCTTTTTCTTTCCTCTCTCGATGTATGATGGTTCGGTTTGATTGGGTTAAGAGTGGATGAGATAATGAGTCTTTGATATTCCGTAGGCATAGTCACGGTTTATGCTTAGATCCTCACCATCTCGTCCCTAGCTTCTCACGAATCAATCATTCATCTATAAACCCTCTGAAGAAGGTTTTGAGTTAAGTTGGGATTCCTATTGGAATCACCTCTTTGGATTAACCAACACTTGTTTTATTGCATTTCCATTAAGAACTTCACTCACCAAAACACAAAATAAAAGATTTTACACTTTCTCTTTTTTTGACAAAATCACCTTCACACACTTGAACTTTCCTTCCTTGAGGAGACGACCTTGGAATACTTTTCCAAGTAAAACAATGACATATAAGAGACTCCTTGAGATTGGGGAGCACTTTTGTTCACCACACACACATTTCATTTCATTGTACATTTTGTTCATTTCATCACCACTATTCTGTTGCCCTTTCTCTTGCATGAATCTGAGTGAGAGTGACACTCACCCACACACATAAGACATACACATATTTGAGGGTTCACGTTTGGAGCTTAGGAACAACAACGTTTGCCATCAATCCATCAAACACACCAAAAAATTTTAAAATATCCACAACAAGTACCAAAGAAGAAACAAACAACAAACAAACAAACAAAACTCTGCTCAAGAACAGAAATAAAACTCTCAATCTCCTTCAGATCTACTAGCTCCACCAGCTTCACCCCTCAGGTAGCAAAGAATCTCCTTATGTTGCTGGAGAATCTTGTCTTTGTTGGCCTCGATGCCAAGCATAATCTCTCGAAGTGATCTCAGGGTGTTGGTGCGAGGCCCTACCTCCTCTGGCTATACGTGCTCTCTCTCCATCTCCATCTCTCTCTCCTCCATCACTTCCTCTACAAAATTTGGCTTTTGACTTACTGGTTGACTGCCCTTGACAGGAAGTTTTACCCTTGGCAGGGCATTCGAACGTTGTTAAGCTTGAGAGGGTGCTGAAAACTTGGAGATATTTGTGTTGGATTGAAGCTTTTAAGGTGGAGATAAGTTAGGGAGGTCGATTTTGGGTGTTTTTGGAGAATGAGGGTGAATTGAGGTCTGTGGAATGAAAAATGATCTCTAAGGTTTTGAAAATTTAGAGGGATTTGGGGATTTTGAACTGAAACAGACGATGCAGGCTTTTGAAGTCTAAGTCGCAATGTTCGAACATGCATGTCCTTCGAATGTTAGTAGAAGGATTTTAAAATTATCGTTCGAACGTGGTGAATTCCTAGCACTTTTAAGTTCTGTCAGACCAAAATGCTGTAAGGTCTCTTCGTTCGAATGAGTTGTTGGCGTTTGAACGTTTGGTCTCGTTCAAATGGTCTATTGGCGTTCGAACAAGCTAAGGTCTCAGTTCTTTTTGTTTCCATCAGAGAGTTCATCAGAGGCAAAAAACTATAAGTAGTCAACGTTCGAACGTCAGTTGGCTTTCGAATGTTGATCCAAAACTAAAAAAATTTCTATACTATACTACCAACAATCAAAGAAGTTTATTTACAAAAATAAAAAATTTGAACCAAATTTAATTGCGTCTCAAGACAAATCCCTACCCACGCTGTCGGTTGGTTATTCAGGACGTTTCTTACTCAGCCCATGTTTTCATTTCAGTCCACAAGGTTTATACAAAAAAAAAAAAATTTAAACTTTTTACAAAAATTCAGACCCTTGGCTTTCATCCCCAAAACACAATTTTCCACTGTTTGAAGGTAGACTAATCAGAATCATCCTCTGTATCTACGTAGTTTGGACAACTAGTGACTCTCACAATTTTCTCTCTCATAAATCGGTTAAGTAGAGTACCAAAATAGCATGGCATCTTAGGGTAATCCTTAATCAGCTCATTCACTATCCAGTCTAATCGATCGAATGCGCGACCAAAAATTGGTTCAGAACACTGATAATGTCTTTTCTCATGAAAGACTCTACCACACTGTTTACAGGCACCAAGTCTTTTGGCACAATGGCATTCAGAAAAAGTGTTTCTGCCACAGAGGGGTTTCTCTTGTTCTTGTTGGATCTCAACTTTCATTACCAGTCTTGCTTTTCCCATGTTTACATTATGCACATCAAATGCAAAAGTTCGTAGAACTGCCAGACTAAACCAAAAAGACTTGACATCCATGCTTCCTACACGTTAAGACTCACTATCTGGTTCTTTAACGTCTGTCAATCACAAAGACAATCAAAACTGACTCACAGACATCATCAATTTATACAAAACACAAGACAAGGTACATAATATGATCATAGCAACAACAACAATAGCAGAAACAACAACAAAAATTTCAAAAACATACAGGCACAAATTATAGAGAATATGAAAGATTACAAAAACTATGAACTATAGTTCTCACCCCTAACCTAAACTGAACATTGTCTCCAATATTTTGAATTTACTGGTGTAAGGATCTTGGAGATAAGGTTGATGGGTAGAGATTCGTTCATCCTCATAAGCCTTCAAACAAAAATACATGGATTTAATCATCTTTGCGCAGATCTGGGTTTCAAGTGGGCTGGAAATCCTTGTGTGTGAGTTCAAAAAAGAGCAAGAGGTCCATAAGCAAATATAACATTAAAATGCAAAACATATAATAGAAGATGGTTTCTGTGGAGTGTCTGGTCATGGGGCTGGTTGGGGTCTGGGTCGTGTTACAGTAAACGGAAAAGGAAGAAGAAGAAGAAAGAAGATGAAGCAGAAAAGGAAAGCAAAGAAAAAGGAGAGGAGCCAATAGCGGTGAACGTGGAGGAATAGAAAAAAGCATGGAGGCCTTATTAAAAGCGTCCCCTCGGGTCGGGTCGGCTCAGATATTTTCTGATCAGATCCGTTCGAATGTCAATAGGCGTGAATCTCAGAGGAGTATTTAGGTTCCATTAAAAGAATGGCCTCCACATTTTTCACAAAGTTTTCCAAAAATGGTTTCAACCGCTGACCATTAATAGTAAAAATATTACCGTTCGATGTGTTTTCCACTTCTACCGCTCCATGTTCAAACATTTTTTGGACAATGTAAGGCCCAGTCCATCTTGATTTCAACTTAACAAGGAAAAGGCAGAGTGTTGAATTAAGCAAAAGGATTTTTTGAGATGGTTCAAAAGACTTCCGCACAATGTTCTTGTCATGAAAAATTTTCATCCTAGTTTTAGCAATTTTAGCATTTTCATATGCTTCATTTCTCTGAAGTTTTGTCGACAGGCCAGCCATACCTAGGTCAAAGTTCATTGCTTTAATGACCTAGTATACCCTATGTTTTAATTCCACAGGTAGGTGACATGGATTTTCATAGACTAATCGATAAGGATACATGCCCAAAATGGTTTTAAAAGCAGCACGATATGCCCAAAGTGCATCAATTAGTCTGGACAACCAATCTTTGCAGTCCAGGTTTATCGTTTTTTCTAAAATTAATTTGATATCCCGATTAGCCAATTCAGTCTGTCCACTAGTTTGTGGGTGATAAGGGGTTGCAATTTTATGAAAAATTAGGTACTTTTTCATTAAATCCAGAAAGGAGGATTGCATAAATGACCACCCCATCACTTATGATTGATTTCAGAATTCCATACTGAGACAAAATATTTTCTTTTAAAAACTTGATCACCGTTTGATGATCATTATTTCGACATGGAATTGCCGTAACCCATTTGAAAACATAGTCTACTGCCACTAAAATGTATAAATAGCCAAATGAAGGGGGAAATGGTCCCATAAAATCAATGTCCTAACCGTCAAAAATTTCAATCACCAGAATGGGATTTAAGGGCATTACATTTCTTTTTGAAATGTTTCCTAATCTTTGGCATTTATCACAAGTTAAACAAAAGTCATAGACATCTTTGAAAAGCGTGGGCCAGTAAAATCCACACTGCAAAATTTTTGCAATGATTTTTCTTGATGAAAATGGCCACCACATGCTTCAGAATGAAAAAATGTTACTACATGTTCACTTTCATTAGCGAGGATGCAACGCCTTATGATTTGATCCTTACAGTACTTAAATACGTACGGATCTTCCCAAAAGAAGTTACAAACCTCTCTCAAAAATTTCTTTTTGTCCATGGGAGTGAATGACAGAGGGAGAGTTCCAATAGCAAGGAAATTAGCAATATCAGTGTACCATGGGGACTCATTAATCATGAACAGTTGTTCATCAGAGAATTTCTCATTGATTGGTAGTCCATCCTCGTGGAATTCATACGTCAATCTAGACAGATGATCTGTTACCACATTCTCAACATCTTTTTTATCCTTGATGATCAGATCAAACTATTGAAGCAAGAGTATCTATCTCCAGGGCCTTGGTTTTGCATCATTCTTTGTGACCAAAAATTTTAGGGCTACATGGTTAGTGGATACAGTAACAGAAGAACCAACAAGATAGGAACAAAAATTTTCCAAAAAAAAAAAACTACATCAAGCAATTATTTTTTAGTTGTTGAATAATTCATCTGAGCATCATTCAAAGTTTTACTTGTATAGTAAATTACATATGATTTCTTATCCTTTCTTTGTCCCAACACATCACCTACAACATAGTCACTTGCATCACACATTAGCTCAAAAGGTAGAGTCCAATCAGGGGGTTACATTATTGGGGCAGAAATTAACATGCTTTTCAGCTTATCAAAGGCTTTCTGGCATGCTTTATTCCAAACAAAAATTACGTCATGACTTAGGAGATGACACATGGGTTTGTCTATGGTACTGAAGTCTTTTATGAATCTTCTATGAAAAACTGCATGTCCTACAAATGATCGGACATCCTTTACAGTCTTTGGGGCAGGCAAATTTTCAATCAAATCTATTTTTGCTTTGTCAACTTTCATGCCTTCAGATGACACAATGTGTCCTCAAACAATGCCTTGTGTTACCTAATGAGCACAAACTATTGCATATTTTAAGGCCACAATACATTCATTTTAACTCAACTTTTGAATCTAAATACTTAGAGTTAGCCGATTTTATGAATAATGTTAAAGTTTCGATATTGCATGTTTTTATAGCTTAAATCATTGATTTTAGGACCTTGCAACTATGATGGATGTGTGGTGAAGGCATGAACACAATGCATGAAGATTTAGAGGCTTAAAAGTGAAGAAATCAAAGAGGTATTGGTGTTTGGGAACAAAGGCACCAACTGCCACATCATTTGAAAGCAAAGCCCTGGTTTTCATCCACTTTTACAATGATCCGCTTGGAATCTGAAAAAGTGAAAAACATGAAAGTTGTAGACCAGGATGTCTTTTGTATTATGTCAAAATTTTAGCTTAATCCAACAGTTGGATCAAAAGTTATGTCAATTCTACGAAAAGTGGTCTAGAATAGAGAAAAAATCGTACTAGTATGCGGTACCGGTACTTTGAATCCAGTAGCCAAACCGTAACGCTACGCAGTACCAGTACGCTCCCCTCAAAGTGCCCAGAACGACTTTTTTCTTGCTCCACTTGCTTGGGGGATCCATCTACACTTCTTCCACTTGCCCCCCAACATTTCCTTACAGATTTCCATGCCTCCCTTACACAATTTGAAGACTTTTAAGGCTTGACATTTATGGAGGATGGGAGAGAAGTGGGATGCCATGTAAGTTCCAGGCTAAGCCTGTGCTAGCCTATGTAACCCATCAATTCAACCTCCCATTGATGGGAGGCCTGCACACACATGCTAGAGACCACCATGTACGAAAATTGAAGACTCACACTCTATTATATTCAGTATTCACAAGCCATTCAGGGGTGGCTACCTAAACTTAAAAGGCTCCCAAGGAAGAAGATGATGAATAGTGTCATAGTGTAAGAAATTTATTTTTTTTTGTATTTTTTTTCCATCTTTTCACTTGTAGTTTATTGTAAGACTTTTGTAATCCTTAACTCTTGCACTTTAATCTCATTCATTTCAAGTAAATTGTAAGTTTAGTTACATGTTCTTGTTTCCACCATTGTTGTTTTATTTTTTCTTTATTTTAGTTTTGACATGGGTATTGTATTTCTTACTTCTTAATCTAAGTTTTCTTGTATTAGTTCAAGTTCCATGCTTCATTTCCTCATTATGTTCATTTAAATTATGCTTGTCTTTCCTTTATGCATGAGTAGCTAGATTTTAAGTTGGGCAATTCAAGGGAAACCTCCTCTTGGAATTTCCATTTCAACTCTTTTTTCTTCCTCTCTCGGTGTACGATGGTTCGGTTTGACTGGGTTGAGAGTGGATGTGGTGGTGAGTCTTTGATATTCCATAGGCCTAGTCACAGTTTATGCTTGGATCCTCACCATCTTATCTCTAGTTTCCCACGAATCAATCATTCATCTATAAACCCTTGATGGAAGGTTTCGAGTTGGGTTGCGATTCATATTGGAATCACCTCTTTGGATTAGCCAACACTTGTTTATTGCATTTTCATTAAGAACATAAGTCTCCAAATCACAAACAAAAGATTTTACACTTTCTCTTTTTTGATAAAATCACCTTCACACACTTGAACTTTCCTTTCCTGAGGAGACGACCTTGGAATACTCTCCAAGTAAAACACAGACATACAAGAGACTCCTTGCGATTGAGGAGCACTTTTGTTCACCACAATTCATATTTCACACATTTTGTTCATTCTGTTTCATACTACCATTCTGTTGCCCTTTCTCTTGTATGAATCTGAGTGAGAGTAACACTCCCCCACACACATAAGCCATATACATATTTGAGGGTTCATGTTAGGAGCTTAGGAACAACAACGTTTTTCTATCAATCATTACCATGAAATGATATTTTTCCCTATTGAGCACCAGATTGGCTTGTTTACACCTTATCAACGCCTTTTCTAGTTTGAACAAACACAAATCAAATGAGTCACCATAAGCAGAGAAATCATCCATGAACACTTCCAAAGAATTTTCAACCATGTCACTAAACAAGCTTAGCATGCATCTTTGGAATGTTGCAAGAGCGTTACAAAGTCCAAATAACATTCTTTTAAATGCAAACGTGCCAAAGGGGCATGTGAATGTGGTTTTCTCCTAGTCGTTTAAGGTTATCTCAATTTGATTGTACCTGGAAGATCCACCCAGGAAACAGTACAATTAATGGCTTGCAATTCCTTCTAGAATCATGGAAGGGGAGGGAAAAATTGACTTTTTTAGTCACCAAATTGAGTTTTTGGTAGTCTATGCACATTCGCCATCTTGTGAGAACTTGAGTTGGCACTAGTTGATTGGTATAATTTTTTACCACTGTGACCCCAGACTTCTTGGGCACAACTTGGGTTGGACTAACCCACTTGCTATCAGAGATGAAAAAGATTATCCCAGGTTCTAAGAGCTTGTGCACCTCAGTTCTCACAACTTCCTTCATGTGAGGATTCAGTCGTCACTGCATTTGACAAGAGGGTTTTGAATCCTCTTCAAGGCATATAGCATGATTGCAGATTAACAGGCTTATACCTTTCAAATCAACAATGGTCCACTGAATGGTACTTTTGTGGATTTTAAGAACTTCAATAAGTTTAGAATCTGGCAAGACTGTAAGCTTGGATGAGATGACCAATAGGTATGACTCTTCCTCTCCTAAGAATGCATATTTGAGGTCAAATGGGAGAGGTTTTAATTTAGGCTTTGGTGGTTTTTCACTTGAGGAGAGTGGTTTTGTACTACTTCGTGAAAGTTCCTCGAATTTCACTTGAGTAGGGCAACTTTGTGAATTTGGGTTATCATTTGTTGACTCAGATGAGATTTATTCCACTAGATATGATTCCACGGATGGTTTAGAAAAGGTGTTATTCACATGTTTGTGAACCAATGACTCAATGAAATTTAATTCTCTCACTTCTTGGTCCTCTCCTAGTTGTTTGGCAATATTAAAAATATTCAACTCAAGGGTCATGTTCCCAAAATTTAATTTCATGAATCCATTCCTGCAATTGATTAGTGCATTAGAAGTTGCTAGGCAGGGTCAACCAACAATAATGGGAATTTGGCTCTCTGAATGTATTGTTGGCTGAGTATCTAGAACAATAAAGTCTACAGGGAAGACAAAATTGTTCACTTGGACAAGTATGTCTTCAATAATGCCCCTCGAATTTTTTACAGATCAATATGCCAACTGGAGTGTGACACGAGTGTGTTTGAGTTCACCCAGACCCAAATGCTGCTAGACCGAGTAAGGAAACAAATTAACATTGGCTCTACGATCTAACAATGCTTGTTTTTTTTTAAAATTTCCAATGACACATGACACTATTGGACATCCAGGGTCCTTGTATTTTGGAGGGATGTTGTGTTGAAGCAAGGCATTGGCTTGTTCTGTCAGGAAGGCTCTATTTTAGGCATTTTGGCTTCTTTTGACTGTGCATAAATATTTTAGAAACTTGGCACAGAACGAAACTTATTTGATTGCATCCAAAAGTGGGATGTTGATCTTTACTTGCTTGAAAAGCTTGTAAATCTCAAGCTGGTTGCTCACTTTCTGGAGTGTTTTGAGTCTACGAGGGAAAGGAGCTGGAATAGGGCATGAAGGGTCTTTTTCTTTTGACTGTTCTGGCTCTTGTTCAATCACATGCTCAGGTTATTTTTCAATTCCAAGTTCAGGCTCCAATAGTGAAGTGACTGGGATTGACTCAGACTTTTGCCTTAGAATCAACATTTTTCTGATGGTTTTTTCAATTACTTAACCACTTCTCAGTATAGTGGCATCTTGTGCTAGGTCTTGTAGGTGTTCCATGATCGATGAATTTCCCACATGGAATTGGCCTTGTGGTGATTTTGGTAGAGCAAAAACTTGCCGTTCTCAGGTGTGCTCATGGATTGGGTCAACTTTTTAATGTGGCATTTGATGTCCTCAGAAGACTGGGTGAAAGCCTATGTGGAATGAGTGTGGTAGTTCATTTGAGTTTGCATGAACTGGTTCAGTGTATCCTCGAGGCTCCTTTTGTGTGGTGGTTGGTATGGTTGGTATGTGGGAGGTCCTGGAGGTGGTGGATGTGAACTTTATGGTTGGTTCATGGAAGTTGGTTGTGTGTTTCTTCAACTGAAGTTTGGATGGTTCCTTCACCCTGGATTGTGTGTTTTAGATTATGGATTGGAGTAAGGCTTGTTGAAGTTGGAGATTGCATTTGTTTGTTCCAACAAGATTTTCTTGAATTCTGGTATGGTAGGACATTCCCTAGTAGGGTGTCCTGTTAGTGCATATATTCCACACACTTGTTCTATGGAAGGGCCAACATCAACTTAATGAACCTTTTTCATTTCAAAAGCTTCAAGCTTTCAAGACAAAATGGACATTTTTGCTCTTTGGTCATCATCATCTCTCAATACATACTTACCCCTTGAGAGGTAGATGATCTAACTTCAACAGTGGTAGGAAAGGATGAGTCTCACATCTAAGAACTATCAGATATGGTCTCAAAGAAATTGAATGCCTCATCCGGACTTTTACCCATAAATTCTCCTTGGGCCATCATTTCGACAAACTGACGCAGTTTAGTGGGCAATGAGTCATAGAAAAATCCTACCATAGTCTAATTCTCAAAAGCATGGTGTGGGAAGGTTTGGAGCAAATCTTTAAGTCTCTCCTAACTTTGGTAAAATATTTCCCCTTCTTTTACCAAAAAAAATCATAATTTCCCTTTTGAGTGTGTTGGTCTGATGTAAGGGAAAAAAATTCCTAAAAAAATTATTTTGGAAGGTCTGCCAGTTAGGCATGGAAAGAGATTTTAAAGAATTTAGCCATTGTATAGTTTTATCTTATATAGAGAAAGAAAAAAAATTCATCTTCGCTAGTTCCGAATTGTCTTCAAATGTTCCATACACTTCCTCAAAATCTTTGATATATAGGTAGGGATTTTCGGTATCTAACCCATAGAAAATAGGTAACAACTGTGCAGTCCCTGACTTTACTGTAAAGGGGGGAGCATTTTCAGGAAAGACAAAGTAAGAGCGGACACTATTTCTTGTGATATTTAATTAATCCCTCAAGGTTCAAATGTTAGACATTTCCACCTCCTCTATAGGGACTTCTCCATTCCTGCCATTATTTTTCATAATACTCTCACAAGAGTCTGTTACTGATCTAGGTAAATTCGGTTCAAGCTGATTCACAGTCCCAGAAGATTTTGCTGGTAAATTTTGATAGTTAGTAGCATCCTTAGGCATAAAATAAATAAAAATAAAACAAAACAAAATTATTCATAGTAAATTAACGAATATACACAAAGAGGAAAGGTCTTTTAACTTTTTACCTTAAAATACGTTTTATAAGTTCCCCGGGAACGGTGCCAAAAACATGACTTGATCCGAAGTGTGTACACTCAAGTGCTGGCGATCAAGCTGTAGTAATAATCCAGTTTGAGTTTGGAGTCGAATCCACATGGAACTGTTGTTGGTATTTCAAAGTAAGTAGTAGTAGAGACTGAATGACTATGATCCTGGTGATTTGAAGTTTGTGTGATGGATGTAGATTTTCTGAACAAAATATAAGATTCTTTCTAGGCTAGTTTCCTAGACAAAATATAAGAAAGGTTCAAATTAAAGAAAGTCACTCTTTATTTTGAGGATCTGGACAAGTAGTTAATCATCTGGTTTATTATATTTATGCTTGATAACTCAATTAACTCTCGTGTCAATGGCAAATTAATCAAAAGATAAAGATAGACTCTGAGAATTAAGCACATGATTCTGATGTCTTTCTAGAAGTTTACAAGCATTGTCTGTACCAAGACTTAGCCCGTCTACAAACAAGCAAGTGTTTCTACAAGGCATCCAATCATGGCATTAATATTCCATTATTTAAATGAAGTACGATAAAGGGGAGGATTGAAGGGAAATCATGAGGATCTAGTCGGGGTACTTGCCTTAAAACGAAACATATTTCTTTGGAAGAGTCATCTATGTCATAGAAATAACCACGATTATAAAAAGTGTCTTAACTTTGCTAGATGCAATCAATCATCCAATAATCAAGGGGATATAAAAATTAAGAATTAGAACAAAGCTCAAATATAATTTCTGGATAATTTATACATGTCCTTCACCTCTTACTAAAGAGTGAATGAGAAACTACTTACTCATCATGGCTTTTGTAAAATTAGAAAAGTGAGTGATTCTCATCCCTCCAAGTAGAGAACTTACAAAATAAAAAAACAACAAACAAGGAGGTAATCTTCAACAAAGAAAAAGTGAATCACATTCCACCCTTCACGACTTTGGCAAAGCTTACAAAAAGTGAAAGAGTTTCACTCCTCTAAGAAAGAAGGAAGCTCAAGCTATGGAAATGAAAAAAAATAAACAATAAAGGTCGAAGAAAGCTAGACACTTTTGGAGGGTTTCCACCACAACCAAAAGATGGGCTATCTCTCTTGATATATAAAAGCAGGTACAAATACAAGGGGAGTCTAAGCCTCCAACATGATTGCTATGACAAGTAGATAAAAGATTAACTAAACAACTACAAGGGGAGTCAAAGTCTCCATCATGGTTGTTATAGCATGTATGTAAAGACTACAAGTAAATAAAGAAACTAAAACTCTTAATACAAGCAAATGAATCTAGCTAAATGAGTGGGAGTCTAAGCCTCCTTTCAAACTCTAGTTCCTTAATGTCACAAGAGAAAAGAACTACAAGTTTTTTTAGAGAAAAAGCTCCACATTACAAGCTCCCAGCATGGGAGTATTTATAGGAAAAAAGGGAGAAAAGATAAAAAAAGGTGAATAATGTTTGCCGCCCAATGTTCACCAACTACTCTGCAGACAGTCTATAGGGGACAT
This sequence comes from Ilex asprella, assembly GCA_023539305.1. Taxonomy (NCBI): domain Eukaryota; kingdom Viridiplantae; phylum Streptophyta; class Magnoliopsida; order Aquifoliales; family Aquifoliaceae; genus Ilex; species Ilex asprella. The sequence goes on along the minus strand of CM042202.1, from coordinate 448,722 downwards.
TCGAACGTTGTTCTGTATTTTTCTAGTGTGGATGTTCAAACGTTGTCTGGCGTTCGAATGCCAGATGGGGTTTGACCATATCACTCAAGTGGTTTATGGTCCTATGTGGAAACCTCCTTCCATACTCCATGCAGAGCTTGGCGTTTTGCACTCATTACATAGGTCTTCAGTGGATGTTCGAACGTGGTACTCAAGTGCACTTCTTTATTTGTTGCAACACGCCATGTCTTCAGTCTTGTTTTGTCAGTGCTCCAGTGGACGTTTCAATGTTAGTTGGCATTCAAACGTAGTACTCAAGTTTCTCAGGGTCTTGGTTCTTGTCAGGAACACACACTATCTCAGCAGTTTAGTTTTGGCCTGGTTTAGTTTGACATTCGAACATGAGTTGGCATTCAAACTTCATTGCCTTGGTCCAAGCTTTTCCAAATTTGTCCTTCATTCTAGTGGTGTTGCATCCTAGTGTGATATTTGTTGACTTTGAGCTTTTGTTCACTTTAAGACCTGAAATATCATCACTTAAACTTTATCAATGTATAATCAGTCTTAAAAATGCATGGTAATATGCTAATTTTAAGTACTAATCAGGTTCTAAAATTCATAATTTACAATATAATTACCCGCAACATCAAAAGTTCCACTTATTTTAAAACTCCAATTAACTCTATCACTTGGAGCTATTGAGCACTTTGAAGCTGGGGGTGAGGAGATGGTTGATCAAAAGGAGCCGAAAAGTGTACAAGGGGTAAAAAAATGGACCCCAACATCTAAGAAGCTTCCACAACAAGAAAAATAGATCTTTTCATCAACTGTATAAACTTCGAACTTTGAGTTGAAGCCTTTGCCATCAAACCTCAAATATTCATTCTTGAGGGTGCACAAAACCTTCTCGGTAGTCATAAGTTCTTCCTTGAAGCCGAAGCAAGAAGATGATATATTGAAAGTGTTGAGGAGGCACAAGGGAACAATTGGTTGGACAATTGCTAATATCAAGGGGATAAGCCCCCTCATTTGCACACACTGCATCTACCTAGAAGAAGACTCCAAGTCGTCCTGACACCTATAGAGAAGGCTAAATCCTATCATGAATGATGTGGAGAAGGATGAGGTACTCAAAATACTTGATGTGGGAATCACCTTTCCAATGGCTGATAGTAAATGGGTTAGTCCCACTCATGTGGTGACAAAGAAATCGGGGGACACTGTGGTTGCAAATGATGAGAAAGAGTTTATTCTAACAAGAGTAGTCACCAAATGAGGAGTTTGTATCAACTACCGAAAACTCAACTCTTGCACAAGAAAGGATCACTTCCTTTTGCCATTCCTCGTACAAGTATTGGAAAGAGTAGTCAAACACTTGTTTAATTGTTTCTTGGAGGGCTACTCTGGCTACAATCAAATTGAGATCACTTTGGAAGACCAATAGAAGACTACATTCATGTGTCCCTTCGGCACCTTCGCCCATCGTCGAATGACATTCTAGTTGTGTAATGCCCTAGAGATGTTTCAAATAAGTATTATGGAAATCTTCAGCGACATGGTTGAAAAAATTATGGATGACTTTTCTGTATTTGGGGACTCATTTGAAGGTTGTTTGGAGAACTTGAAGAGAGTACTTGAGAGATGTGAGGAGAAAATTTTAGTTCTCAACTGGAAGAAGTGCCACTTCATGGTGACACAAGGGATAGTGCTTGGGCACATCATTTCGAAAAAAGGGATCGAAGTCCACAAATCTAAGGTTGATGAAATTTTCAACCTCCCCATACCGAAAGTCGTCAAAGAATCAGGTCCTTTCTTGGCCAAGTCAGTTTTTACCGTCATTTTATAAAAGTTTTTAGTGCATTGGAACGACCCTTAATCAAATTGCTTTCCAAATATGTCCCATTTTTGTGGTCGGATAATTGTGAGGCATCATTTAAAAAACTCAAAAGCATGCTCAATACACCTCTAATAATGTGGCCACCCAAGTGGGATTGACCATTTGATCTCATGTGCAACGCGAGTGATTACGCTGTCGACACTATGCTTGGTCAACGGGAAGAAAAGAGATCATATGTAATATACTACACTAGTAAAACTCTAAATGAGTCACAAATGAATTACACTACCACCGAAAAAGAGTTGCTAGTCGTAGTATTTGCATTGGACAAATTTCGGTCTTACATAATTGGCTCACCTATTGTAGTCTACACTGATCACTCTGCTTTGAAGTATATTTTTTCCAAGAAGGATGCAAAACTGAGACTCATTAGGTGGATCCTCCTCCTACAAAAAATCAAAATGACAATCAAAGACAAAAAAGGAGTTGAGAACGTAATGTCGGACCATTTGTCCCGACTTGTGGTTCAAGATGCCGAAGAGCATATTCCTATCCCTGAATCCTTTCCCAATGAGCATTTATTTTCCATTCATTATGTTTGTCCTTGGTATGCTGACATTTGTAATTATCTTGCTACATGACAAATTCCACCACACTGGAGCCTGTAGGATAGACAGAGATTTATGGCAGGTGTGAAGTACTTTTACTTTGACAACTCATACTTGTTCAAATACTACCCTGACCAACTCATGAGGAGATGCGTATCTGAGAATGAAAAATGGGAGGTCCTTGCATTTTGCTATTCTGAAGCGTGCGGTGGACACTTCTCTTCTGAAAAAGACTTCGCCCAAGGTTTTGTAATATAGTTTTTATTGGCCTTCTTTAATTAAGGATTGTGTTTTATTTCGTAAGAAATGTGATAGGTGCCATATATTTGGTAGTGTGACCCATACGAATACGATGTCATTGTCCCCCATTTTAGTAATTGAGATATTCAATTGTTGGGGCATTGACTTCATGGTTCCATTCCCTATGTCTTTTGGTTACCTCTATATTTTTTTTTCAATGGACTATGTGTCTAAGTGGGTAGAGGTCATCCCATCCAAGACCAATGACCACTAGGACATGGTCAAGTTTGTAAAAAAGAACATCTTTTTTAGGTTCGGGATGCCTCGTGCAATGATAAGCGACGGTGGTTCTCATTTCTGCAATAGGCCATTTGCATCTTTAATGCATAAGTATGACATCACAAACAAGGTGTCCACCACTTATCAACCACAAACCAATGTCCAAGCTGAGTTGGCCCATAGGGAGATCAAGAACAACTTAGAGAAAATGGTGAACCCTAATAAGAATGATTGGTCACTTAGGTTGACTGATGCTCTATGAAGTTACTACACTGCTTACAATACCATTCTAGGTATGTCACCCTATAGGCTAGTCTATGGTGAGGCTTGCCATTTTCCAGTTGAAATAGAGCACAAGGCCTATTGGGCCATCAAGACCTTAAACATCAACATGTGAATATCCGAAGAGAATAGGAAGTTGGAGTTGAATGAGTTAGAGGAGATCCCTAGAGATGCATATGAGAGCTCAAGAATTTCAAAAGAAAGGGCTAAGATTTTTCAAGATAAATCCATTTTAAGGAATTCATTTGAGCCTGGACAAAAAGTGTTCTTGAATAATTCTTGACTTTTCATCTTCCAAGGAAAACTTTGATCTCATTGGGATGGCCTCTATCTTGTCATGGTGGCCTACCCCAATGGATTCATGAAAATCACAAACCCCGAGGATGTTAAAACATTCTAGGACAATAGTCAAAGACTTAAGTCATTTTTTGAGGGTTTTGAGGGTCAAAAGGTGAAGGAAGATTTGTTGGATCTGGTTTACCCGGACCTTTTGGAGGATTAACTGTTCATGTAGCTTTTAGTTTACAGTCGCTTTCTTTTATCATTTTCTTTCCAAGTTATTTCGTTTACTTATTTTATCTTTGTGCATAGTGTTTTCTTTCTTAGTGCACATATTGGTGTTTTTGTCAAAGCTCCATACGAGGTGTTTTCTAACTCCACTTATCTTTTTAAGTCCATCATTTCATAGCATATCTTTTTGTAGCATTGAGGACAATGCATGAATCAAGTTGGGAGTGAGTTGTACCATGTATGTTACACCAATGTTTGTGAAAAAAATTTGTAGATAATACCAATTTTTTGTGGTGAAATTCACCTTTCACATGTTCTACAGATTTTTATTTTAGAATAGTTGAGAAATATGTGAAAATTTTGAAAATTTTTATGAAAAATATCTTAATGTTGACCTATATTCCCTCATTCAAAGTGTCACAGATTTATTAACATTTTGATCTTTGTTTTTAATTGTTAATACATAAGCAAATTATATAAGTTTATCCTATTCTAAGTGTATCACATACTTGTTTGCTTTTGAACTAAACCATAAGTGCACCATGAACGTGTAATTTTGACAATTTACTAATTGGTTTCACATTTTAGTGTTTGACATGAATAGTGGAGATGAGTAAGTAAGAATGAGAGCCTTAGTGCCAATCCTTGTTGGAGGGAACTTACTTTTACTCAAAGAACAATTTTTCAAATTCAATTATATTCAATAATCTCATTATGCTTGTTTTGGTTAGAGTGTGTTGGGTAATTGTTTGACTTTGTTTTGAAATGTAAAATGCTCTCCCATGCTTATCTAGAAATGATCTTAGGCCATCTTCGATTTACTTTGAGCCTAAACCCTTGTTCTTATGAAATTATTATCCCTAGTGTTGTGATTGAGCCTTATTAAAAATTCATTTCCATGCCACACAATTGACCAAGCCAATGCAAAATGATAAAAATTTACCACACCTTGGTTATTCTGAGAATTGACTATGATTGAACATGAAAAAGAAGGAATGGCGATGTGGAACCCAACAAAGGGATAAATAATATGGAATTCAAAAGTTCAATGAAAAAGAATGAAGAATCCAAGAAAAGGGGTGAATGAAGAAAGAATGATCAAAGCAAAAGAAAAATGTTAAGAAAAAGAAGAAAAAAAATAAAGAGTGAAGTAATGGTGTTAGACTGAAAATCCCATAAAAGGGAGATTTTTGTGAAATAAAGGTCTTTCACTTGGAACAACCCTCTTTGTTATCCTCCGTCCTTCATTTTGCTTACCTCATTATTACCCCCAAGGCCTAATTACAACCTTTGAGTTCTAAATGATCTAGAGAAAGCATGGGAGAAAAGCACACTTTTAAAGAAAAAAAAAATTGATTTTGCTATCTAATGCCCTAGCATTCCTTTCATGAGATTATGTCAAGGTTGTTTCATTTTTATGCATGTACTTCACTTTTGGAATATATGTGAGGATACTTTGTTTTGTGCATAATATTCTATCTCGCATATACACATGGAGAGCATGCCAGGATAACCACAGTGTGATTCATTGTTGAGAGACACCCTTGGTGAGAGTTGCATTGAAGCTAAATTTGGATTGCCAAGTGAATTTGAATTTTGTTGGGTAAATGTTTAAATTACATGTCCATTTCACATGCACACGAGTTTGAAAATGAATGTATAGGTGCATACTCTTGAATAGCATTTAAAGCCATGGTGATGCTCATGTGTGCTAGATTTGGGCATTTAAACAGTGTGTTATGTAGCCCTATGCTTAAAGGATGGGGAAATATCACTCAAGTGTTTGATATTGGAATACCTTTGTCATTTAAATCTATATTTTGTATTTTGGGCATTTTTTTTGGTAGTCAAATTTATAAATCTATGTCATGTGTTTTGAAAGCATCAAAATTTTAAATCATATCACAATTTCAAAAATGACTTGGGGCATGATCAGTCAATTGTGGTTCACAATAATAATTCATGTTTTTTGGTAGAGTAAAGGGCATAAATAGGGTGTTAGAATGTGTAGGGATTGATTTAGATTAGAGTGGAAGTGAGAATGGGAGCACGTAGGTTATTTGCAAACCTACCGGTACTTTTTTGTCCAGTGCACAAAATCTATTAGTAGGTTTTGCCTAGAAGGCTGAAAATTAGGGTTTTAAGTCATTTTTTTTTTGTGAACTTTTCATTTCCCCTCTTCTATTTTAACTCCCAAGCACTCCTTTGTCCCTCAAATCTTCTCTAAGCTTCAAAGAACAATCACCCAACCACCAATTCCTCCATTGCTCATATATATAATTAGTTATTACTTGGATTTGACTGACATTTTTTAGATTTCCTCACAAAACCCTAGGTTTCTAATTTTCCTCCAAATTTCATTTTCTCTTAGGGTTTCTCCAAAACCTTGAAATCTTTTGCAATGGCTCGGTTAGGAAAGATTTCCCTTGATGTTTTTGAGCCCATGGAGCAACTCTTGATGTGGTTTTTGTCATTTTTGGGTATTAGGGCACTATTGATCTTCATGGCCCATACAAAACGCACAGGCTCGGGCTCTCCACAACCCGCAGGCACTAGTTCCTGCAAGAGGGGTGAGGAGGGCCCTAGTATCGGAAATAGAGGAAAGGAGGAAGAAGCTCGCAACCAAAGCATCGACGAAAAATATGTCACATGTGAGCGTTTTGTGGATAGGATCACTCTTGGGCCGAATAACAAAGTGGTGAGAATCATAGAGGGGCATTGGATTGGAATATGGTTCGAGCCAATTAGCGGATTTAACTTGACAAAGTGCAGGGAATTTTATAAAAAGTTGAATGTGCTGGACAAGGATGGTTGTATTCTCATAACGAATATGAAGGGGAAGACTTTTGATGTGACCCCAGATTTTAGTGCTACCTTGATGAATTACCAGAGGCCTCCCCCTAACACCTCGGTGTATCCACACAACATCCCTAGAGTAAAGTCAATCCCGAAGTATGTGGGGCTAATCTATGAGGACCCAACCCAATTCAGGGGACAATTTAAGTCAGGGGCTTCAAGCACTCCTATGGGATTATAAACAAGGTTTTCCATTACAATTTGATCCCCAAGGGTGCTAAGAAGAGCCCAAATGTGAAAGAGCACACCCTTCTCCATGCGTTTATGACTGTGAAGGCTATGGATGTGGCCTTTTTGATTTGGGAGTTTATGAAGGAGTTCACTTAAGCTAGAAAGCCAAAGATGAATCTCTCATTTGGCAATCTTGTCACTAAGATGTGTTTTTACAGCAAGGTTAAAGGATATATCTCTAATGTGTTGACACCCCCAAAACAGGAGCTATTGGGAATTCTTGTAGTAGTAAAAGGCAAGGGATGAGTAGGGGTGAAAGAGCCAGAGCCCTGAGACCTGAGCCATCCTCTGCTGAACCATCCTATGTTAGACTATCTACTTCTGGGCCTTCCACCTCTGTCCCAATCTGCACTGTGTCACAACGCTTGGATGCTTTGGAGGGGACGATGCACGGGATTTTATTGATGATGACTCGGCTTTTTTAGCATACCTTCCCTGGTGAGCCTATCCCCAGTGGACTTCCGCCTCCGACTTCTAGACCCTTTACCTCTGCCCCATGGTTTCAACTGTTGTTGAGGTGGGAGATTTTGATGACGATAATAATTCTGGAGTCGAGGAGGAAGAGAGTGATAAGGAAGAGATGGATGAGGGCAAAGAGTAGTTGTGTCGTCGTGTTGTTTGTTATTTATTTGTTTTAGTTATCGCATAATTAGGATTAGAGTTATCTGCCTAGCTGAAGTGTCTTTAGGATTTTGGGCCATTTTGTTTTTGAATTCTAAATCCTTGTACTTAAATTTTTGAAAGTAATTAATGAAAAGTAGCACAGTTGTTCGTTTTATCTTGTCCAAGTCTATTTCTTTATTTGCATTGTGATTTTTGCATTTTGATTGTTTTGTGATGTATGTGCGTAAATGGATTGTTCTAGTTTTACACTTTGCGATTTGAAAATAAAGTTTGCTAGGAGCTAGCAAAACTCAAGTTGGGGGGTCTGATTAGCACAAAATATTGCACATCATGTATACTTTTATATCCATTTTACACTTTCTTTTTAGGGTGGAAATGGGAAGAGATGCAAATAATCAAACAATTAATGAAGTTGTTGTACGATTTTAGGTAAAGAGTTGGATATGGCTTGAATTAATTCCCCATCGTAGTGCTCAAAGTCAATGCAGATGAGGGGCAGGTTCAACGAGAAGATTGGATGATAAAAAGATCAAGAAAGTAGTAAATCAAGTAAAAACCTATCGGTAGGTTCACTCAGAAACTATCGGTAGGTTTGGCACACTAGAGTTGTATCTATCGCAAACCTTCCAGAAGGTTTTGTGTAGTGGAACAAAACCGACCGCTAGGTTTTTTCATCGACCTACCAGTAGGTTTTGCTAAAAAGCACCAGATTCTCCAACTCAGCTCTACTTGTTTGTGGGTCCCACCTATGCTTGTCTTACACATCCCTTCAAATTTTCTACATTCAACAATGCCTACCTACACTACAAATCTGACTTTGCAGGATTTAGGATGGGAAAGGAAGAGAGAAAAAGAGGGAGCCTAGTGGGTGCAAGCTATGCTTGTCCTAGCCTTTCCAATACATCATCCTACCTCCCATTGATGGGTGACCTGTACACACAAGCTATAGGAGCCTCATGAACGAAACTGCAAGGATTTCTAAACCATTATTTAGCATTTTAGAGAGAGAAGCTCAAGGAAGAAGATAGTTTAGAGAGAGAAAGTTTGGATTTTTATATTTTCTTACCCATTTCACTTGTAGTAAGTTGTAATACTCTTAGAATCTTCATTTATTGCACTTTAATGTCATTTATTTCTAGTGTATTCAAAGTTTAGTTGTGTATCTTTGAATCTACCATCGTTACATTTAAGTTTTTCTTCTCAAGCTTTCCAAATGGGTATTAAATGCACTTATCTTTGTAGTTAACTTTTCTTTACATTATTACAATTTTAATCTCCATTTCATTACCTTGTCTCTTTACACATTGTATGTCTTTGCATTTATTATGAATAGCGAAGTTTTTAGTTAGTTAATCCAAGGGAGATTTCCTTCTGGGTATGCTAAATCAACTCCTTCTTATTCCTCTTCATAGTGTAAGTACATTGGTTTAACTAGGTTTAGTGCGGATGTGGTTGTGAGATCTTGATACACTGTAGATTTGTCATGAGTATGCTTGAGCCTACACCTCCACATTAGTCGCTCACTTCCTACAAATCAATCAAGCACCGATACCCCATTGGAAGAATAATTTGAGTAGATTTATTATTCCCATTGGAATGACCTTCGGATCAACCAACCTTGTTTTCATTACATTTCAATAAAAAAAATCCACTCAGCAAAACACAAACTCACAAGATTTTACACTTTTCTATTTTTACAAAATCACTTTCAACACACTTGACCCTTTCTTCCCTGAGGAGATGACCTTGGAATACCCATTCCATGTAAAACTCGGCACTTGCAAGTCTCTGGACGCTTAGGGAGTACTTTTGCAAACACACATTTTCATCCACACGCACGTTTTCTCCGTTTCTATCATTGAACCCAAGGGAAAGTGACACTCACCTACACACAAAATTCATATAAAAATTCAAGGGTTCGTGTTTGGAGATTAGGGTAAACACAAGCAAGCAATCGACATATGATGGTGGTGGCGGTGGTTTTTGTGATGTAGAAGTGCGGGTTCTCTTGCCCTCGTTGCTCTTAGGAGGAGTCATGAGTGTATAATAAAACTAAGGAAACTTAAAAGAAAAGCTAAGGTATGAAGGGAAGGAGAAGAGGAGGGAAGACAAGAGATTTTGAAGTTTGAAAATGGGGTTACAACACCTACTATTTATAGACAAAGATCAGAAACTGCATCCAGACATGGGACAAGTGACATCCAGACGTCATTAAAAGGTGGACAACTAGCATTTAATAAACACGAATTTGAATGTGAAAATAAGTGACGTCCAGATGCGATTAAACATTTACACTTTATCCAGATGTGAAAAAAATTAAGTCTAGACATGGATTTCTGATAGTGTCTCCCATTTTTCCTAATGAAGCGACGTTTCAGATTTGACCTTTTAAGCCCGAACTTGAGGTTCTGGGAGCTTTTTTTTTTTCAAAAAATCAACACAAAATTAAGACATAAACTAAGACAAACACAACAAGATGATTTGACAGTACATGACTATTTAACTGTGCAGGCCGCTAAACAAGAGCATGATGTGTGATCCCACCACCCAACCTAAAACATGACATTGTCCTCAATTTATGATCAAGAAAGGGGAAATTCACAAAAGGATGCTAAATAATAAGGGAAAGATTTTACCTCAAGAGCTATTGTGCCAACCTAAAAACGACAGAAGTAAGACATAGAATTATAACACATCTGTACAAAAAGTTAGTAGTTTGACAAAATTACTCATAGTGTGGATCCACCAACTCAATGAATTCAACTTCTCAAACCACACCTTCAAAAAAGGATTTCAACCATTGACCATTCACCTTAAAGGTATTCCCATTCTTGGGATTTTCAATCTCAACTGCCCTATAAGGATACACTTATTAAGCAATGAAAGGATCGGTCCACCTTGAGTTTAAATTTCTGGGAAAAAATACAATCTAGAATTATAAAGGAGGACTTTCTAAGATGGTTCAAAAGATTTTCTCAAAATATGCTTGTCATGAAAATTTTTCATCCTCTTTTTACTAATCAGAGAGTTGTCATATTGATAAGTATATAATATTGCATATGTAACGGTCTCATCACAAGCATTTTAACTCAACTTTTGCATATAAGTACTTAGACTTTGTCGAAATTATGAATAATGTTGAATTTTTTATGTAGCGTAAATTATGTATTTTAAAACCTTACAACTAAGTATGGGTGTGTGATGAAGGAATGGACACATTACACAAGGATTTGGAGGCTTAAAAGTTGTAACACCCCAAAATACACCCTGGACGGCATTACATTCAATCACCACTCATACCATGAGAGCACTAAGATAAACCATCAATAAAAGACTTCCTAACAGTAATCCATGACATTTACATCAATATCCCAAAAGAATATGCCATCTTTGGTCTTTACATTCCCAATGAAAATTTACTATTATAGCGCAGCGGAAATTACAAAAGAAATCTAGACTATACAGTGTTTCCAAAATAGTATTCTAGTCTAGAACAAAAAGTAAACGACATCTCTAGATGTCCCACTTGGGATCCAGGTATCCCTCTAGTGAAGCCTCCCCAAGGTACGGCTCGTTAGCACCGAGTACATCCTCTGGCCCGACATCTGAAAAAGGTTCAACTGTAGGGGATGAGCACGAAGCTCTGTAGAAAAATTCTCCCAAACCCATACAAGGTTTAAAAAAAATCATATAAAGCGGTTGGTCTCATTTTTAACATAACATAAATGCATAATTTGGAATAAAGCAGTGACATTTAAAAAAAGATCTCAAATTTATTTCAAAAAATTACTTAAATTGATAAACGAGCAATCACACACAAATAATAATCATTAATGGTTATAAAAAATTCCCAATAATTTTTTAGGTAGGTGGCTTACTTTGTGGTAACCCCCACCTCCTTTTAGGTCACCTTGGATTCTCAAACATCCTTACCGGGAACCTCTTGGGAAGGGGTGAGCATCCTTATAAGGAACCTCTCACTATAACGGACTTATTTCTCAAGCATCCTTACCGAAAATCTCTTGAGAAGGGGTGAGCATCCTTACAAGGAACCTCTCACTCATGTGCGTCACCAACAACCCAACCAAGCATACGATTCCACAATTATCCCAATTTACAAGCATTTATCTAAAATCCCAAAAGATATCATGCAACAATTTCACAACCAACCAAGAAAAGTACATGAGATCACAATAGCATCCTTTTATGGTTCTATATGAAACACTAAGGTTTGGAAATCAAGAATTAAGAACAATTTAGAGAAAAGTTCATCTCTCTTGAAATCTAGGGTTTTTAATCAAGGAAAAGGATTCAAGGGTTAATCAAACAATATTGTTGTTTAAATCATGGTAATAGTCACAAGGGTATTAAGAAATGATGATTATATAGCCTACATGTATAATTTAAAGTGAAGAGATTACATATATATAAGTCATAGCCTCAATGTAAGTGAATGAGAGAAAACCCCTACCTTGAATCTTGAAGAACTAGGGCTTAGATTCTTGAATATACCCTTAATCTCTTGTAATTTTTCTTTGATCTTGAGTTCTCTCCTTCTCTCTCTCTCTCTAAGTTTTTCAAGGGTTTGAAGGGTTGAAATATGGCTTAAAGAAGTGTAGTAAGGTATTTATAAAGAGAAGAAAATCGGGCTGTTCGCGAACAGAAAAATTCAGATTTTAGCGTCGACTACCGGTAGTTGATTTTGACTACCGGTAGCTCGGGTACGTTGGGAACTCGACTACCTGTCGACTACCGGTAGCTAAAGCTCTCGGTACACTTGACTGCTGGTTAACTACCGGTAGTCAAAGTGCACTGCCTTGTCGACTACCGGATGACTACCGGTAGCCACTGCCCAGATTTTTTTTTTCTGAATTCCAGTGCAGTTTTGACCCATTTAGAGGTTGAATTGGAAAATTTTCATGAAATACACCTTTGTAGCCCTAGATGTCTAATATCTACTGTCCACATTTCAGATCAATTGGAGTTGAAAATAAAAAGTTAGGATCTAAATAGTAGACAGTGTCCAAAATCCTTTATAACCAAATTTTCTCAAAAAATGTGTTTTAACTCCAAAATACTTTCTAACTCCTAATACATCTCATATTACCTCTCCCAATGTTTTCCGACCTCCCGGATTCCATGGAAATCTTATTTTGACCTAAAAGTATTTAGAAATTCATCTAATCACCATTTCCAAGTTTCAACGTCTTTGAACTCAAACTTCCCAATCAATATGCGTCTCTAGTACTAAAATCTATATGGTTTATTCTTACCTCATTATACATATTCACATATTCACAATAATATTTTACTATATATATCTATAAAAATATATATATAAAAAATACGGGGTGTTACAAAAGTGAAGAAATCAAGAAGGTATTGGTGCTTGGAAACAAAGGCACTAGCACTTACACCATTTGGTTACAGTACCACTATTTTCCTCCATTTTCACCATGATCTACTTCGAATTTGAAAAAGTTCAAAACATGAAAGTTGTATATCTGGATGTCTTTTATATTATGTCATAATTTCAGCTCAATCAGATGGTTGGATCAAAATTTATGACAATTCTGCAAAAACTAGTCTAAAGCAGACAAAGTGTACTCGTACACTTCGAACTTCGATAGGCTTAGAGTACCGGTGCGCTGCCCAGAACAGCCCTGAACACCTGTAAATCATCCCCACTTACTTTGGGTGTCCCACTATTGATTCTCCAACTTTCTTCTTACTTTTCTTACACATCTACATGCTTCCTACACCATGTTGAAGACTTTAAAGGCAAAGGCATTAATGAGGATGGGAGAGAAGGGGGCTGCCTAGAGAGTTTCTGGGTAGACTTGTCCTAGCCTGCCAAGCATTCAAATCAACCTTGCATTGATAAGAGACTTGCACACACCTTGGGGGGACTACCATGGATGAAATTGCATGTCTCTCACACTTCACATATTTAGCATTACACAAACCATTGACGGGTGGCTACCTAAGCCTAGGAGTAGTTCAATGAAGAAGAGGAAGAATAGTGTAATAAAAGCTTATGTTTTTGCATTTTCTTCACTCATTCCATTGCAATAAGCTGTAATTCTCCTATAATCTTTATTTCTTGCATTGTAATCTCCTTTATTTCTAGTTTAGTTACATGTTCTTCAATCCGCCATTATTGCTTTCAAGTTTTCTTCATTTCCTGCTTTAAAATAGGTATTGTATTTCTTTCTTTATAGTTCTAGTTTTTCTGCTTTAAGTTAAATTTCCTGCTCCATTTCAATTATGTCTCTCTACATTATGCATGTCTTGTCTTTTATTATGAGCAGCTAGCTTTAAGTTGGCTAACCCAAGGGAGGCCTCCCCTTGAGGATTCCATTTCAACTCTTCTTCTTTCCTCTACTTGGTGTACGGTGGTTTGGTTTGACTGGGTTGAGAGTGGATGTGGTGGTGAGTCTTTGATATTCCATAGACTTGGTCGCGGTTTATGCTTGGATCCTCACCATTTCATCTCTAGCTTCCCACGAATGAATCGTTCATCTATGCATCATTAGAAGGAGGCTTCAAGTTTAGCTGGGATTCCCATTGGAATGACCTCTTTGGATTAACCAACACTTGTTTTCATTTCTTTTTCATTCACAAATTTCAAACACCGAAACTCACACAGAAGATTTTAAACTTTTCCATTTTGACAAAATTACCTTCACACACTTGAACTTTCCTTCCCCGAGGAAAGGACCTTGGAATACTTTTTCAAGTAAAACACGATACTCAAAAGACTCTTTGCGCTTGGGGAGAACTTTTGTTCAAACATACATTCTTCTTTTCATTCCATTTCTTATTCCACCATTTCATTGCTCCATTTCCCATATCATTCAAGGGAGAGTGACACTCCTTTCACACATAAGCCATATATACACATTTGAGGGTGATGTGCAGAGACTAGGGAATATACTACAACATAAATCACCAAACATTTTTGGCGATGTAGCCAGGGAAGATTAAGCATCGAGTTCAAAGGAAATTTTGGATGGCATATGTAAGTCTCACAATTTTCATCACGGCCCAAGGTATGTCATCTCATTTGTAAATAGTTTGTTGTAGTTTGTGTTTTATGTAATGTTTCATAATTTTTATCAACATGTATCAAAGTCCCAAAATTTTAAAAATGTGTGTGTGATTTATGAAAAGTGTGGACACATTACTAGTGAGTGCCCATTAAATTATTCGGTTCAAGACTTTGCATGCAAAGGCTCAAATTTAATTTGGGTCGTTGAAAACTTTTACCCCAACTATTTTGTTACACCGAGTTATCCGAGTTATGGTTTGGAGAATGAACCCTATAATTTTTCATCCAATCTCACACCACCAAATGAATTTTGCCACTATCCAACATATAGGGACTTAACTAAAGAAGAATTGGAAAATATTTTGTGAAATTTTATGCAATATCAAATGGAATTCAATGCCCAAATAACCCAACAACTTGATAAATTGACTAATGCTATAATTGTTATGCATTAAGAACAACGCCTTGAGCATAGTCAATGTATTGAGGATAATCATCCCAATGGAGTGCAAATTGATGTTGAATCTCCCACCACTCTTGATTGTGAAAAAACTGATGAAGTTATTATCTCACATGAGGCTAATGAGCCCAAGGTCATTTTGTCATCTAGGAGTGGTGTTGAGGTTCACAATTTTCAACTTGAAGATGGCATTGAAATGGAGTAGAGTGGAGAAACTTTTAAAGATAAATTGTATACTACATTGTTGGTATTGCATAAACTTGTCTATACATCTGTTTGGTTGAGATTTTTGAATCATTATCCTTTGTATTGTTGGATAGATTGGATAGAAAGGGCATTTGCACAGCAAAAAAAAATTAAAGTCAAAAAAATCAATGGGCGCAAGCTTATATTCGAATTGAAGCTAGATTGACATGTGCCCTTTTTGTTTTGTTTCCATGTACATAGTCGTTAGATTTCTTTTATTGTTATATTTTTATTTTTCCTTCATAAATGTTGTAATGCAGATTTTAGCATGAAGGTTGTTTACCTCTTTTTAATTTGGACTCATTTCACTTTGAGCATAATTGTAGCAAATCTTATTGGGTATCATGTTCGAGTCTAAGTTAGGGGGTGTAAACAAGCTCTTTTGTGTTTCATTTTCCCTAAATGTTTATATCAAAAAAGGGGGAGTATCTCATTTCCCATGTTACTTTCATTTTTCTCATTGCATGATTCCTTGTGCATTGAGGACAATGCATGGTTCAAGTTGGGGGTTAGGTGTACCATTTACATGTTCCACCATTTTTTGTACATAATAGTTGGAAATATAAAAATTTTGAAAAATTTTTATGGAAAATATCTTATGTTGAACTATATTCCCCTATCCTAATTGTTGTGGGAGTTGTGATAACTTTATCTTCATTTTAAACTTTGAATACATGAGCACATTATAGACGTTTATCCTATTGCAAAGAATATCACATACTTGTTTGCTTTGGAACTCAACCATAAGTGCACCATGAACTTGTAATTTTAGCAATTTACAGATTGAGTTCACATTTAATGATTGACATGAATAGTGAAGATGAGTAAGAACCCATGTGGGCTTTAATGTCAATCCTTGTTTGGAGGAAACTTACATTTACTCAAGGAATAATTTGTCTAATTCCAAATTTGTTCAATAATCTCATTATGCTTGTTTTGGTTAGGTGGATTTGGGTAGTTGATTGAATTTGTCTTGAAATATAATGTGCTTTCTCATGCTTATCTAGAAATGACCTTAGGAGACCTTAGGACATCTTTGATTTTCTTTGACCCATATCCTTTTTCTTGTTAAAAGTTTATCCCTAGTGCCGTGATTGAGCCTTAATCGTAAATTCGTTTCCATTCCACACATTTGACCAAGCTAGTGCAAATTAATAAAATTCAACCTCACCTTGGTTGTTCTTAGTACTGAGTATGAGTGATCATAAAATAGAAGGAAGTATGGTGTGAAAACTCAAACAAAAGGGATGAATGATGTTGAATTCAAAGAGTTGAATGAAAATCCAAGAAAAAGAGTGAAAAGAAGAAAGTAATCACAAAAGAAAAAGGAAAATGTTAAGGAAAAGAAACAAAGAGCGAAGTGATGGTGGCAGACTTGAAATCCCACAAAAAGGGAGATCTTTTTGAAATAAGTGTCATGCACTCGGAACAACCCTCTTTGTTTTCCTATATCCTTCATTTCACTTGCCTCAATATCACCCCAAGGCCTCATTACAATCCGTGAAAGTCCTAAATGATCTAAATAATCATGGTTTTGCTAACTAATGCCCTAGCATTCCTTTTATGAGATTATGCCAAGGTTGTTTTATTTTTATGCATGTACTTCATTTTTGAATTATATGTGAGTATATTTCGTTTCTAGCACAAGATTCTACCTCACATATACACATAGAGAGCATGCCAGGATAACCAATGTGTCTTTCATTAAGAGAAACCCTTGGTGAGTTTTGTATCAAAACTGAATTTGGATAGCCAAAGTGAATGTGAACTCCATTGTGTACATGTTTAAATTACATGTCCATTTCGCACACACACAAGTTTGAAAATGAATGTGTATGTGGATACTCTAGAATAGCATTTAAAGCTATGATGTATTTCATGTGTGATGAGCATGGGTGTGTTGATCAAGGCTATTGTTGACATCCTAGTGCTAGTTAAGATAAGGGAATATACTTTAAATATTATATACTAAGAAAATAATTTTGAAGGTACCTCCACTGGAAACTTTCACTAGACAAAAGTCGTCCACTAGGGATCACCTAGGGGTTTAAAGGCTTGTTGCATATGCTAAATGCAATAGTGGAAGTAGTATAGGTTTATTCTTTGTTTTATTAAATTTTACGTTTTTTTTGCTAGGGACTAGTAAAGCCTAAGTTGGGGGGTGCGATGAGCACATAATATTACATATTTAAGGGCCTCATTGCATGCATTTTAACTCAACTTTTGCATATAAGTACTTAAAGTTAGCCGAAATTAGGAAGAAAGTGAAATTTTCGATGTAGCAAGTAATTATAGCGTAAATTATGTATTTTAGAACCTTGCAACTAAATATGGATGTTTGGTGAAGGCATGGACACATTACATGAGGATTTGGAGGCTTAAAAGTGAAGAAATCAATGAGGTATTAATGCTAGGGAACAAAGGCAGCAGCACCCACACCATTTGGTCATAATACCTTGGGTTTCTTCCATTTTGACCATGATCCACTTCGAATCGGAAAAAGTGAAAAACATGAAAGTTGTAGATCTGGATGTCAACATTTTAGCTTAATCAGACAGTTGGATCAAACGTTATGACAATTCTACGAAAATTGGTCCAAAGCAGACAAAGTGTATCGGTACGCAGTACCAGTAATTTGAACTCTAGTAGGCATAGAGTACCAGTACCCTATAGCCGTACCCTGCCCAGAACAGTCCACAACGCTTGTAAATCATCCCCACTTGCTTTGGGGGTCCCACTATTGATTCTACCACTTTCCCCTGACTTTTCTTACACATCTACATGCCTCCTACACCCTTGTGGATGACTTTAAGGGCAAAGACATCAATGAGGATGAGAGAGAAGGGGGCTACCTGGGGAGTCGCTGGGTAGACTCGTCCTAGCCTGCCAAGCATTCGACTCAACCTTCCATTGATGAGAGGCCTGCACATACCTTGAGGGATCACCATGGACGAAATTGCACGGCTCTCACACTTCATATATTCAGCATTACACAAACCATTGAAGGGTGGATACCTAAGATTAGGATTAGTTCTAAGAAGCAGATGATGAATAGTGTAATAGAAGCTTATGTTTTGGAATTTTCTTCGCTCATTCCTTTGTAGTAAGTTGTAATTCTCATGTAATCTTTATTTCTTGCATTGTAATCTCCTTTATTTCATGTTTAGTTACATGTTCTTCAATCCACCATTGTTGCTTTCAAGTTTTCATCTTTTCTTGCTTTAAAATGGGTATTGTATTTCTTTCTTTATAGTTTAAGTTTTCCTGCTTTAAGTTAAGTTTCATGCTCCATTTCAATTATTTCTCTCTACATTATGCATGTCTTGTCTTTTATTATGAGTAGCTAGACTTTAAGTTGGCTAACCCAAGGGAGGCCTCCCCTTGAGGATTTCATTTCAACTCTTCTTCTTCTTTCCATGTTTTATGCTTGGATCCTCACTATTTCATCCCTAGCTTTCCACGAATCAATCGTTCATCTATGCATCATTGGAGAAAGGTTTCGAGTTGAATCGAGATTCCCATTGGAAT
The DNA here is from genome assembly GCA_023539305.1 of Ilex asprella. Classification (NCBI taxonomy): domain Eukaryota; kingdom Viridiplantae; phylum Streptophyta; class Magnoliopsida; order Aquifoliales; family Aquifoliaceae; genus Ilex; species Ilex asprella. Next base: position 429,991 of record CM042202.1, on the reverse strand, counting down.
GACCTCTTTGGATTAGCCAACAATTGTTTTTCATTTCATTTTCATTCACAAACTTCTAATGCCAAAACTCATACAAAAGATCTTACACTTTTCCATTTTGACAAAATCACCTTAACACACTTGAACTTTCCTTCCATGAGGAGACGACCTTGGAAAACTTTTCCAAGTAAAACACGACACTTAAAAGACTCCTTGCACTTGGGGAGCACTTTTGTTCAAACATACATTCTCCATTCCATTTCATATTCCACCATTCCATTGCCCTAATTCTCACATCATTCGAGGGTGAGTGACACTCCCTTCACACATAAGCCATATATACACATTTGAGGGTGATGTACAGAGACTAGAGAATATACTACAACGGAAATCACCAAGCACATATGTTTCATTTTGGAGTTGCTCAAGTTCATTCAATTGTAATTTCCTTAGTGAGCTTGCATTTTCAAGGCAAAAATTAAAGGACTTAATGGCTGAAAAAGCACTACGTTCTAATTCCACGGGCTAGTGACTAGCCTTACCATAACCCAAATGATAGGGAGTTATGTCAATAGGAGTCTTGTAAGCAGTCTGATAAGCCCATAAAGCGCCGATTAACCTAAAAGACCAATCCTTCCAATCCAGGTTCACTGTTTTCTCAAGAATATGCTTGAGTTCCCTATTGGCAAGCTTGGCTTGCCAACTTGTTTGTGGGTGTAAGGCGTTTGCAACCATATGAGTGACACCATATTTACGCATCAAAATTTCAAAAGGTTGGTTGCTAATATGTGATCTGCCATCACTTATCATGCATAAGGGAAACCAAATCATGAAAATATATTTTCCTTTAAAAATTTCAAAACTGTTATGCTATCATTGTTGCAACATTTTATCGCCTCCACCCATTCAGAAACATAGTCTACTGCCACCAAGATGTATTCATGTCCAAATGTTGGGGGAAAGGGCCCATAAAGTCTATCCCCCAACAATCAAAGATTTCAATTACTAATATAGGGTTTAGAGGCATCATATTTCTTTGGGTTACTCCCCTAAGCCTTTTAAAATGCTCACAACACTTGCAAAATTCATACACATCCATAAACAAAGTAGGCCAATAAAATTCGCATTGTAAAATCTTTGCAGTGATTTTTCGGTGTGAAAAGTGACCACCACAAGTGTCCATATGAAAAAATTTAATTACACTTGTTAGCTCATCATTGGAGACACAGTGTCGAATGATTTCATCCAGGAAATATTTAAACAATTATGGGTCATCCCAAAAGAAGTCGTGTGCCTCCACTGGGAATTTGTTCCTTTCTTGAGCACTACAATGACTGGTTGTTTCACCCTCTTGAGTCTCATTGAGATGAGATGAGATGATTACCAAAAAAGTGTGATTTTCTCCAAGGAAAGCATGTTTCAAGTCTATTGGAAAAGGCTTCAACTCCAACTTGGGCGTTTGAAAGCTTGAGGGAATTAGAGGAGTGGTCTCTAGTGAAAGCTCTCCAAACTTGGATCTTCTCTCTCTCGTCTCAAAAACCTATGAAGAATTTAGAAATTTGGTAAGCTCATTATTATCATTATCAAGTCCTAAGAAGGATCTAGCCTTTTCAAGTAGACATGCTTCAATAGGATCAAACAATGAAGAAACATTAAGTTGATCATACACAATGGAATCAATTAAGTTAACTTTACGAAAATCATCACTCACATCACCCAGTTGCTTACATACATTAAAGATGTTCAACTCTAACGTCATATTTCCAAAAGACAATTTGATCACTTCATTTTGGCAATTAATCAAAGTATTAGATGTAAGAAATGGGCGACCTAAAATGGCAAAAAATTATGCATTTGTGTTTGCAATGGGTTGAGTGTCTAGAATAGTGAAATCAAACGGGAAGTAAAAATTATCAACTTCCAACAAAATATCCTCCACCATACCGCTTGGAATATTAACCAACCTATCTATCAATTAGAGTGTGGCAGAGGTAGGTTTCAACTCTCCAAGTCCCAATTGCTCATAAACAAAGTAGAGAAGCAAATTCACACTAGCTCCTAAGTCAAGTAATGCTTGTTCGATTTTTAATTTCCCTAAGACACGTGTAATGGTGGGACCACCCGGATCCTTGTATTTCGAAGGGGTATTATGCTATCTGATGGAAGACACTTGTTCTGTCAAAAAGCTTTCTTTTGAACATTAAGATTCCTATTGATGGTACACAAGTCTTTGAAGAATTTAGCAAATGATCAAATTTGTTTGATGGCATCTAGCAATGGAATATTAGTCTTCACTTGTTTGAACACTTCCAAAATTTTTGAATTCACATTAGCTTTTGATGGTGAAACCAACCTGTGAGTAAAAGGTTTGGGTATAGGACATTTTGGTGGCTCACTAAGCACATCTTCTATGATTGGATCAACATGGTCTACACCATCATTTTCCCTAGTGGTTTCTTCACTCTCATTAGGCTCTTAAGCCTTCATGATGATGGTCTTATCAATAATCTTTCCACTCCTAAGGGTGGTGATAACCTTCCTTTGTTCTTGGGTGACATTTGGTGTAGAAGAGGAAACCCCCACTTGGAATTAGCCTTGTCGATTTGGTTGAGGTTGTGCCAAAAATTTTCTTTTTTCTTTGTGTCAAGGGGTTGTGGTAAACTTGATAAGTTTATTCTAGATTTCATTTATGGCTTGTTGTTGTTGATTGAAGTTTTAGGTCAATTGGCCAAGGGTTTGAGTGGTTTAGGGATTCATTGTGGTTGGGCTAGTGATGAATTATTGTAATGCGTCCTCCAAAGATATCTTGGTGATGGTGTATAATGGACAATATTGGATAGTCCTTGAGGAGATTGTTGTACGACATTGTCATTTCTCCAACTGAAATTGGGATGAGCTTTTCACCCCAAGTTATAGGATTTGAGTAAGGGTTGTTATAGGGCTTGGAAAAGGCATCCACTACATTGGTTAGGTCACTCAACACCTCCTTCAAAGTGGGGATCATAAGACTCTCATTATTTAAATGTCCTTTGATCTCACAAATTTAGCACAACTCCTCTTGAGGAGCGATTTGGACCTCATTCACTTTTTTTATCTCCATTGTCTCAATCTTCCTAACTAATATTGTAATATTTGCATTCAAGTCATCCTCCTCCTTTAATTGATACTTCCACCTCCTAATGGTGCATTTAAGGTCTTAGACTTAGACTCAGGTGATTAAGTGTCCCAAGCTTGGGCATTCTCAACCAAGGAATCAAAGTAATAGAAAGCTTCCCCTATTTCTTTAGCCATAACTCTCTGTTACACATCATTTCTACCACTTGCCTCATTTGTAAAGATAACATCCCATAAAAAACTTATGATCCGCCAACTTTCGTACCCATGATGAGAGCATGATGCAATTAGCTCCTTGAACCTCTTCCAACATTGATAAAACGTTTCATTTTCTTTTTCAGAGAAATTCAACATTTGAAGCTTCAAATAGTTTATTTTTTGAGTTGGAAAAAACTTTTAATTAACTCTACTTGAATTTCCTGCTATATTCCAATAGACCTTGGCTTAAGGGAGTTCAACTATGTTTGGCTTTATCCTTCAAAAAGAAGGAAAAAACCTTCAAATGGATTATACCCTTCATAACTGTCAAGTCTTGGAATGTGGCACAAACCTCCTCAAAGTCACAGATATGAAATTTAGGCAACAATGCAATCATGTCTGGTTTAACGACAAAATGATGAGCTTGCATGAGAAAAATAATGCATGAAGGTGTAGTGTGACGGGTGGGATGTAAGTACTCTCTCAATGTTCTAGCATTATTAGCATGCTCATTATTTAGTTCCTCATACTCCTCATTGTCTCCATTATTACTCTTAGCATTATACCCCGGTGGGACTGCTTGTGGCATACAAGGATTGTGAACCCTTTGTGTTATTTGAGGTGACCCAGAGTTTCAGACTAATTGGTGGATTTTGTGTCATCCTAAAATGTGTGTGTGCTCGTGGGGGCGTGTCTAATAAATCTCCAAATGATAAGTCAAGATCTTCTGTAATCAATCTTCCACCACACTCTCTATGCCAAGACTTCATGCAACAATAGTAAAATAAAATAACATGCAAGGAAACTGAATGAAAAGTATGTAAAAGTGGAAAGAGTTTATTCAATCTCCGCTTATGCAAAAACTGAGCAAACCTCAAATGACAATGGAACACTTGTCAATTGCGCTTCCTTCATGGCAACAGTGCCAAAAACTTGCTTTGCCTTGGAAGTTGTATACCTAAGTGTAGGTTTTCAAGCAAGTCGTAAATGTTGGTAGAGTCCAAGGTCAATCCATAGGGAAATGAGAATTTCGAAGTGTGAAAGAAGATTAATAAAAGAAAATATGTGAGTGTTTGAAATAGTGATTTGGTAATTAGAATTTAGAACAAATAAGCTAAACTTTTTTAGGAAAAACAATTTGGGAAAAATACTAAGCCATTGGGTGCTATTTCAATAAAACTTGGACAACAAATCGAATCTAGTTGTCAACCCTATTGGAGGATTTGTCAATAATTAATTAGGCAATTCTCTAATGTATAATCAAAGAGTTAATCTAAATGAATCAAAATATCTAATTGTCAATTACATGCATTCACCATGCTCAAAGCCTATAATGAATCAAGTAATTGAACAGACAAACCCTCAAATTAATAAAAACCAACAAATCAATTAATTAAATGAAAACTCCAATAATTAAACTCAAGCATCTACATCTAGCTATTCAACTCATTGAGAATCTCCAGCATTAAACACATATAGCATAATAATTCAAGAGATTATATAAAGAGAGCTTTGCTAAAATAAGAAGGATTGCATTATTAAATAAAACCCCAAATGAAGGACATAGGATCTAATTTACATACGCAATGGCATTAAAACTTCCCTTAAGCTTAATAAAAAGGATTAGCAAGCCAGGGAGAATAAAGTAATCAAAAAATTAATGTTGGTACAAAATTTTCCAGATCTGGTATAAAACCCTAAGCTCTCTCAAAGTACTAAGGTCCCTTTCCAAAGAGTAAGAAGATCCATTTCTCATGTCATCGGACTTTTCTCAATGGCTAGGAGCTTAGACATGCATCAGAACGTGGTTGTTATGACATCCAGATGTTAAAGGTTGTTCAACTCGTGTCCGGACATGGCTTTTATGACATCCGGATGTCGAGTACTGGTAGTTCAGTCTGATTTTTGCCTCTAATATAGAACCTCACATTTCGGACTTTGACAATTGACATCTGGACATGGCCTTCATTTCTACAATCTTCAATTGTCTTCTTTCCTCTGTGTATTCCACTCCCACCGACTGGATTTGAGGTTTCCCCTTAAGAGATACTCTAAACTTGCTACCCCTTGAAGTACCTACATCCTGTGAATGTGCTTCCTCATATTTGATGTCTATTATTATTTTATTTTATCCAAATGCATGATGTTTTGTTTTATTTTATTTTATTCAAACTCATTCAATATTCTAAGGTCTGTTATTATTTTATTTTATTTTTTCCTCACAATCCCTGAAGACACACTAAGCAAATAATCCATTCATTCCCATTATTAGATTTAAACCTCGAATGCTACAAAGAATTTAAGTCTACCACCAGTGTCTCAAATCCCCACACATTTAGCATAGGCCCCGTGCAAACAATACCTACATTTTCTACTTCAACCCTTGGTATAAAAATAGATAACACACAAGTCAAAGATATAAAGGTTTATCCCAATGCATGATGTTTGAATATACATGCATAAATAAATAAAACCTTATTCAATGAGAATGTGTGTTTTCACGATCAGAGATGTAAATCATTTATGTCACTGCGTTAGATATGCACATGCACTCTTTTTTGCAATGTCACAAAAGTTAGGCCTTAAGATTTGAGTATGCCAACATATCCACCATGAATCCCTACCACCAAAGATTTGACCTCCAACTAGTAATGATTTGATAATCTTTCTATCTCAAGTAACTTCACGTCACATACCCCACTTGTCCACACCCGTAGTGCTAACGAATCTCATCTGTATATATCAATCCTCAATCTATGAGCATACACTCATCCAACTGAAAATTCCATAACTGATATATTATCGAATTTCCTTCTTTTCCTATATTATTCACACCAATCATCTGATTCCTATACATGTCCCATGGCAGTTAAACCCCATCTGTTAGAGCACTATGATCCATTGATTCTAAAATAGAAATCTACTTCCAAATAGAATAGTCCAATCATTAGAGGGTTACCTTACATCCATCTTCTTGGATCTGAATCAATAGTGTTTGCAATATGGAACAAGTTAGTAAATCAATTCCATGTTGAGCCACAAAAATCTTCCTTTGTGATGAGTGTGGAACATTGAACATTAAACATCTTTATTGCATTCATTTTAACTTGTTTTTGTAGTGATTTTTTTGGTAAATGGATTCAAAAAGACGATTGATCGAGAATGGCTTGATTGCAAGTGATAGGATGGAAAGGGCAAGCATAAAGCACCTCTGAAAGTGATTGAGGACAATGGGAAAGAAAGGAACTCAAGACGGATGGCTCGAGAACTCAAAGAACTAAAAATCTAAAAAATTGGAAAAATAGGTACCAGTACTAAGTCATAAGGTATTGATACCCGAGCTCTCTGTAAAGTAGGTACCGATACCACATCACTAGGTACTGGTAACTGGTACTTGGACTTCAACCTACTTAAATGGAGGAAATGAAGGAGGTGTTGGTACTTCTTCAGTAGGTACCAGTGCCAAAACTATTGGAATTCAGCTACCAGTACCTCCCACTTGTGCCCTGCTAATTCAACAATGAAGAAATGTCGAGGTACCAGTACCACGTCACTAGGTACTGGTGCCAACAACCTAGAAAGCTCATATCCTCTTCCAAATTACTCCACCAACAACGAGGACCCACCTTTTGATATCCAATCCAAGTTCTAAGCTTTTTAACACTCCATCATGACCTCCTAACCCCTACACTCAGAGAATAAGTATAAGGGAGTTGGTGGGCCAACAAGAGAGAGGGAGTGGTTGGGAAGAGGAATGAGGCCACGCTTTGATGATTTTGGAATCCTTTGTGGATAACCTCTCTCCAAGCAATCCATGTCAGTAACTCATGAAAAGAGAGAGATGGATGGACGAAAATAGACACTTCCTACATGCATTTTTAGATTATCAAATTTCTAAAGAGAGAAGGTTCAAGGAAGAAGATTAAGTTCTCGAGAGAGAAAGCTGGGTTTTACATTTTTCTTCACCATTTTCACTGTAGTAAGTTCCATTTTATATGTAATCTTTCCCTTTTTCCCTCTTTCCCTCTAATCTCTTTTAATCAAAGTTGTAATTAAGTTTGGCTAAGTTTCTTATGGTTCATTTCTACATTTGGGCTTTGTTCCCTTCAAGCTCTATATTTTGGAAATGAATATCTTTTCTTTTATAGTTTAAACTTTCTCTTACATTAATACAAGCCAATGTTTGATTTCACTATGATGTTTCTCTACTTAATGTTTGTTCTTGCTTTTACCATGAATAGCCAAACATTTAGTTGGCAAATCCAAGAGGGATTTCCTATTAGGTATGTGAAATTGACTCTCTTTCATTCTTTGTGGTAGAGTAAATTGTTTAGTTTGACTATGTTGAGGGCTTTTGATACACCATAGACTTGTCATGGGGTATGCTCTTTTCCAATGCAACTACATTTGTCCCTCACTTCCTATGAATCAATCAAACACCTATACGTCATTATTTTGATGAAATGGGTCAATTTGGCATTCTCATTGGAATGACCTTTATGGATTAGCTAACTCTGTTTTATAGCATATGCCACAATTCATAACTTACCAAATTTCAAATCATAAGATTTTCTAATTTTCACTTTTTACAAATCACTCTTCAAGAACACCCGACCTCGCCTTCCCTAAGGAGACGACATTAGAATACTCATTCCAAATAAAACACGACACAATAAGTTTCTCTGTGCTTGGGGAGAAATTTTGTATGCTCACACACATTTTGTTCATTTACACACAATTTTCCCACTTCTTGCATTGAGCATGAAGGAGAGTGACACTCACCATACACTATAAGTCATATACACAAACAACTTGGTTCATGTGAGAAGTCAGGGAAAATGGTCAAACATTTTTGGAACCATTGTTGGGGAAGGCTAAACGTCAAATTTGAAGATGATTTGGGGACAATAGAGGTAAGTCTCGTGATTCTCATTATGAGCCAAGGTACGTTGCTCCTTGGTATATAATTGTACATAAAATTTTCAATTGTAGTTAGTGTAGCTGTATGTGGGGACGTGATAACCAAAATAGACTAGTTAGACAAGACCTAGGACAAACATTAACATGAATCAAGAACCACCCGATGATGCTGGAGACAATTTTGGGGATGATGGTGCTAATAAACTGAGGGGCAGGGGAGTGCAAAATCCCCGAATGCAATTCTCTCCCTTGGGAGAAATAAAGGAAATAATCTACCTATTCATCCCTCGACGAGATCAATGAGAGATTATCTCCAGCCTACCCGAAGCACCACCCCCTTATGCTTACTTATACTTGTGCAAGCACAAGGATTCCTTGTAAAATCGAGCATGTTGCAATTACTTCCTTAATTCCATGGCGTAAAACGAGAAAATTATTACCTATGTATTACGGAGTTTGAGGAAATAGTTAGAACATTCATTTAAAACCATGCCATGGAAAACATTGCAAGCATTAAATTATTCTCCTTTTCTCTCAATGACAAGGCAAAAAGTTGGTTGAACTCCTTGAAACCTCGCTTGATAAGTTCTTGGGCGCAAATGTTATACGAATTTCTAAACAAATTTTTTTCGATGCTCAAGACAATTGCTCTAAAGAAACAAATTCAAAAAGTTTCTAAAAAACCAAATGAGTAGTTCTATCAATCTTGGGATAGATACAAGGACTTGTTGCACTCCATTCCATATCATGGATTTGAACCATGACAGTTGGTTAGTTTTTTCTATGAAGGAATTACGTCAAGCCACCAACATGAAGTGCAATAGAGAGTTTTTGAGTTAGGATCCTGATGAGGCCCTAGAGTACTTTAATACATTGGTAGAGAATGTCTAATCTTGGGATATCATGGATCCTTTTGATTTATCAAGGACCTCTCTAGGAAGCCAACCAAGTGGGGGGATGTATAACTTGCTTGAACAAGAAGATTTGCTTGCTAAGATAGCAAAATTTTCTTGTAAGGTGGAGAGTTTAGAGGTTAATAAAAGGCATGAGGTGTCGAATGTCACTAAAGCTGAGGAATCTTTCTCAATATGTGAGAGTGTTGAGCACTATATTATGAAGTGCCCAAACATTGTAGCACTCAAGGAAGTATACCATAAGCAAGCAAATGCATTTAACCAAAGTAGGTACTCATACTCTCCACACTCTAACATATACAATTTGGGATATAGCTCCCATTTGAACTTTAGTAGGAAAAATGATAACCCTATTCCTCATGGGTCCACCTCATTATCACCTCCCATCCCACCTAACCAAAATCAATCATTTTATGGTCATAGCCCGTCATCTAGCTCCCAATATTAATTGTCCAATCCGCAAGGATTTTAGAAAACCCACCTTAACAAGGGTTTGGTCTACAAAGACCACCCAATCTGCCCACATACCAACCTCCTCATAAGAGAAATTTGGAGGATGTCATTCATCAATTCATTCAGAGTGAAACCACAATCAATAACCAAAATGTCGCTACTTTTAAGGACATTCGGACACAAATCACTATGCTAACTAATGCTATGGGGTCTTTCCAACAAGAAAAAGAGATATTTCCAGCTCAACCCCATGGGAACCCAAAAGGTCATCGCATGATTGAATCATCCAATGTTACTAAAGAGAGTTTTGAGGAACTCACAGTTACCACCACTCTTAGAAATGGGAAGAAAATAGAGAAAACTATTTTACCTAAACTCTCACCCAAACCAACTTTTAAAAAAATGAAAAAGTGACTAAAGGTAACTCCAAAGATGGTGAACTGATTGAGAAGCCTAAGATTATGGACTTGACTATGAATGATTGTCCTATCCCGGCCCACTATCCCCAGCGGTTGATGCCACCTGCTAAAATTGCTAATTATTATGATATTCTTCAGATGTTTAAGTAGTTAAAGATCAACATTCTCCTCCTTGATATCATCAACCAAATTCCCTCTTGTGAAAAAATATTGAAGGGCTTATGTACTGTGAAAAGAATTTTGAATGTGCACAAGAAAGCCTTCCTCACCAAGCAAGTGAGTTCCATCTTGAGGACAAACACTCCACCCAAGTTCAAGGATCCTGACTACCCTACCATTGTCAGAATTTCCAGACTTGGGGGTAAGTGTCAACCTCCTACCCTTCTTTGTGTATCAACAACTATAGCTTGAGGAGTTGAAAACAACCACTTTCACTCTTCAACTAGCGAATCAAAGTGTGAGAAAACCGAGGAGAGTAGTGGAGTATGTGTTAGTCCAACTGTACAAATTTTATTTTTTCGTTGATTTCATTGTGCTTGATACTCACCCCGTTGCTAACCCTAATTCACAAATTTCTATCATATTATGTAGCCTTTCCTTACAACCTCTAATGTTGTGATAAATTGTAGGAATGGTCTAATGAAGCTTGCATTTGGAAACATGACAATGGATCTCAATGTGTTAAACCTTTGCAAGTAATTAGGGGATGATGAGGCATGTTTATGAAGTCTATAGGATTGCCACTTTGGTGGAGCATCAAATGGATTTTTGGTGCCATAAAAACTAAAAGAAGGAAAAGTATCTTAAGGATGTGGAACGGAAGACTGTACAAGGAGTGGGAACTTGGACTTCAACTTTTGAAAAACTACCGCCACGAGAAAAGAAAATTTTTCCATCAACAATGCAACCACCCACTTTGGAGTTGAAGCCATTACCATCCACACTTAAATATGCATTCTTAGGGGAACACCAAACATTTTTAGTGGTGATAAGCTCTTCATTGGAGCCAAAGCAATAGGCAAAACTGTTGCAAGTCTTGAGGAAGTATAAATGAGCCATCGGTTGGACCATTGTTGACATCAAGGGAATTAGCCCACTGATTTGCACTCATAGAATATATCTTGAAGAAGACACCAAGCCATTCCAACAACCACAAAAAAGACTCAATCCTATCGTGAAGGATGTGGTTAGAATTGAAGTGCTCAATCTACTTAATGTTGGAATTATCTTCGTAATTTCCAATAGTAAATAGATTAGTCCTAAATAAGTGGTACCAAATAATTCAAAAGTGATGGTGGTGGCAACTGAGGAGAATGGGTTGATTTCAACACGGGTGGTTACCGGTTGGAGAGTTTGCAGTGATTACCGGAAGCTTAACTCAAGCACTCGAAAAGATTCCTTCCAGTTATCATTCCTTGATCAAGTATTGGAGGGGATATTCAGATATCTTTTCTATTGTATCTTAGATGGATAATCTGGCTACAATCAGATAGAGATCTCTTGGGAAGAGTAAGAGAAAACCACATTCACATGCCCCATTACAACATAGGCCTATTATCGAATGTCATTTGGGCTATGTAATGCCCCGAGAACTTTTCAAAGACGTATGATGGGGATCTTCATCGAAATGGTGGAAAAGATTGTGGAGGCTTTCATGGATGACTTCTTAGTGTATGGGGACTCGTTCGAATGATGTATGAAAAATTTGGAGAAATTTTCAAGAAGATGTGAAGAGAAGAATTTGGTGCTTAACTAGGAAAAGTTTCATTTCATGGTAACTCAAAGGATTATGCTTGGACACATTGTCTCCGCAAATGGAATCAAAGTGGATAAATCTAAAGTGGAAGCAATTTCCAATCCACCTACTCCAAGGATAGTCATGCACATCAGGTCGTTTCTAGGCCATGCTAGTTTCTAGCGCCATTTCATCAAGGATTTCAATGCATTGGCGAAACCTTTAACAAATTTGCTAGCAATGGATGTCCCTTTACATTGGTTGGATGATTGTGAGGCCTATTTTCAAAAACTTAAAAGTGTGCTTATCTCACCTCCAATCATGCGACCACTCCAATGGAATTCCCATTTGAGCTCATAAGTGGTTGGTGTAGTGCTAGGTCAAAGGGAAGATAAAAATCCTCATGCAATATACTATGCTAGTAAAACTTTAAATGAAGCAAAAATGAATTACACTACTACTGAAAAAGAGTTACTAGCGATAGTGTTTGCATTGGATAAATTTAGATCATACATCATTGGTTCACTGATTGTACTCTACACTAAACATTCTACTTTAAAGTATTTGTTGTCTAAATAGGATGCTAAATCGAGAATAATTAGGTTGATCCTCCTTCAAGAATTCCATCTAATAATCAAGGACGAAAAAGGAGTTGAGAATGTGGTGGCAGACCATTTGTCACGGCTTATGGTCTAAGACACCGAAGAGCACATCCCTATCCCTGATTCTTTCCCTGATGAGCATTTATTTTCTATCCATTTCAGTTTGTCTGTGGTTTTTTGACATTTGTAATTTTCTTGTCACTGGACAAATACCCCCACACCGGAGCTCAAAAGATATGAAGTACTTCTACTTTGACAATCCGTACCTGTTCAAATCTTGCCCAAACTAAGTCATAAGAAGGTGCGTACTAGAAAATAAACAACGGGATGTCCTCTATTTCTGTCATTTTAAAACGTGTGGTCGACACTTCTCTTCCAATAAGACTTCAGCTTTTACAAAGCAGTTTTTATTGGCCAACATTGATTAAAGATTGTGTCTCATTTTTTAAGCAATGTGATAAGTTTCAGAGGTTGGGAAGTGTGACTCGTAAATACATGATGCCCCTCTCCATTGTTCTTGTCATTTGAAATGATTGGTCACCTAGGTTGATCGATGCCTTGTGGGTTTACCACATTGCTTATAAGACTATACTTGGTATGTCACTCTATTAAGTAGTCTACAACAAGGCTTGTCCCTTACCGGTGGAGTTGGAGAACAAGGCATATTGGGTCATAAAAACTTTGAATTTTAATCTAAGACTAGCTAGGAAGCATAGGAAGCTGAAGTTAAATGAATTGGAGGAAATTCGCAGTGATGTATATGAGAGCTGTAGAATTCACAAAGAGAGGGCTAAAACTTTTCATGATAAATTCATTTTGAGAAAAACTTTTGAGTCTGGTCAAAAAATGCTCTTGTATAATTCTTTTTTTTTCTTGTATAATTCTCACCTCTCAATTTTCAATAAAAATTTCAATCGAGATGGGATGGCTCCTACATTGTCAAGGTGGCCTATCGAGAATATGTAAAGGGAGCAGCAGATGTAAAAAATCCCGAGGATGGTAAAACACTCAAGGTCAATAGCTAAAGACCTAAACTATTCTTTGAGGGTTTTGAAGTTTAAGAAGTGGAGGAGTTAGTGGATTTGGTTTATCCGAATGTTGTTGAGGCATAACTATTTAAGTAGATATTAGTGTACAATGGGTTTTCTATTCTACTTTATTTTGTAAGTAAAATGTTCACTCACTTTGAATTGTACGTAGTGTTCTTTGTGTGTGCAGCTAGCGGTATTTTTATTAAAGCTTATTGGGATGTGTTCTCTTACCCATGTTGTCTTTTGATATTTGTCATTTCATTGCTTATCTTTTTGTTAAATTGAGGACAATGCGTAGTTCTAGTTGGGGGGTGAGGTGCACCATTTGCATGATACACCAATTTTTGTTGATAATACCATTATGTGGCGAAATGCTCCATTTACATATTCTATCATTTTTTGTATAGAATAGTGGGAAATGTGAAACATTTGGTAAATTTTTTCCTGGAAAAATATGAATATTGAACCATATACTCCTATTCAAATTGTTATGGAATATATGATCACTTGAACTTCATTTTGAACTTTGAACACATGAGTGCACCATAGAAGTTTATCATATACCTGAGTAGCACATACATGTTTTCATTCGAACTCAACCATAAGGCAATTTGAATGTGTAATTTCGGTAATTTATTGATTGGATCCACATTTTAGAGCTTGGCATACATAGTTGAGATGAAGTAAGTACCCAGATGAGCTTTAGTGTCAATCCTTGTTGGTGGGAACTTACGTTTACCTCAAAGCAACAATTTTCAAATTCAAAATCCATTCAATAATCTCTTTATACTTGCTTTAGCTGTAGTGCATATGGATGGTTGAATGACTTTGTCTAAAAATGCCAATATGCCTTTCCATGCATATCTAGAGATGATCCTACGCCATCTTTGACTTGTGTTAAGCCTTAGTCTTTCCTTGTGAAAAACATTTTAATCCTAGTGCCATGATTGAGCCTTAATTGAAAATTCGTTTTCATGTCATATGTTTTACCGAACTAGTGCAAAATGATTACCATGCCTTGTTTGTTCCGAGACTGATTGTGATTAATCATAAAGAAAGGGAAACGTGGTGAGAAAACCCAAAAAGGGATGAATGGCTCTGAATTCAAATTTTAAATGAAAAAGAAGAGAAAAATCCAAGAAAAGGGGGTTGAAAATAAAAGAAATAAAAAAAATGTTAAAGGAAAAAAGGAAAATGAGACATAAAAGTTGAAGTGAAGGTGTAAAGCTGAAAATTCCACAAAAAGGAGATTTTTTATAATAAAAATCATGTCCTCGGAATAACCATTTTTGTCTCCCTCTACCCTTCATTTTAGTCAACCCAAATATCACCCCAAGACCTTATTACAACCCATGAAAGCTCTAAATGATCTAGAGAAAGTAGGCAAGAGCACATTTCAAATGAAAAGAAATTTTGGTTTTACTATATATTACCCTAACATTCCATTCATGAGATTATGACAAGATCGTTTCAATTGTTATACATGCACATTATTTTTGGATCATATTTGAGTTTATTTTGGTTTGTGCACAAGATTCTATCTCACATATGCACATTGAGAGCATGACAGGATAATCATTCAGTTATTAATTTTTTAGGGAAACACTTGGTGATAATTGCATCAAAACTGAATTTGGATATTCAAATGAATGTGGATTCTGTTGGGTAAAGGTTTAAATTGCATACTCATTTCACAGACACACGAGTTTTGAAAGGAAATGTGTAGGTGTATACTCTAGAATAGCATTTAAATTTATGATAAATTCATGTGTGATTAGTTCAGGTGTTTGGAGAAAGTTGTTTTTGACAACCCAAAACTAGTAGGATAAGGGAATATGCGTCAAATTTTAGATATGGGGAAAATTTTGGAATACCTTTTACTTTATTTTGTGATTTACTTGATGGGCATTCATTTGATTTAATTTAGAATTCCATGACATTTGTTTTGAAAACATCAAGACTCAAACAGCATCACAATTTCTTAAATGAAGTTGGGCAAAGTCATACGGCTTGATTCAGTAGCATGAATCATGTCTTTGGCTAGTTGAGTTATGAGATAGGTTGTTAGAATGCTTTGGAGTTTAATAAACTTGGAAAAAGGGAGTGGGAGAGAGAATGAGCAACAAAATATGTTTTTCGCAAAAATAGAGTCAAGTACTGGTACCAAACTACAAGCTACCAGTACTAGATTGACGAGGTACCAATACCTCTAAAATGGAACAGTGAGGTTCCAGCACCAGATTGATGAGCTATCGGTACCTCATGCCCAAAATGAAAAAAAAAATTGAGGGTTTTAAAAGGGGTTTTTTTGGGAAAGTCCTCTCATCTCTCTCATTTCTCTCCCTCTAAAAAACCCTTTTCTCTCTATCAAAGCCCTCCAATCTCTCAAAAAACCCTTGGGCATCAATCATCAGCATTCATTTCTTCACGCAAGGTTAGATTTTTCTTAATTTCTCTTGATTTCGATCAATTTTCTCTTCTTAAACAAACCCCCCTCTCTCCATAAGAAGCCCCCAATCCATCCAAAGCCAAGGTCCTTCATTAAAATCCCGTGATTCTCACTCAAAGCTTGAATTCATCGACAATGGCAACAATGTTTAAGTTTCCCTCTCAATCTTTTGGGATTTTTGAGCTTTTTTGGGGATGTTTTCCTATTCTTTGCCTTTGGGTCATTTTGGGTTTTGATGGCTCACATGATGATTTTAGGGGGACTATGTAGCTGCTAAAGATGATGGTCATCAGGATCTTTGAGACGACATTCCCCGAAGAGCCTCTCCCTGAGATGACACTGATGAGTGCATAATATTGCATATTTGATGGCCTCATTACATGTATTTTAACTTAACTTTGCAGTTAATTACTTGGAGTTCGTCAAATTTGTGAATAATGTGAAAATTTTGATGTTGGTAGTAACCATAAAGTAATTGATGGCTTTCGGAACCCTACAACTATGTGTGGATGAGTGGTGAAATATGGACACATTACATGAGGATTTTGAGGCTTAAAAGTGAAAGAAATCAAGGAGGTATCGATACTTGGTAACATAGGTACCAGCACCCACACCATTTGGTGTCAACACCTCTATATTCTCCATTTTTGACAATGATCCTTTTCAAATCTGAAAAAGTGAAAAACATGAAAGTTGTAGATCTGGATGCCCTCTATATTATGTCAAAATTTTAGCTTAATTAGAAAAGTTGGATCAAAAGTTATAGCAAAGTTATGCAAACTAGTCCTAAGCTAGCATCCCAATAAAGACCTTCTAGAAGGTTTTGCTTCAACGTTCCAAAAGGTTTTGCACACTAGAGAAAACCTTTCGGAAGGTTCTGCTACGACCTTCTGGAAGGTTTGGCCCAGAAATGCTAGACACCTAAACCTTAAGCTCCACATGCTTGGGGGTTGATGAGCACATAATATTGCATATTTAACGGCCTCATTGCATGCTTTTAACTCAACTTTGCATCTAAGTACTTAGAGTTAGCCGAATTTATGAATAATGTTGAAATTTCTATGTTGCAGATAATTATAGCGTAAATCATGTATTTTGGAACTTTACAACTATGTATGCATGAGTGGTGAGGACTTGACACATTACATGAGGATGTGGAGGCTTAAAAGTGAATGAAATCAAGGAGGTATCAGGGCTTGGTAACATAGGCACAACACCCACACCATTTGGTTGTTGTACCTCAATTCTTCTCCTTTTTTACCAGGATCCACTTAGAATCTAAAAAATTTCAAAACATAAAAGTTGTAGATCTAGATGTTCTCTGTGTTGTGTCAAAATTTTAGATCAATCGGATGGTTGGATCAAAAGTTATGATAATTTTACAAAAATTGGTCTAGAGTTGGCACCTTCTAGAAAGACCTACTTGTAGGTTTTGGCTACTGGTGTAAAGCCTACCGGTGTAGGTTTCATCGTTCTACCGGCAGGTTGTGCCCAGAATACCCAGAATGCCTGCAACTAATGCTCCACTTTCTTGGGGCCCCACCATTTATTCTCCCACTTGCTCCCTAACATATTCTACATATATACATGTCTCCTCCACCCCAAAGTCAGCAAAAGAAGATAAAGGATGGGAGAGGAGGAGAGAGAAAGATGGAGGCATGGTGTATTATAGGCTAGGCTTGTCCTAACCTGTGCAATTCATCAACTCAACCTCCTTTGGATGGGAGGCCTATTACACACTTAGGGAGACCCTCCATGGACAAAATTGCAGAGGTCTTTCACCATATATTCAGAACTCCACAAGTTTTGAAGGGGGAGGTTACCTAAGCTCAGGGGTATTGTAGAGAGAGAAAGCTTGGATTTTGACATTTTCTTTACCCATTTCACTTGTTGTAAGCTACATTCTACTTGTAATCTTCATTTCTTGCATT
Source organism: Ilex asprella (assembly GCA_023539305.1). NCBI lineage: Eukaryota > Viridiplantae > Streptophyta > Magnoliopsida > Aquifoliales > Aquifoliaceae > Ilex > Ilex asprella. The sequence goes on along the minus strand of CM042202.1, from coordinate 412,246 downwards.
GTAATCTTAATTTCTAGCACATTAATCTCTTTTATTTCAAGTGCAATCTAGTTTAAATTCATGTTCTTGCATTGTCCATTGCTACAGTTGGGTTTCTCTTCAACTTTTCCAATTTCAACTAGGTATTATCTTTAAGCTTTGATTTTGGTTATGAAATGAATTTCTCTTGGTAGTTTACTTTCTTCTAGAATTAATACAAGCTCGAGGCACTATTTTTAGCTTCATTTCATCTTTATTTTCAGTCCATTTCATTTACATGTCTCTTTACATTATGTATTTCTTTCTTGCTTTCATGAGAAGCTAGATTTTTAGTTGGATAATTCAAGGAAGACCTCCTCTTGGGTTTTCCATTTTAACTCATTTTCTTTCCTCCTCTCGGTGTACGATGGTTTGGTTTCACTGGGTTGAGAATGGATGTGGTTGTGAGTCTTTGACATCCGATAGGCCTGGTCACGGGTTATGCTTGGATCCTCATCTCCATCTCGTCCTTAGCTTCCCACGAATCAATTGTTCATCTAAGCACCATTGGAGGAAGGTTTTGAGTTGAGTTGGGATTCCCATTTGAATAACCTCTTGGGATTCGCCAACACTTGTTTTCCATTTCATTTTCCTTAAGAACAAAAATCACAAAACTAAACTCAAAACTCAAGGATTTTTACACTTTTCCTTTTTGATAAAATCATCTTCACATAATTCCATTCCTTCCCTGAGAAGACCACCTTGGAATACTTAATTTTAAGTAAAACAATGACATTATAAAGTCTCTCTACGGTTGGAGAACACTTTTGTTCACACGCACTCTACATTTGATTCATCTACCATTTTGTTGCCCTTTCTTTTGACATCATTCCAAGAGAGAGTGACAATCCCCTTCACACATAAGCCATACACATATTGAGGGTGATGTCCAGAGGTTAGGGAAAAAAACAACAAAAATAATCAAGCAGGGGTCCCACCTATGATTCTTCCACATAACCCCTGACATATTCTACGTATATACATGCCTACCTACACGCTAAAGTCAATTTTGGAAGATGGAGGATGGTAAAGGAGTAGAGAAAAGGAAGAAGACATGGTGGATGTAGGCTATGTTTGTCCTAGCATGTCAAATGCATCACCTCACCCCCCCAATTGATAGGGTGCCTACAGACACAAGCTAGGAGAGCCTCATGGACGAAAAATGCAGGGATCTACACCATTTATTCATCTTCACACAAGCTTTTGAATAGGGGAGGCTACCTAAGCTTACGAGTGGTTTTAGAGATAGAAAGCCCAAGGAAAAAGATGAAGTTTTAGAGAGAGAAAGTTAGGTTTTTGCATTTTTTTTTCATTATTTGTATTTTGGTCATGAATGCTATTTAACTTGTAGTTTAACTCTTTTCTTTTCATTAATACAAGTTCCATGCTCCATTTCTCTACCATGTTTATTACTTTGTGTTGGACTTTCCTTTTATTATGAGTAGCTAGATTTTTAGGTTACTAATCCAAGGGAGATTTCCTCTTGGGTATGCTAAATCAATTCTCCTCCATTCCTCCTCATAGTGTAAAGTGCTTGATTTGACTAGGTTGAGTGCGTATGTGGTTGTGAGCTTATGATACACCATAGACTTGTCATGGGGTATGCTTGAGCCTACACCTCCACATTGGTCCCTTACTTCCTACGAGTCAATCAAGCACGGAGTCACCATTGAAAGAATGTTTTGAGTTGATTTGGCATTCCCATTAGAATGACCCTTTAAGATTTGCCAATCTTGTTTTCATTTCATTTCTATCAAAGACTTCACTCACCAAAACACCAAGTCACAAGATTTTTACACTTTTTATTTTTCACAAAATCAACTTCACCACACTTGACCTTTCTTTCTCTGAGGAGACGACCTTGAAATACCCATTCTAAGTAAAACACGACAATTTCAAGTCTCTCTTCGTTTGGGGAGTACTTTTGCACACACAACATTTCCATTAACACACATATTTTCCCTATATCTAGCATCCAACCTGAGGGAGAGTGACATTTCCCTATCCATATAAGCCATATACACATGGTCGGGTGATGTTCGGAGATTAGAGTGAACACAATCAAGCATTTTTGGCGCTGTTGATGGGGAAGGTTAAGCGTCGAGTTCCAAGGTGATTTAGGACAACATAGGTAAGTCTCGTGATTTTCATCATAGGCCAAGGTATGTCATCTCAATTGTAAATAGTTTATTGTAGTTTGTGAAATAGTTTAATGTTTATGTAATGTTTCATTATTTTTATGAAATTGTGTTAAATGCCCCAAATATTAAAAATGTGTGTTAGAATTGTGATGAGTATGAGCACATCACTAGTGAGTGCCCATAAAATTATATGGTTCAAGACTTTGCATGTGAATGATCAATTTCAATAGTGGCCCCCGAAAATTTTTACCCCGACTATTATGTTGCAATGAGTCATCCGAGTTATTGTTTGGAGAACGAACCTTATAATATTTCATCCGATCTCACACCACCAAATGAATTTTGTCACTATCCAACATATGAGGACTCAACCAAACAAGAATTGGAAAATACTCTATGCGAGTTTATGCTATACCAAATGAAAGTCAATGTCCAAGTAGCTCAACAATTTTTTGAAATTATAGATGACCTTAATTCATTGACTAATGTCATAATTACTAAATGTGAAGAACAACATCTTAAACAAAGTCAATGTATTGAGGATGATCATTTTTGTGGAATGCAAATTGATGTTGAATCTCCCACCACTCTTGATTGTGAAAAATTCAATGAAGATATTATCTCACGTGAGGCTAATAAGCCCAATGTCAAATTTCCATCAAAGAGTGGTGTTGAGGTTCACAATTTTCAACTTGGGGAGGGCATTGAAATAGATTTAAGTGTAGAAATTTATAAAGGAAACTGTATACTCCATTGTTGGAATTGCACAAACTTGTGTGCACCTCTGTTTTGTTGAGAATTTTGAATCATTATCTTTGTATTGTTGGATAGATTAGTTAGGAAAGGCATTTATACACCAAAAAAAATTAAATTTAAAAAATTCAATGAGCGCAAGCTCATATCCGAATTGAAGACGGATTGACATGATTCCTTTTTATTTTATTTTCTTGTACATAATAGTTAGATTTCTTTTATTTGTATATTTTATTTTCATGATGTTGTAGTGTAGATTTTAGCATGAAGTTGTTCACCTCTTCCTAATTTGGACTCAATTCTTTTTTAGCATCATCATAACAAATCATATTCATTTTCATGTTCGAGTCTAAGTTGGGGGTGTAAACAAGCTTTTTTGTGTTTCATTTTCCCTTTAATGTCTATATAAAAAAAAGAAGAAGAAAATAGGGATGTATCTTATTTCCCATGTTACTTTCATTTTTCTCATTGCATGATTCCTTGTGCATTGAGAACAATGCATGGTTTAAGTTGGGGATGAGGTGCACCATTTACATGTTTCGCCACTTTTTGTATAGAATAATGGGAAATGTGAAAATTTTGAAAATTTTGGAAATTTTTTCTGAAAAATATCTAATATTGAACTATATTCCCCTATCCTAATTGTGTATGTGTTTAGTGATAGTTTGATCATCATTTTTGAACTTTAAATATATTAGCACACCATAGAAGTTTATCTTATGGCGGAGTATCACGTATTTGTTTTCTTTCGAACTCAACCATAGTGTACCTTGAATTTGAAATTTTGGCAATTTATTGATTGGATCCACAGTTTAGAGCTTGACATGCATAGTGGAGATGAAATAAGTACCCCTGTGAGCTTTAGTACCAATCCTTTTTTTAGGGAACTTACATTTACTCAAAAGAACAATTTTTCAAATTCAAAATCTGTTCAATAATCTCATTATGCCTACTTCGGTTTGAGTGCATGTGTGAGATCCCAAATTTTTAAAATTAGTTCAAACATAATTATGTGGACGAAATTCTTTTAAGGGGGGTGAATGTAAAACCTAGGTAAGTTTGATACTCTTTCAGAAAAAGGCCAAAACGATAATACACCACTACAGTGTCGATTTAAAATAAGTATTTCTCTAAAGCTCGGATAACACAATGGATTTTAGAGTTGAATTCGTCTCGCGAAATTGAGCCACCTAGATAATTTTGTCAAAGTCCAAGATAGTCGGATTTTGCATGTATTTCGAGGCGACAGGGTGGCGGCTAACCTCACAAAGGTCCTGACAAATAAATTTTATAGAATTTTCTTATAATTGAATTAAAGTTCAAATAAAATTAATTTGAACTTACACCAAGATAAATTTAATTGTTTTGGGACGAAAACGGATCATTTAGAAAGATCTTGAAGGTTGTAGAAGATTTTAGAATATGTGAAAACCCGGGGTAAATTTAAATTTTTTCGAAAAAAGGGAAAAATTATCATTTTGCCACAATAATGCGGAGTTAAAATATGTGTTCTCTAGAGCTCGTATGACACAACGAACTTCGTCGTTGGATTCGTATCGTGAAATTTAGTCACCCAAACAAATTTCGTCGAATTTCAAGATAGTTAAATTTTTCACGTTTTACGATACGACTGAGTGGCGAATGACCACACAAAGGTCCCCAAAAATAAAAATTATAAAATTTTCTTATAATTGGATAAAATTTCAAATAAAATTAATTTAAACTTAAATCGGGATCAAATAAACCGTTTCGGGACAAAAATGGACCTGAACGAGTTGGGGGCGTGTGGCACGATCTGAGCCAAGCCTTTATAATTATAAATAGAGCTAAAAATCAAATATTTTAGTAGAAATGACTGTTGAAATTATGATTCTAATATGTGAGGAGCAAAGAGAGAAAAGGGTTGGGAGTCAAGCCCCCTTGTCGCATATGTACCAAGAACGAAGGATTTCACCGAAGATCTAAGCGGAGACTTGGAGAAATCAAGATTTTTAGGGCTTGGGAGGTGTTCTTGAAGCTTCTACCTTCATTTCTATGCTCCAAGAGGTAGGATTCTTCCTACTTGGGTTTTATTTCTACCCTATGATATCCAAGGGAACAGGGTTGGGTGTATGTATATATTGACCTATGTATATATGATTATGGAAATGGGAAACGAGTTTAGAAATGACTTAAACCAAATTCTAGTTTGAATTTGATATGTGAAAGTTCTTATGTGATGTTTTGGTACTTAGGATTGTGTGGGCAAGTTATATGTTATATAATGCCCTGAAGGTGTTTGATTAAATGTCTTGTATAATGCAATATTGTTATTTTGATGCAATTGAAATAACATGTTTGAGTTTGTTGCAATATGTGAACATATGCTTATTGATATATTGAGCATAATGATGATTTATGGAAGTTATATGCATATGATATAAATTTCCATGGAATATATTGATATGTAGTTTAATTTATCCATATCGCATTCATTACATATGGGACATGAGATTGACATGCAATGGTGCATCACATTGCATATGCACAAAAATATCTCATCACATGGGTGTGTGCATAGTTGTTGTCAAGACCACACTTGGGGATTGACGGAAGGCTTGGGAAAGTTGGGTTGAAGGTCTAGCTAAGTCACATGGTTGCATCATAAGTTGGGTTAGGGTTAGCAAGAAGGGGTTAGAAAATCTATCGGGTGAGAGACCCGATGATTGGATATGCACTCTGTTGGTATAAGAGCCCATAAAGTGTGTCGGTGTACACGGAACCGTTGGTGTAAGTCCATAAATATCCACCCCAAGAAAGACCCTAGAGTTGTAAACGTCATTTGATGTGTAACATAGATGACGGGTACATACACATTGACACTTGTATTTGTTGAGGAGCTGGAAAGGGCTCTGATTGAGTGCATGAATGAGTCTCACCTCATTGCATGGCATGTCATAGTAAATTTCATCATTGAGTAGCATACACTTGATTGGAGTTGTTGTAGATATATGTTCTTGCATGTGAACACTTCATGTGCATCTAGGGGGAGTAGCCTCTGTAGGGAATACTCTATTGAGCGTGGCTCACCTTATACGGGAAAACATTTCAGGTGCGGGCTACACGACGACAGACGGCTCTCATCTGGACCATCAAGGGTGAAGAAAATCCGAGATGTGGCTTTGCTTTGAGTTTTTGTAAAACATTTATCAAAACATAGTTTTTGTTACATATAAATTTATGTCAATGAAAGTAATAGAACTTGTATGTAACAAGTTTTATGGGGGAAAAGTTGTTAATCATGTATGTGATGATTGTGGAAGGATTTGGAAATGGGTTTGGAATGAAAAACAGGTGAAATAAACAAATCCGGACAAACCGTACTGGCATAGCGTACCGGTTCGTAGCTGTCCAGAGAGTTTACCATACCGGTACACTGTCCACAAACCATACTGGTACACAGTATTGGTACACATTCCAAAATTTTGAAAATTTCAAATGATTTTGCCAAGCTTGGGGCTTTGAGTTTCCTACCATTAAATGATCTAAATGGACCCTAATGGAGTGTAAATTATGGTGCATTGGACTTAGGTTGGATTAAATGAATAATTGAACAAAAATTACATTGTGGGTTACAAACCCGATTTAAGGGATGTTATCGACGTGGTGTCGGGTAAAGCGACATCTACGGGTATTTCCACTGGTAGATGGATTGTCAATGGTTGATAAAGGACCCCCGAATTTTAGGGCGTCACAGAATCTTCCTAGGATAATCCACATTTTAGAATATTCCCAAGATATTCCACAATTTAGAATATTCCTAGGAGTCCTGAAGGCTTATAAATAGGGGACTTGGTTATAGAATTAGGAGGAAAACACATTGGTGACCTCCCAGAGAAGGCAAGAGAAGTAGGGGAAAAGAGGAAGAAAGTTGAGTTATCAAATTCAAACAAAGATTTTGAAGTACGGAGTGGTATGCAATATGCTCTTCTTAAATCTCTTTGCAAAGAGTATTTCTTTGATTATTCTATGATTTGTATTCCTACTTGTGCTATCGTTATTTTGAAATTTCGATTGAATGTCATTAAATAATTTTGTCTCAATTATCGTATTATGCGGATATTGAGACAAGATCGTGGCAGCCAATAGCTGATGCATTGCCAGCCAGGAGACCCATGGAATCGAGTTGAGGTGGAATGATCAGTGAGGTGTCAGATTTGTGTTAAGATTCTGTATGACGTGTGATATATAAATTTGATATTGATATGTGTTGATTGAGATACTTTGTGATACTCGATTATTGTAATTGAGCATATTTTTCCTTGCCATATTGTTTACTTCCCCGCTTTATTTAATATTTTCAGGCTAATTTTAGAGAAAATGTCATAACGAGATAATCTGAATATTAAGGACAAGGAGATGTTGACGTAATTGATGTTTTAATTATATTAAGAGATTTATGTATATTGACGGATTCATTTGTATTGGGAGATAATTTTGATAAATAAATTTTTATTAGGACAATTAGCGCTCGATTATTTTATTTGGTTTTTTTTTATATCAATTGGGGCGTTACAGTTTGGTATCAAAACTTAAGCTTCAGATCTTATATAGGATTTGTGGGAAATGAGTTCACTGTGTTTTCGTTGTGTTTTAAGAATTTTTAGATTCTTGGTGAATTAAGGAATTTTGGAGATGAAATTCTTTTAAGGAGGGTAGATTGTGAGATCCCAAATATTTAGAAGTAGTTTAAACCTAATTATGTGAACGAAATTCTTTTAAAGGGGGAAGAATGTAAAACCCAGGTAAATTTGATACTTTTTTAGAAAAATGGCAAAATACAAATTCACCACTACAATGCAGATTTAAAATAAGTATTTGTCTAGAGCTCGGATGACACAACGGATTTTACGGTTGAATTCGTCTTGCAAAACCAAGCCACCTAGACAATTTACGTTAAATTCTGAGATAGTCAAATTTTGTACGTATTTCGAGGCGATTGGCTAGCAGTTGACCTCACAAAAGTCCCCACAAATAAATTGTATAGAATTTCCTTATAATTGAATTAAATATCCAATAAAATTAATTTGAACTTAAACCAAGATAAATTTAATCGTTTCAGGAAGAAAACGGATCCTTTAGAAAGATCTTAAAGGTTCTAGAAGATTTTAGAATATTCCTAGATTATTCCACATTTTAGACTATTCCTATGAGTTCTGAATGCCTATAAATAGGGGACTGGATTATGGAATTAGGAGAAAAACACATTGGTGACCTCCTAGAGAGAAGGCAAGAGAAGTTGGAAAAAGGAGAAACCAAACTAAGTTATCAAATTCAAACAATGATTTTGAGGTATAGGGTGGTATGCAATATGCTCTTCTTAAATCTATTTGCAAAGAGTATTTCTTTGATTATCCTAGTATTTGTATTCCAACTTGTGCTATCGTTATTTTGAAATTTCGATTGAATATCTTTGAATATTTTTGTCTCATTGATCGTGTTATGCGGATATTGAGACAGGATCGTGGTAGCCAATTGCTGATGCATCGTCAGCCTGGAGACTGGTGGAATCAGATTGAGGTGGGATGATTGGTGAGAGGTTAGATCTGTGTTAAGATTGTATATAACGTGTGATATGTAAATTTGATATTCGTATCTGTTGATTAAGTTACTTTTTTATACTCGATTATTGTAATTGAGCTTATTTTTTCCTCATCATATTGAATACTTCCCCGCATTATTTAATATTTTCAGGTTAATTTTAGAGAAAAGATGGGAACGAGATAATCAGAATATTATAGACAAGGAGGTGTTGATGTAATTGATGTTTTAATTATATTAAGAGATTTATGTATATTGACAGATTCATTTGTATTGAGAGATGATTTTGATAAATAAAATTTTATTGGGACAATTAGCGCTCTATTATTTTATTTGGGTGTTTTTTATACTAATTAACGTCTCCAAAAAGAAAAGAAATTGGGGTGTTACAGTTTGGTATCAGAGCTCCGGCTTCAGATTTTATATGGGATTTGTGGGAAGTGAGTTTACTGTGTTTTTGTTGTGTTTTAAGGATTTTCATATTCTTTGTGAATTAAGGAATTTCAAGGACAAAATTCTTTTAAAGAGGGTAGATTGTGTGATCCCAAATTTTTACAATTTGTTTAAACATAATTATGTCGACAAAATTCATTTAAGGGGGAAGAATGTAAAACCCAGGTAAATTTGATACTCTGTCAGAGAAAGGACAAAAGGGTAATTTGTCACCACAAATGCAGATTTTAAATAAGTATTTCTCTAGAGTTCGGATGACACAACGGAATTCACCGTTGAATTCATCTCGCAAAATTGAGTCACTTGGACAATTTTCGTCAAATTCTAAGGTAGTCAGATTTTGCACATATTTCGGGGCGACTAGGTGGTGGTTGACCTCACAAAGGTCCTCACAAATAAATTTTATAGAATTTTCTTATAATTGAATTAAATTTAAAGTAAAATTAATTTGAACTTAAACTAAGATAAATTTACTCGTTTCGAGACGAAAATAGATCCTTTAGAAAGATCTTGAAGGTTCTAGAAGATTTTAGAATATTCCTAGGATATTCCACATTTTTTAATATTCCTCTAGAATATTCCTAAGAGTCTTGAAGGCCTATAAATAGGGGATTTGGTTATGAAATTAGGAGGAAAACACAGTGGTGACCTCCTAGAGCGAAGGCAATAAATGTTGGGTAAAAGAGGAACAAAGCGGAGTTATCAAATTCTAGCAATGATTTTGAGGTACGGGGTGGTATGCAATATTCTCTTCTTAAATCTCTTTGTAAAGAGTATTTCTTTGATTATCCTATGATTTGTATTCCAACTTGTGTTATAGTTATTTTGAAACTTTGATTGAATATTTTTGTCTCCTTAATTGCGTTATGCGAATATTGAGACGGGATTGTGGCAGCCAATAGCGGATGTGTGACACCCCAAATTCCGGGGGTCTGTTGATCATCCATCAACCTGCAGAAATACATGTGGATGTCGCTTAGCCCGACACCATGTCAATAGCATCCCTTTAACCGAGATTTTAGCCCATAAATGTAACCTGGGTTCAACTTTTCATTTGGATTTAACTCTTGTCCGAAATACCATAATTTATACCTCATTAGGTTCCATTTGTATCCTTTGAGGGAAGGGAAACATAGGCCAATAGCATAGCGGACATAGTTTTTAATTTTGAAAATTTGGAAAAGTGTACCGGTACCGCGTACTGGTACGGTTAACTCACTGGAATTGTTTGGTTCCAAGTGTACCGGTACAGAGTACCGGTACTGTGTACCAGTACATCCAACTCTCTAGAACTGACTGTACCGGTACACAGTACCGGTACTGTCTGTCCAGTTTTTCCCTTTTCGACCCTTTTTACTTTCAAATCCACTCCAAACCCTTCCGAATTCAACCTAAAACTTGCACAACATGTGTTATACACAAAATACTTGATCCATACTAGTTTCATTACAATATTTTACATAAATTTACATGTCACAAACTAAGTTTTCGTAAATGTTTTACAAAACTTCAAAATAAGGCCACAAGTAAGCCCCTTCACCATTGATGCTCTACATGGGAGTCATCCGCCGGTGTAAACCCCTCACCTGAAATGTGTTTCCGTATAGGGTGAGCAACGTTCAATAGAATAATTCCTACAAAGGCTACTCCCCACCTAGATGCACATGGAATGTACACATGCAATATTCAAAAATTCTCAACCATTCCAGTCAAGTATATGTGACCAAATGGTGGAATTCATTATGATATACCATGCAATGAGATGAGACTCATTCATGCACTGGATCTGAACCCATCCCGACTCCTCAACACACGCAAGTGCCAATGTGTGTGAACCCGTCATCCATGCTACATATCGAATAACATTTACAATCTAGGGTCTTTCTTGGGGGTGGATGTTTATGGACTTACACCAACGGTACCCTACCGACACGGAATTTATGGACTTCCACCAACGGTTCCATGTACATCGACGCACTTTATGGACTCTTTTACCAACGAAGTGTGAATCTAATCACCGGGCCTCTCACCTAAGGGATCTTCTAGTCCTTTCTTGCTTACCCCGACCCAAACCATCATGCAGCCAAGTGGCTCCTTTAGGCCTTCGGCCCAACTTTCCCGAGCCTTCCGTCACCCACCAAATGTGGTGTTGATGACAACTATGCACACACCCATGTGATGCGATATTTTCCATGCATATACAATGTGATGCACCATTGCACAACAACACAATGTTCAATAGACCATGAATGTCTTATGAACAATTCCAATCCATCCATGGTAAATAATATCCTAAGCATATAATTACCATATTTGTCTCAATGTCAATATATATCAAGACATGCACAGACCAACAAATACATTTCAATCACAATCCATATCATAGGCATATGATTTCATATTACCACATACCTAAACATGTTACAGCATATTCTCATGCGATTAACACATTTTATATCACATAGGCATATTATCAAACACCTTAAAGGCATCAAGAAGTTAAGCACAACCTTAAAGCATAAATTTCACCAAGCTATAAGAATGAACACAAGTAACTTCTATATACCAAATTCAAGGTAGAAACTAGCCTAAATCATTTCCATGCTCAATTTCCCACTTCTATAACCATATACATATGTACAAGTCAATACATAGGCATATATATAAATGTAACTCTTAGTTTACCAACTTCTAAAGAAAGAATAATCCAAGGTAGGAAGAACCTTACCTCAATAAAAGTGTATAAGACTTCTATAACAACAAAATAACTCAAGAACTCTTGATTTTCCAAATCTTCACTTTTGAATCTTTGGGGAAATCTCTTGTTTTTGGTACGTAGACGTAGCCCTCGTGACAGAGATCAATTTTCCCTCTTAGCTCGACGGAATCAGAACGACGGAACTTCGGGAAAATTGAAGGAGAACTTGAAGAACTCTCTTCTCTCTCTTCTCTAACTTGGGCGGCTAAATGAGCTAAAGAATGGGATATTTCTGCTGAATTATCCCATTCAAGGCCCTATTTATATTTTCCGACACTTGGCCTAGATCGTTCCTAGTGTCCCCCGCTTATTCGGGTCCGATTTCGCCTCGAAATGATTTATTACATCCCGTATTTAGCTCAAATTAATTTTATTAATAATTTAATCCAATTATACTTAAATTTTATGATAATTATATTTGGAGACCTTTGTGAGGTCATCCGCCACCTAGTCGCCTCGAACGTGTAAAAACATCCGACTATCTTGGAATTCAACAAAATTTGATAGGATGACTAGATTTTGTGAAACGAGTCCAACGGCGAACTCCGTTTCCTCATCCGAGATCTATAGAACCTATATTTTAATTTTGTGTTATAGTGACAAAATGACCATTTTGCCCCTTAAAAAAATTCAAAATTTTTCGGGTTTTACAGGATACATTGCCAACCGGGAGACTCATGGAATCGGGTTGAGGTGGAATGATTGGTGAGGTGTTAGATCTGTATTAAGATTCTATATAACATGTGATATGTAAATTTGATATTGGTATCTTTTGATTGAAATACTTTGTGATGCACGATTATTGTAATTGAGCATATTTTTTCCTCGTCATATTGTATATTTTCCCACTTTATTTAATATTTTTAGGCTGATATTAGAGAAAAAATCAGAACGAGATAATCAAAATATTAAAGATGAGGAGAAGTAGATGTAACTGATGTTTTAATTCTATTGAGAGATTTATGTATATTGACAGATTCATTTGTATTTGGAGATGATTTTGATAAATAAAATTTTATTGGGACAATTAGCACTCTTTTATTATCAATTAATGTCTCAGAAAAGAAGGGAAAAATCGGGGCTTTACTGTTTGGTAGCAGAGCTTAAGATTCAAATCTTTTATGTGATTTGAGGGAAGTGAGTGATTAGTACTCAAATATAACATTATTATGTCCTTTTTGAACTAATTATGCTTTGATGAAGTTTAAATGATGACATTTCAGGTTCTAAAGTGGAAAAAGGGTTCAAGGGCAACAAAAGTACATTTGAAAGCATTACCAACACATTAGGAAACAAATTGGAAAAGCTTGGAACAAAGAAGTGACGTTTGAACACCAATTCACGTTCGAACGCTCATAAGAACCAGGCTAGCTGAGACAGAATGTGTTGCAGACAAGAACCAACGTTCGAACGCCAACTCAAGTTCGAACGTCCACTAGAGCACTGACAAGATTAGATTGAAGACATGGTGTGTTGCAGCAAATTAATGACAAGTTCTGAATGGAGTGTGAAAGGAGATTTCCTCAGAGGACCATAGGCCATATGACATCTGAGTGATAACGAGAGATCCCAGCTGGTGTTTGAACGCTTTTAGAGCAAAGACAGAAGAAGTGTTCGAACGTCATGTACAGTTTGAACACCCTTAGAGCAAAAACAGCAAACACAATCGAATGCCAACTCACGTTCAAACGTCCTTGACAGACTGTTTGCAGAGCGGTTGGCTTTTCACTTTGACTAGGCGGCAAGCACTATTTCTTCACCCCCTTGACTTCTCCTTGCCTATAAATACTCCTATTTTTTAGAGAGAAAAGGGTAGCACTTCTACTTCCTAATGTTATTAGTTTTCTCTTTGCTAAAGAGTTGGGAGGCTTAGACTCCCACTCATTTCTTTACGTTCATGTTTACATTTACTTAAGACTTTTAGTTTCTCTATTTACTGTTAGTCTTTACATTTATGTTTACATTTGCTTGTATTAAGAATTTCATTTCTCTATTTACGTTTAGTCTTTACGTATATGCTTTTACATGAATTCCTTTGTTTATGTCTTTCACTTCTATTGCTTGAGCTTCCTTCTTTCTTAGAGGAGTGATACTCTTCCACTTTTCTAGAGCTTTGACAAAGTCGTGAAGGGTGGAACGTGATTCACTCATTCTTTATTGAAGATTGGCTCCTTGTTATTGTGCTTTTATTTTACAAAGTTCTTTGCTTAGAGGGATGAGCATCACACATTTTTTTAGCTTTACCAAAGCCATGAAGAGTGAATAGTTTCTCATTCACTCTTTATTAAAAGGTGAAGGTCATGTATAAATTATCTGGAAGTTATATTTATGCACTGTTCTAATGCTTAATGTTTATCCCCTTGTTTATTGGATAATTGATTGCATCTAGCAAAGCTAAGGTACTTTGTATAATCGAGAGTCTTTCTATGACACGGATGACTCTTGCATGGAAAGACTCCTCATTTCATGGAAAGTACCCCGACTAGATCTTCATGACTACCCTTTAATTGTTCCCGTTATTGTGCTTCATTTAAAGAATGGAATATTACAGTCATTGTTAGATGTCTTGTAGAAACACTTGCTTATTATGTAGATGGGTTAAGTCTCGGCACAGACAATTCTTGTAAACTTATAGAAAGACATCGGAACCATGGTCTTAATTCTCACAGTCCATCTTCACCTTTTGATTAACTTGTTGTTGACTCGGAAGTTAATTGAGTTATTAAACATAAATGTAATAAACCGTATAATTGACTACATGTCCTAATCCTCGAACTAAGGAGTGATTTTTCTTTCATTTAAATTTATCTTATATTTTGTATAGAAAACCTTCTTGGAAAGAATTTCATATTCAATCCAGGAAAAACCTCCCAATCTCACAACTAAAAATCCCAAAGGTTACAATCGATTGATCTTCACCACTGCTTACTTTGAAACACCAACACAACAAGTTTCCTATGGATTCGACTCCAGACTCAAACTGAATTATTACTACAACTTGACCACCTGCACTTGGGTGTACACATTTCGGATCAAGTCATGTGGGTGCATGGTTTAATCAAATACCATACTTGGTGCTTGATGGGTGGGCTCAAAAAAGTTGGATCGAAGATCCGACTAAGTCGCACGGTTACATGCATGGAGAAACTTGTGTCAGGTATAGCAAGAAGGGCTAGATAATACTCCCTCGGGTGCAAAACCCGGCTACTTGGTTCACACACTCCCATGAGGTGAAATTATGAAAAAGTGTGATGGTGTACGGAACCGGTGGTTGTGATACCAAAATCCGTTGCCCAACAAAGACACAAGATTTTATTTTCTAAAACACCCATCCAATGGGCAACATCCATCAATGATTTAGTTTTATAAAAACATAACTTTTATTTAAAACAATCATGGGATGGATTTTCGTCAAATGACGGTTTCATTGCACAAGTGTATTGCATTGTGCTGTGGGAGTCAGTGAGGGCTCGAGTTAAAGTACATGAGTGAGTTTCATCTCATTTCATGACATGACATAGAATTCCTATCATTGGACGAATATTCTTGATTGGAATGCATGAATGGATAAATGTGTTGATTGTTGCATGTATATATTTCATGTGCATCTAGGATGGGGAGTAGCCTCTGTAGGGAATACTCTATTGAGCATGGTTCACATTGTACGGGAAAAAATTTCAGTGCAGGCTATACACTAGTGGATGGCTCTTATTCGGGGCCAATGTGGCCTTTAACCTTGGTTTTTGTAAAATTTTTGTTAAAACAAAGATTTAAGCATGTCAATATATGTACAAGAATTGTAATCGAACTATTATGGACTATTTTTAATATAACCTTGCATGTTTTTATATGAGTATAGATAAATGGACCCGATGTGGTCATTGTTTACTCATAAATGGACTCGGTGCGGTCAATGTTGTATATTGGACCTCGGATGGGTCATGTGATTATATATTGTATAGGTTGTGTTTGGGTAAAGCTTCCCGTACAAAGGAGACTCTGTCCAAATTTCATTAAATTATGAATCCCGATAAATGGGGCATGATGGCGTGATATCGGGTTACATGATATCCACGAGTATTCCGCGGGTTGATGGGTGATCAACGGACCATTGGATTTTTGGACATCACAACATCTCTCACTAGACTTTTCCTCAGACCTTTTCTTAATTTATTGTTTATATTTTGATCATGGCTAGTGAGTAATTCTCTTCCTATTCTCTAGTTACGGAATGATTTTCATGATTGTACTTTGAATATGTTATGAATGCAAATATAATTTTCTTGTTCTTGAATAATTTTTCTTTTCGAATACTGTTCGATTGAATGAATGATTTTAGTATAGCAATGTATTATGTAAACTAATTTGATTAATCATTAACAATACTGAGTTCTTGGTATGATTAATACTTTTAATTATATGCGAGTTTACCAGAATAGTTCTTAAATTCTTATTTTCTTTTTGAATCAAACTTTGGTTAATTGCATACATATGATATTTGATTTACATGATTGATAAGTGATCCCAAAGATAGAGAATAGCCTTCTTTCATAGCAAATTCCTTTAAATCTGTTCGAATTACTCTAACTCAAATTCTCTTTTATTGTTCTTTCCTTTTACCTTCCCAATTCCAAAATCAATTCCATGGGGATTGATCTCGAACTACCGAGTTTAATAATAAACTTAACCACCTACACTTAAGTGAGCCTTTTTAGAGTCAAGCAAGTTTTTGGCATCATTGTCCGGGAGTGAAAGGATATGAAAGGCAAAAATAAGAATACACCATCGCAACAAGATATTTGGAGAATTTAACTTTTTCGAGTAACCTCATTCCATCTTTTAGAACTTTTGTTAATTTTGTTTGGTTTGTTAAAGTTTTATAGATTTTGTTAATTATTGCTATTTAACTTCTAGTTTGCTTTAAGTCATAATCATCATATAGTTTATAGTTGTATGTTTGGAGGAGAAAACTCATTTTGATATTTAGTCGCCATTCAAAGAATTTGTAGGGTCCATAAGTTCATCTTCATCCTTAGAGTCTTACCAATCAGCCCTTGCCCCCACCTTTGATCTAAGTCAAATAGGTTGTGACATAGGAGACAACGTGAATAACCCGAATCGAAATAACCCTAACCGTGGTCAAGAGGTCGACTAATAGATCCGAACTCTTGGAGATTGTCTGCACCCCATAAGGAGCAGTGTCACTTCATGTTTTGCTTCCCCTGCCAATGCACAACAGTTCATGGTGAAACTAATTAGCATAAAATTTTGTATATTTTTATGTGCTAATCATCTTATTTTAATTGTTTTTGGGAATTAAATGATGGGAATTACATAGATTAAGCTCTTAACAAAGATATTTGATGTTTGCAAATAAAAAGTGTTAAAAGAGGCTTCTTAAGGCCTTCTCAAATGTATTGAGATGATTGGGGATGAAAGAATGGCTATAAGAAAGCTCAGGAGGTGAAAATATAGAAAATAAAAAGAAACATCAAAAACAGTACTGGTATGCAGTACCGGTATGCTGAGGCTACTAGAGTTCGAGGCACACAGTACCAGTATTGTCTGCTGAGTCTGCTCCAAATCTCTGCATCTCAAGCTTTGCTGCCTCGAGGGTCCCACCAACATATCTCCTATGCTCCTCTAACACGGCCACAATACTATTCATCCCTTTCACTCTACTCTTTGGACTTTTGGGAGCTATGGTGATTAATGAGGATAGAGAAGAGAAGAGGAGCTGGGTGTGCAGACAAGCTCTGCACTCCCCCTGTCCAGGCCATTCCTCCTACACCCCTACAAATGTAGGTCACTTCTGGAAGCTAGGCCATGACTCCAAGCATGTTTTTGGCAAGAAAAGCTCTCCATGGTTCAGCATTAGAAACATTACAGGAGATATAGAGAGAGTCTGGTAGAAGATTATGAATAGTGTCTAGTGAGAGAAATTTAAGATTTTTACATTTCTTTCAATACATTGTCTTGTAATCTCTAGTATGAATCTTTAGAACTTCATTTAATGTCATGAATGTTATTTTCCTTCAAGTTCAATGCAAGTTTAATGCTCTCTTAAAGTTTTTACCATTAATGCACCACAATTCTTCATTTTCTTAGATATAAAATGGGTATTCATTTCTTTCACTTTGAGCTTATAATTTCTTGTATTTAGTTACTCTAAAAATTTATATCTTTGTAATGAACTCTTATTATATTGTCTATTTCATTTTAAGCATGAGTAGCTAAATATTTTAGTTGAAAAAATCAAGGGAAACCTCCACTTGGACATATCATTTTAACTCATTCTCCTCTCTCCTTTCAGAGTTCAATGGTTCGGTTTGACTAGATTGAAGGTGAATAAATTGGTTAGTCTTTGATATTCCATAGGTCTAGTCACGATTTATGCTTAGATACTCACCAATTTTATCACTAGCTTTCCACGAATCAATCGTTCATTCATGCTCTGTTGGAGTTGAGATGGTATTCCTATTGGAGTGATCTCTTGGATTTTCAAATATTTGTTTCATATTTCATTTGTTCCAAAACACACTTCACCAAACAACTTTCAAACCACAACGATTTTACACTTTATTTTACTTAAAATCACCTTCCCCTCGGTTTACTTCCTTCCCCATGGAAACGACCTTGGAATACCACCAAGTAAAACACGACCCGCAAAAGTCTCTTTGTGTTTGTGGAGCACTTTTGTTCATTGCACATCATATTAACACCATCTCATTTTCCTTTCTCCTGGCCTTTTCTTTTGACACTATCCCAAGGGAGAGTGACACTCCCCTTTAAACCATATACTTCACATGCTAAGGGATATGATCAGCACATAATATTCCATATGTAAAGGCCTCATCACATGCATTTTAACTCAACTTTTGCATCTAAGTACTTACAGTTAGCCGATTTTATGAATAATATTGATGTTTCGATGTTGTAAGTTTTTATAGCTTAAATCATTGATTTTAGGACCCTGCAACTATGATGGATGTGTGGTGAAGGCATAGACACAATACATGAAAATTTGGGGGCTTAAAAGTGAAGAAATCAAGGAGGTACTAGTGCTTGGGAACAAAGGCACCAACAGCCACATCATTTGGAAGAAGAGCCTCAGTTTTCCTCCATTTTGAACATGATCCGCTTCTAATCTAAAAAAGTTCAAAACAAAAAAGTTGTAGATCTGGATGTTATCTGTTTCGTGTCAAAATTTCAGTGCAATCCAACGGTTGGATCCGAACTTATGTCAATTCGAAAAAAAGTGGTCCATAGTAGAAATATAGTACCGATACTGCGTACCGGTACGCCCAACTCCAGAAGCTTCAAAGTACCGGAACGTAGTATCGGTACGCTCCCTGAAGCAACCCCGAACCTCCTGCAACCCATCTCCACTTGCTTGGGGGCCCACCTACACTTCTCCCATTTGTCCCCCAACATTTCCTTACATATTTACATGCCTCCCTTACACTTTTTGAAGACTTTTGAGACTTGGCATTTATGGAGGATGGGAGATAAGTGGGCTGCCATGTGAGTTGCTGGGTAGGCTGCTCCTAACCTGTCCAAGCCATCATTCAACCTCCCATTGATGAGAGGCCTGTACACTCATGCTAGGGGACTACCATGTACGAAAATTCAAGGCTCTCCTACATTATATTCAACATTTACAAGCCATTCAAAGTGTGTCTACCTAAGCTTAGAAGCTCCCAAGGAAGAAGATGATGAATAGTACTATAGTGTGAGAAATTTATGTTTTTGCATTTTCTTCTCCATTTTAGTTGTAGTAAGCTTTTAATTTCTTGTAATATTTAACTCTTGCACCCTAATGTCATTTACTTCAAGTTCATTTCAAGTTTAATTACATGTTCTTCATTTCACCATTGTTGTTCATGTTTTTCTTCATTTCCTAGCTTTAAAATGGGTATTGTATATTTTTTTTCAAAGCTTAAGATTTCTTGCTTTAAGTTAAGTTCCATGCTTCCTTTCCTCATTATGTCCATTTAAATTATGCTTGCCTTTCCTTTAAACATGAATAGCAAGATTTCTAGTTTGCTAATTCAAGGGATACCTCCTCTTGGATTTTTCATTTCAACTCATTCTCTTCCTTCCCTTTTGAGTCAAATGGTTCGGTTTGACGGGATTGAGAGTGGATAAGTTGGTGAGCCTTTAATATCCTATAGGCTTAGCCACGGTTTATGCTTAGATACTCACCAATCTTGTCCCTAGCTTCCCCCGAATCAATCGTTCATTCATGCTCTATCGGATGAGGGATTGGAGTTGAAATGATATTCCTATTTGAGTGACTTCTTGAATTAGCCAACACTTGTTTTCTTGAATTTTCATTAAGAACAAAACTCATCAAAATCAACTATAAGATTTTACATATTTTCCCTTTTGGAACAAAATCACCTTCACACAACTCAACCTTCCTTCCCTGAGGAGACGACCTTGGAATACTCTTCCAAGTAAAACACCGACATACAAAAGACTCCTTGCGATTGGGGTGCACTCTTGTTCACATTTCACATTTCACATATTTTGTTCATTCCATTTCATGCCACCATTCTGTTTCCCTTTCTCTTGCATGAATCCGAGTGAGAGTGACACTCACCCACACACATAAGCCATATACATATTTGAGGCTTCATGTTAGGAGCATAGGAAACAACAAAGGTTTTCCAACAATCAATAGTATTTAAGGGTTAGGAAACAACAAGGTTATTGATCAATCATAAACCTAGTACAATCTAGCTTTTGCCATAATTCCATGGCCTCGATTATGAAAATCTTTATCTGCACATGATGGAATTCGTGGAGGCATGCAGGACCTTTCATGACAATTCTAAGTTTGCCAAGCTTAAGATTTTTCCCTTCTCGTTGAAGGATAAAGCTAAGAGGTGGCTTAACATTCTTAAACCACACTCTATTCCTAATTGGTATGTACTACAAAAAAAATTCTTTAAAAATTTCTTTCCCATCCATCGCACTAATGCTCTAAAACATGACATCATGAACTTTTCTGTAAAGGATGGAAAGACATTTTACTAGTTTTGGGAGAGATTCAAAGATCTCCTCCATGCATGTCCACATCATGGGCTTAAGAGTTAGACTCTGGTATGTTTTCCTGATTCTCTCCCTACCTTTTGCGTCAATTTGTTAAGATGAGCTCACAAGGGGAATCAATGGATAAAAATCCTGAAGAGGCTTTTGATTTTTTTTTTAACACATTATTAAGATGATCACACGGGGGGAATTAATGGATAAAAATCCTGAAGAGACTTTTTGTAAACCTCCACACTCTTATCTTTATATAGCAAGTAATTATTTTTGAAATGCTAATATAGGTGATGAGGTATGCATGAACCCTATAGATTTCAATAGTATGAATAAATACTAGGGAGGCAAATTGATTGTGAAATTTAATTTTTCGAAGTGTTTAAGGTTAATAGGGGTAACTAAGTAAAAATATTAATTTTTATAGGGCAAAATAATATTATCATTGAACCCGGGAGATCCAAAAAACTTGGAATAACCGTTTAGCACCTATAGCAGTTCGAAGGGATAAAATAGTAACTTTCATGTTTCGAGTGTAAATTTATTTTAGTTTTGATATAACTCATAAAAATAATTTTTTTAGGTTAAAATAACATTAAAAATGAATTCGGAAAGTCGAAAAACCTTAGAGTAGTCATATGGTTCAAATTGAAAATTTTTAGTGGTAAAACCGTAATTTTTGAGAAAGCCCAAACATCCTGTGAACAATAACTTCGGGACTGTTGTATTTAAAACATAGATTTCAGCCCCTTTACTCCCATTCTTTTCACTCCACTCTCACCCCAAACCCTTTAGCACCCTAGGAGAAGAAAGAAGAAAGAAGGAAAGCGAAAAAGGAGGTCTCTAGAGCTTGGAATTTTGGTTTGGAACTTTGATTCAAGGTAGGAATTTCTTCTCATTCTCCTACATTGAGGCTAGGGCTTATGTATATATGTACTCTTTTGACTCTAAATTCAATATGTGTGCTATAAAATCTTTAATTCTTGCAGTAAATGTCATGTTTTAAACAATGTGATGGTTGGGTAACCATTAAAGCTCTCTTTTTCATCTTCAAATCTTAGATTTTAAGAAGAATAGATTTTTCTCTCCATATTTCTTTTGTTCTTGATTTCCAAACTTTAGGCTTTCCATTCAACAATAAAATTGTATTGATGTTGATCCTTTTCCTATTTTTCTTACATGGTTCTATTGGATAACATACAAGAAATTTTGAGAATTTTGGGAATATGAACTTTTGTTGAGAAATTGTTGGGGATTGTATCTTATGGAGGTGTTTGGATAACCATGGATGGCAATTGACCAGATATCGTAGAGTGGGTAGATGTGTATGGTTCTTACTCCGTGCAGGTTTGAACTTTTTGATTGAATGAAAATAGTGTCGTTGTTCCTTACCTCTCAACACCACCCTCAAATGTGTATGGCTTATGTGTGAAGGGAGTGTCACTCTCCCTCAGGATGATATAAGAGATAGGGAACAACGGAATGTGAATGGTGGAAAATGGATGAACAAAATATATGTGAAATGAAAAGTGGAATGTAAAGTGTGCACAATAGCGCTCCCCAATCGCAAGGAGTCTTTCGTGGTCGGTGTTTTACTTGGAAGAGTATTCCAAGGTCGTCTCCTCAGGGAAGGAAAGGGAGTTTTGTGAAAGTGATTTTGCAAAAGTGAAAAGAAAGTGTAAAATCTTTTGTTTGAGTTTTGTGTTTGGTTTGTAAATGAAAATGCAAGAAAACAAGTGTTGACTAATCCAAAGGATTCATTCCAATGGGAATACCAAATCAACTCAAAGCCTTCCTCCGATTGAGCATGAATGAACGATTGATTCGGGGGAAGCTAGGGACGAGATTGGTGAGTATCTAAGCATAACCCGTGAGTAGGCCTACGGGATATCAAAGGCTCACCAACTCATCCACTCTCAATCCCGTCAAACCGAACCATTTGACTCAAAAGGGAGGAATGGAGAAAAGTTGAAATGGAATCCCCAAGAGGAGGTCTTCCCTTGGATTAACCAACTTAAAATCTAGCTACTCATGATAAAATGAAAGACAAGCATAATATAAATGGACATAATGAAGAAATGAAGCATGGAACTTAACTAAATGCAAGAAACTTAAACTAAGAAAAGAAATCAACAATACCCATTTTAAACTAAGAAATGAAGAAAACTTGAAAACATAAATGGTGAAAGCTAGAACATTGAACTAAACTTGCAATAACTTGAAAGGAATGAAATTAAAGACAATAAATTAAACTTAGAAGATCCTTACAAGAGATTAACAAGATTTCTACAACTTGAATGGAGAAGAAAATGCAAAAAATGTCACTATTCATCTTCTTCCTCCTTGGAGCTAAACTAAAACTACTTCTAAGCTTAGGTAGCCAACCCTCAAAAATGCTGAATATTGTTGAGATATATGGAGTGTATGCCTTGCAAAAAACGTCCATGAGGGTCCTTAGGGTTTGTGTGAAAGGCCACCCATCAATGGTAGGTGATTTTGATGGGTCACACAGGCTAGGGAAGAGCTAGCCTGCAACCCCATGTGCAGCCCATTTCTCTCCCATGCTTCATTAATGCCAAGCCTTCCAAGTCTTCCAAATGTGTAAGGGAGGCGTGCTCTTGTGTCAGGAAATGTTGGGGGGCAAGTGGGAGAAGTGTAGGTGGGACACCTAAGCCTCAAAGTTGAGTTACAGGCTGTTTTTAGGCCAGAATGTTCGTGGTACCGGTACTAGGTACCGGTACCATATGGTACCGGTACCAAGTACCGGTACTGTTTTTTTTGCACTAGACCACCTTCGGTAGAAATGACATCAATCTTGATCTAACCGTTGGATTGAGCTGAAATTTTGACACGATACAGAAGACATCCAGATCTACAACTTTCATGTTTTGAACTTTTCCAAATTCAGAGTAGATCATGGTCAAAATGGAGGACAACTGAGGCAGTTCTTCCCAGTGATGTGGCAGCTGGTGCCTTTGTTCCAAAACACCAATACCTCCTTGATTTCTTCAATTTTAAGCCTCCAATTCTTCATGTATTGTGTCCATTCCATTACCACACATCCAACATAGTTGCAAGGTCCTAAAATTCAACATTTAAGCTATCAAAACATGCAACATCGAGAATTCAACATTATTCATAAAATAGGCTAACACTAAGTAATTAAATGCAAAAGTTGAGTTATAATGAATGTAATGAGGCCATGAAATGTGCAATATTATGTGCTCATCACTTTTTCTACCACTCGTAGTGGGGTTGGTGTCTTGCAAGGACCAAACTACTATTAGCTCATGGGTGTCGTGTCAGATAATTAGTATATTATGCCTAAGTCAGATTCATTATTGCCAGTGCATTGGTATGGGACAATGCATCGGTAGGCGCCTTTTCCAAAGTTAATATGCTTGCGAAGATTTGTATGTGTGTGGGCTAGGATATTCTCTATGTGTTTATCCATGCAATTCTCTTACATCAGACTCAAGATACATTGTAGTTATTGTTTATTGCGTTATCTTTTGGATATGATTATCTTGGAAATTTTTGTTAGAATAATTACTCCTTGGAATGGTTATTTATGGTGGGATTGGCTTTATTCTTGCACTTAATTATTGTTAATGTATAAACTTGAGATCGCTTGAAAAGATAATGTTTTCTTTCAAAATTTACGTATGTTATTTGTGAAATGAGACTGACCATTTTCTACATTTTCCAAACTTTGTTAGAGTTTGGGAGGATTTTCCTATATAGTTTAGTGCTCACCCCCCACCAATAATGTTTTTTTTTTCAAATTTAGTGTTAGAGGAAGATCCCGACGTCGACGAGCCAGAAAATTGGGAGGTTACACCAGAGGGGAACCTAGATACCGAGGTAGACATCTAGAGCTATAGTTTATTTTTGTTTATTCCCCTGCTAAGTTTGAGTATAATTCTTTTGGGATATAATTGTCATAGTTTGACCTATTCTGTTGGGGGTGATATTGTGGATATTACCTATGGTGAATGAAATTTATTTTGTGATGGGTAAATGGACTCGGTGTGGTCAATATTTATTCATACATGGACCCAGTGTGGTCAATGTAGTATAATTGCACAGGTTATGTTTTTGGGTAGAGCTCTCCATACAAGGGATACTCTGCCCGAATTTTGTTAAATTAAGGACCCCCGATTTTTGGGGTGTTACACTTTTGATTTCTTTGACACATTATCTGAGAGTTTCCAGATTTGGGACTCAGCCTCGCTTATCAGTTCTGTGAATAGATTGACTACTTCCCAAGGGGAAAGTATTCTTTAAGAGAAGCAGATGATCTAAGGACAAAGATGACATGGACATCAAAGAAGAACATGTCCAAGTCATCAACACTCTAAGTAATGGCAAAATAATTGAAAAAGGCACACCACAAGCACCTATTGAGTCTATTCCTACACCTGTGGTTGAGCCTGTTCAAGTCTCCCCTGATAAGACTGAGTCTAGAGAGGTTAAGGAGCCTCCATACTCCATTCTTGATCTCTTCCCCCAAAGACTCAAGAAATCCCCAAAGTTGAGCAATTATGCCGATATTTACAAGCTTTTCAAGCAAGTAAAAATCAACATTCCACTTCTGGATGCCATCAAATAGGTCCATTTTTATGCCAAATTCCTAAAGGACTTGTGCACTGTTAAGCAAAATCAAAACATTCAGAAAAGGGCCTTTTTGACTATACAGGTCAGTGTCATAATTCAATACAAGGCTCCTCCAAAACTCAAAGATCCTGTGTGTCCTATTATTTCTTGTGTCATATGGAACTTTAAGATTGAGCAAGCTTTGCTTGATCTTGGGGTCAATGTCAACTTACTCGCTTACTATATCTGCCAACAGTTAGGATTAGACGAGCTCAATCCTACCAGCATCACATTTCAGTTGGTAGACCATTCTATTGAAATTCCTAAGCGAATGGATGAGGATGTGCTTGTTTAGGTGAATGATTAGCACAAAAAGATAACATATTTTGTGTGCTAATATACCTCTTATGATTGTTCTTGTGTCATGAAATTGGAAAGAATTGAGTTAAATTTCGTTTTGATGGAAGTTTATGTGAATGCAGGTAAAATGAGGTAAATGGCATGAGATAAACTCCCATGGTTGTAGTTGAGGTAAAAGGAAGGAAAAGGGTAGCTTAGAGGAAGGTTTGCAGGAAGAAGAAACAAAAAATTCTCACTGTCTGAAAACCTTCCGGAAGGTTTCTGTGAACCTTCTAAAAGGTTTTGCCTTAGGTTTCAGTTTACTACCAAAACCTTCCGGATGGTTTTGCCCACTAGAATGAACCTTCCAGAAGATTTTGGCTATTGGACCAAAACCTTCTGAAAGATTTTGTCCACTGTAGTGAACCTTCCAGAAGGTTTTGCCTGATGGCTGCTTTCACTTAACTTTTCCTGCACAAACCTTCCGGAAAGTTTTTGCTAAATTGTCCAGACAGCCTGTAACTCACCTCTGCAGCTTGGGGGTCCCACGTACACTTCCCCAGCATGTCTCCTGACAACTCTTACATGTCTGGGATCCTCCCTTACCTCCACTTGGGAGTGGATGAGTCTTGGTGATTAATGAGGAGAGAGAGGAAGAAATGCTAAAAGAGAAGAAGCTAGCTTTGCTCCACCCTGTCCAGCCCACCTTGTTTCATGCTACTATGTTGGAAATCACATTAAAGAGCTACAGGGGAATTCCATGCACGTTTTGGAGGGAAAGAAGGAAGAGAGTTCAGCATTAGTGCAAGTTTGGAGAGAGATAGAATAGAGTTCCCTGGGTAGAAGATGATGAACAGTGCTTTTAGAGAGATAAATTGATTTTTCTGCATTTTCCTCATTACATTGTTGTGTAATTTCTTGTAAGGATCTTTAGAACCTCATTGAATATCACTAATGTTAATTTCCTTTACGTTTCTTGTTGGTTTAATGCTTATTTAAAGATTCACCATTAATGCTCCTAGTCTTTCATTTTCTTAACAGTAAAATGGGTTTGGAATGCTTTCACTTTTAGCCTTTAATTTCTTACATTTAGTTACTCTAAATCTTCATAGTTCCTCATGCACTCTCATTACATTGTTGGTTTTATTTCAAGCATGAATAGCTAAATCATCAAGTTGGTAAATCCAAGGGAAACCTCCACTTGGGTATACTATTCCAACTCATTCTCCTCCCTCACTTATGAGTTCCATGGTTCGGCTTGATCAGGTTTAGAGTGGATGAGTTGGTGAGTCTTTCATAATCCACAGACATAGTCATGGATTATGCTTAGATCCTCACCAATCTTATCCCTATCTTTTTAAGAATCAATCATTCATTCATGCTCTATCGGAGGAGGGTTTTGAGTTGTGATGGTATCCCCATTGGAGTGACCTCTTGGGTTTGCCAACATTTGTTTTCTCATTACATTCTCATTGATACACACTTCACCAAACAACTTTCAACTTCAAAGTTTTTACACTTTCATTTTCACCAAATTGCTTTCACATTGGTTTACTTCCTTCCCCGTGGAATCGACCTTAGAATACCACCAAGTAAAACTCGACCCACAAAAGTCTCCTTGCGATTGGGGAGAATTTTTGTGCATTTACATCTCATATTTATATCATACCATTTTCCTTCCTCCTTGCCCTTTGTTTTGACACTATCCCAAGGGAGTGATATCTTTCCCTTCGTCTATACATTGCATAGTCTAAGGGATAGTAATTAGGGGTTAATGGAGGAAAGGTAAACCATCAATCATTTTTGGCACCGTTACTGGGGAAGGCAAGTGTCAAACCAAGAAGGCGATTTCAGAACTACGAAGGTAAGTCCCGTGATCTTTATCACGGGCTGAGATACGTGGTTCGTGTACATATCTTTGTTTATGTATAAATTCAAAAAAAAAATTTAGACTCTTTGTTGTATGTGGGGGCTGGACGAGCAACACCGATTGGTTAGGCAATTCATGGACCCTAATATGAACATTAACCAAGACCCACTCGAGAATGCGAGTGACAATTTTGATGATGTAAGTGCCAATCCTAACATCTCTGAGGATGGGGGATTGCAACAACGTAGACGGCCTAACCCCCGAGTGCATTTTCCCCAACGGAGCAGTGGATATCACAAACCCTAAGGATGGCCAAACATTTAAGGTCAATGGCCAAAGACTCAAGCCATTCTTTGAGAGTTTTGAAGAACAAAGGGTGGAGGAAGATTTAATTGACCCGGTGTATCTGGAGGATTAGCTAGTTTTTATCTTTCTAGTGTACAACTCCTTTTATTTACTTATGTCAATTTTATTTCTTTTATGTCACTCACATTTGGTTTTATTGATTGGCTTCTCTTAGATCCAAATCTTGATGTTTTTGTCAAAAGCTCAATTGTGAGGTGTTCTCTTACCCTTCTCATTTTTTTACTGTCTTTCATTGCATACTATATCTTTTTGTTGCATTGAGGTCAATGCACGATTCTAGTTGGGGGGTGAGGTGCACCATTTATATGAGTACACCAAGGTTGTTGGAAAAATTGATTTTTGCTCACAATAGTGAAAAATAGATGAAATTTTTGAAAATTCTTGATGAAAAATATATAAAGTTGATCTGTATTCCTTCATGAAGAGTTTGTGTGATGGATGACATGTTGATCGGTGTTGTGAATTTTGTGTACATGAGCATTCTATGGAAGTTGATCCTATGCATGAGTATCACATATGTATTGATTTTTAAACTCATCTGTATGTGATTTTTAAATGTGTAATTTTGGTAATTTACGAATTGGATTCATATTTTTAGCTTGACATAATTAGTGGAGATGAGTAAAGACCAATGAGAGCTTTAGTGCCAATTCTTTTTGGAGGGAACTTACAATTACTCAAAGAACAATTTTTCAATCTCGAATTTGTTCAATAGTCTCATTACCCTTGTTTTGACTAGTTGCATTGGGTTGTAGACTAATTTGTCTTAAGCATATAATTCCTTCCCATGCAGACCTAGAAGTGATCGTAGGCCATCGTTGAATATTTTGAGACTTTACCTTTTTCTTTTGCAAATTTTATCCCTAGTGCCTTGATTGAGCCTATTTTAAAATTCGTTTCTATGCCACTCTTTCAACCAAGCCAAAGAAAATAAGAAATACCTACCTTACTTTGGTTGTTCCTAAAGCAGAAATGAGTGATTGCAAAAGAAGGAACTATGGTGTGAAAATGCAAAAAAAAAGGGGGGGTGAATGAGGTTGAAACTCAATATATTGAATAGAAAAAGATGAAAAATTCAAGGAAATGAGAAAAATGGGTGAACGAAGAAAAGAAAGAGAAAAAGAAAAGGAAAATGTCAAGGAAAGGAAAGAAAAGAAACTAAGAGAGTGGTGATGATACGAGAATCAAAATCCCATGAAAAGGGAAGTGCTTTTCCAAAATAAAAAGTCTCTCACTTGGAACAACTCTCTTTGTTACCCTATATCCTTCATTTCCTTTACCCAGATAAGGCCCCATTATAACCTTTAAAGTCCTAAGTGATCTAGAGAAGCATGGGAGGTGCATAATTTCAAGGAAAATGATGAGTAATGTCTTACTATCTAATGCACTAGCATTTCATTCATGAGATTATGCCAAGACTGCTTCATTTTCACATATGAACTTCATTTTCGGATTACATGTGAGCACTTTATTTTTAACACAAGATTCTATATCACATTTACACGTGGAGTGCATACCAGGAAAACTTGAGTGCGTTTATTGCTTAAGAGTGTCCTTTGGCGAGTTTTGCATTGAAACTGAGTTTGTCTAGCCATTCGAATGTAAATTCTGTTTCGTAAATGTTCAAATTACTTGTTTAATTCACACGCACACAAGTGGAAAATTAATTTGTAGGTGCATACTTTGACCAATATCTAAGACTATGGTTTTGCTCATGTATACTTAGTCCATTCATGTGAGAAACTTGTTATTTAGCTCCAGACTTGCATGAATGGGGGAATATCGTTCAACTTTTGATATTTGATAAGCTTGAGTAATGCTCCTGTTAGTTGAATTCAAGTTTTAGGTGTTGAGTATTCATTTTGGTGGTTGAGTTTTAAATCCATTAGTTATACTTTGAAAACATCAAAATCTTAAATCATGTTGTAATTTTGGGAATGACTTTTGGCATGATCAAAACTACGATCCATAAATGTAATTCAAGTGTTGGGTAGGTTAGATGTCCTTCAAGTTACACTAAAAAGGTCTTGGAATGGAGAAATGATGGTTTGGGAGTGATTTTTTTTGAACAAATGATTGGTTTTGCAGAAAAGGCAAAACCTTCTAGAAGGTTTATGTCGACCTTCCGGAAGGTTTTTTCCAGTGAGCAAAACCTTCCAGAAGGTCGACCCTGAAACCTGAAAAACGAGGGTTTTAAATTAGATTTTTTTTGAAAACCTTTTCATTTCTCTCCCAAATCAAACCACCCCAAACCCTCTCCTCCCCTCCTATCCCTTTCTTATCATTGAAATCCCCTTCCCAACCTGTTTACCTCCTAGGTTCTCCTTGATTTGAGTTAGATTTTAGAAGTTTAAGCCAAAAATGTCTAGGGTTCTCTCAAAACCCTAAGTTTCCAATTTCCCCCAAATCAGTCTTCATCTGTCTCCCATGCCCAACCCTTTTCGTGTTCATCTTGATGGCTAGGATGGTTTTGATGGATATGGAGGGGCATGAACCCTGGGTGAGCTTGTGGTGGTTTGTGTTAACATTCTTAGGTCTTGGGACTCCATTGACCCTCATGGCAAACACGAAGAAGACAGGCCCTGGCTTTTCTTTCCCCCCCTCTGGCTCATCTTCCCGAAAAAAGGCCGGTGAAAGTTCTAGCTCCCAGGATAAGATTAAGCGACGGAAAAAAGGCGAGGCATGATGCCCGCAAGCAAAGAATTGAAGAGAAGGGGGTGACATGTGAGAGGTATGTGGATAGGAATACTCTTGGTCCTTTTGATGAGGTTGTGAGAATCATTGATGAACGGGGGTTGGATTTGTGGTTTAAGGAGGTAAAATAGTAAAACATAGGGATGTGTCATGAATTTTATCAGAAATTGGTTGTTTTTGGGGATGATGAGAAAAGTTTGAGGGCAAATGTTAGAGGGTAAACATTCGACGTTACCCCTGATACAATTGCCACGGCAATGGGGTATGCGAGACCTCCCGCATCCACCCCAATTTACCCACACAATGTAGATAGGGGAAAGACTCTCCAGGATTATGTTAACATTACTTATGAGGACCAAACCACGTTCAAGGGAACGACGCTTGTCGAGGGACTAAAGCATTCATATGGGGTTATGAATAAGGTGCTGCATTACAATTTGATGCCCCAGGGTTCGGAGAAGAACCCAAACTTAGAGAAATTGGCATTGCTACATGCGTTCATTACTGGAAGGCCATCGATGTGGCTTATTACATTTGGTTGGAGATGAGAGAGTTTGCCCATATGGAGAAGCCAAAGGTAAACCTCCCCTTTGGCAATTTAGTTACTAAGTTGTGCGCCCAAGCCAGCGTGAAGCATTATGCCCAAGACACATTGCTCCCCCCAGAGACTGGAGCCATAGGGAAGTCCAGCAGCATGAAGAGGGCTTCCAGGACTGGGGGTGAGAGGGCTGGGGCACCAAGGACACAACCAGCTGATGTTGGGACATCATCTTAAGCACCACCATCTTCAAGGCCTCCACCACCTACACCTGCCTCAGCTCGCACAATGCTGTAGTGCATGGATGCTCTGGAGTCTACAGTTTACGAGATTGAAGAGATGGTGCTACAGCTATTCCAGCATTCATTCCCAGGAAGGCCTTTCCCCGAAGCACCACCACCACAGACTTCAGCTGAGCCCTCAACCCCTATGCCCATACCCTTAGTGACTGTTGAAGTGCATGATGAGTCAGAGTCAGAGTCTGAGTCTGAGGCTGAGGACGAGGATGAATTTGATGAGGAGGAGGACTGAGACTTTTGGGGGTTTTGATTGAACTATGATCATACACAGTTGGGTTTCTTTTTTTGTGTCGGCCGATAGAAGTACCTTTATATTTTTTGCCTTTTGTTTTTGTTTAGGTTTTTGAACACATTGTAAATAACTTTTTGAATTGATAAAATGCCATAATGTTGTTCAAGGTCATTCCCTTAATTGCAATGTGATTTTGAATTTTACATTGTTGAGATATTTGTTTGAATGGATGAATTTTGCCAACATAGTTGCTTGAGGGGTGTGATTAGTACAAAAAGATAACATATTTAGTGTGCTAATATACCTCTTATGATTGTTCTTGTGTCATGAAATTGGAAAGAATTTAGTTAAATTTTGTTTTGATGAAATTTTAAGTGAATGCACGAAAAATGAGGTAAATGGCATGAGATAAACCACCATGGTTGTAGTTGAGGTAAAAGGAAGGAAAAAGGTAGCTCAAAGGAAGGTCTAGAGGGAGAAGAAACAAAAATTTCTCACAGTCTGAAAACCTTCCGGAAGGTTTCTGTGAACCTTCTGGAAGGTTTTGCCTTAAGTTTCAGTTTACTGCCAAAACCTTCTGAAAGGTTTTGCCCACAGGAATGAACCTTCCGGAAGATATTGGCTACTGGGCCAAAAACTTCCGGAAGATTTTGTCCACTGGAGTGAGCCATCCGAAAGGTTTTGCCTGATGGCTCCTTTCATTTAACTGTTCCTGCACAAACCTTCCAGAAGGTTTCTGTCGACCTTCTGGAAGGTTTTGACTAAATTATCCAAACAGCCTGTAACTCATCTCTGCAGCTTGGGGGTCCTACATACACTTCCCCAGCATGTCTCCTAACAACTCTTACATGTCTGGGATCCTCCCTTACCTCCACTTGGGAGTGGATGAGTCTTGGTGATTAATGAGGAGAGATATGAAGAAATGCTAAAAGATAATAAGCTAGCTCTGCTCGACCCTGTCCAACCCACTTTGTTTTATGCTGCTATGTTGGAAATCACATCAGAGAGCTATAGGGGAATTCCATGCACGTTTTGGAGGGAAAGAAGGAAGAGAGTTCAGCATTATTGCAAGTGTGGAGAGAGATAGAATAGAGTTCCCTGGGTAGAAGACGATGAACAGTGCTTTTAGAGAGATAAATTGATTTTTTTTGTATTTTCTTCATTACATTGCCATGTAATTTCTTGTAAGGATCTTTAGAACTTCATTGAATGTCATTAATGTTAAATTCCTTTACGTTTCTTGTTGATTTAATGCTTATTTAAAGATTCACCATTAATGCTCCTAGTCTTTCATTTTCTTAGCAGTAAAATGGGTTTGGAATGCTTTCACTTTTAGCCTTTAATTTCTTACATTTAGTTACTCTAAATCTTCATAGTTCCTCATGCATTCTCATTACATTGTTGGTTTCATTTCAAGCATGAATAGCTAAATCATCAAGTTGATAAATCCAAGGGAAACCTCCGCTTGGGTATACCATTCTAACTCATTCTCCTCCCTCCCTTATGAGTTCCATGGTTCGGTTTGACCGGGTTGAGAGTAGATGAGTTGATGAGTCTTTGATAATCCATAGACATAGTCACGGATTATGCTTAGATCCTCACCAATATTATCCCTAGCTTCCTGCGAATCAATCGTTCATTCATTCTCTATCGGAGGAGGGTTTTGAGTTGTGATGGTATCCCCATTGGAGTGACCTCTTGGGTTTTCCAACATTTGTTTTCTCATTACATTCTCATTGATACACGTTTCACCAAACAACTTTCAACCACAAAGATTTTACACTTTCATTTTCACCAAATCACTTTCACATTGGTTTACTTTCTTCCCCGTGGAATCAACCTTGAAATACCACCAAGTAAAACACGACCCACGAAAGTCTCCTTGCTATTGGGGAGTGTTTTTGTGCATTCACATCTCATATTTACATCATCCCATTTCCCTTCCTCCTTGCCCTTTCTTTCGACACTATCCCAAGGGAGAGATATTTTTCCCTTCGTCCATGCATTGCATAGTCTAAGGGATAGTAATTAGGGGTTAATGGCGGCAAGGTAAACCATCAATCAGTGAATAAGTTTTATTTCCCTGTTGACTTCATTGTTTTGGACATCCTACCAGTTTTGCATTTAAGTAGTCTAGTTTATATCATACTTGGTCGACCATTCCTTGGAACTTCCAATTCTCTAATCAATTATAGGAATAGAGTCATGAAGCTTTCTTTTGGTAATATGACGATGTAATTGAATATTTTTAATATTGACAAGCAACCTATGGAGGATTCTGATTTTCATGAAGTAGATATGATGGATTCTATTGTGAAAAAATCAATTTAGTGCATCTCATTGTCCATATCCCTCTCAAGTTTGTTTGACTAATTATGTTTATGATGGAGGTACTATTAGATGTTTTAAATCCTTATGCTTGAATAATATTTTGTAGGACTAGGGAGTGCAGTAAAAGTCGGTGGCAACTGAGAAAGTGTTACCACTTGATAACACGAAAATGGGTATTAAAAGGTGGTAGGGTAACACTTCGGATTGTAATCCGGATTCAAATTAAAATGATTGTAAACTTATTTAGTATTATATTGAACAATACAATTTTTTTTTGTTTTTATTTAATTGTAAATTTTATTAGTGATAGCTTTGTTGTAATCTTATTCAATATACCTAATTTTTACATTTAGTTTGCTAGGGACTAGCAAACTTAGGTTAGGGGGTGTGATGAGTGATGAGCACAAAATATTGAATTTTTAAAGGTCTCATTACATGCATTTTAACTCAACTTTTGCATAGAAGTACTTAGAGTTGGCCGAAATTATGAATAATATTGAATTTTTTATGTTGCAAGTAATTATAGCTTAAATGATGGATTTTAAGACCTTCCAACTAGTATGGGTGTGTGGTGAAGGCATGGACACATTACATGAAGATTTGGAGGCTTAAAAGTGAAGAAATCAAGGAGGTATTGGTGCTTGGGAACAAAGGCACCAGCAACCACACCATCTGGTGGAAGGGCTTCGGTTTTCCTCCATTTTGACCATGATCCGCTTCAAATATGAGAAAGTTAAAAACATGAAAGTTGTAGACATGGATGTCTTCTGTATTGTTTCAAAATTTCAGCTCAATCCAACTGTTGGATCAATAGTTATGACAATTCTACAAAAGGTATTCCAGAGCAAAAAAAGTGTACCGATACGCGTACTTGTACGCCGAACTCTAGTAGCCTTAATGTACCGATACGCCATCCAGAACAGCCTAGAAGCCTGCACATCTTCTCCACTTGCTTGGGGGGTCACACCTACACTTCTCCCACGCCTACCCTGACTTATTTTACCTACAACCATGCCTTTTACACTCTTGTTGAAGACTTTGGAGGCTTGGCATTCAATGAAGAGGAGAGAGAAGGGGTGAAGTCTAGGGAGTGCAGGACAGGCTTGTCCTAGCCTTCCAAGCCTTCAACTCATCCCCCTATTGATGGGTGGCCTTTCACACAAACCCTAGGGACCCTCATGGACGAAAATGGAAGGCACACACTCCATTATATTCAACATTCTTCAGCATTGCAAAGCGGTGGCTACCTAAGCTTAGATAGTTCATAGGTAGAAGATGATGAATAGTGTAATGGCATTTTATGTTTTTGCATTTTCTTCTATTATTTCACTTGTAGTTTTTTGTAAGACTCTTGTAATCTTCATTTAATGTCTTTAATGTCATTTATTTCAAGTTCATTTCAAGTTTAGTTGCATGTTTTTCATTTCACCATTGTTACTTTCAAGCTTTCTTCATTTTTTTTTTTGAAATGGGTTTTAAATTTTTTTCTTCTTAGTTTAAGTTTTCTTGTATTAGTTCAAGTTTCATGCTTCATTTCTTCATTATGTCCATTTACATTATGCATTGTCTTTCTTCCCTTGGTCATGAATAGCTAGATTTTTAGTTGACTATTTCAAGGGAGACCTCCTCTTGGATTTTTGATTTCAACTCATTTTCTTTCTTCTCTCGGTGTACAATGGTTCAGTTTGACTGCGTTGAAGGTGGATGAGATTGTGAGTCTTTGATATTCCATAGGTCTAGTCACGATTTATGTTTAGATCCTCCCCATCTCGTCCCCAGCTTCCTAGGAATCAATCGTTCATCTATAAACCCTCGGAGGAGGGTTTCGAGTTGATTGGGCATTCTCATTGGAGTGAACCTTTTGGATTAGCCAACACTTGTTTTGTCGCATTTTCATTCAGAACAAAACTCATCAAAATCAACTACAAGATTTTAATTTTTTTTCCCTTTTGCAACAAAATCACCTTCACACACAACTCTCTTCCTTCCCTGAAGAGACGACCTTGGAATACCACCAAGTAAAATACGACACTCAAAAAACTTCTTGCGCTTGGGGAGCACTTTTGTTTATACGCATTTCATTTTCATTTCATTCCCCCATTTCCTAGCCCTTTCTTTTGACACTATCCCAAGGCAGAGTGACACTCCCCTTCATCCATACACTATACATTTTAAGGGATGGTTTTTAGAGGTTAGGAAAAAATAAGGTTTTTGAACAATCAATGAGCACATAATATTGCATATTTAACGGCCTCATTACATGTATTTTAACTAAACTTTGCATTTAATTACTTATAATTCGTCGAATTTGTGAATAATATGAAAATTTTAGTGTTGCAAGTAATTATAGAGTAATTAATGATTTTCGAAACCCTACAACTAAGTGTGGAGGTGTGACACCCCAAAAATCCGGGGGTCCCGTTGACCATCCGTCAACCCGCGGAATGCCCGTGGATACCGAGTGACTCGATATCTCGGTGTTATGTCCCATTTATCGGGATCCATCTTTTAACAAAATTTAGGCAGAGTCTCCTTCGTACGGGGAGCTCTACCCAAAAACACAACCTGTACAATAAACCTTGCAAAGCCCATCCGAGGCCCAATATAATACAATGACCGCACCGGGTCCATTTATAAGTAAATATAGACCACACTGGGTCCATTTATCTATACTCATATAAAACATGCACAATTATATCAAAACAATCCATATAGACTCTGTTACAATTCCTTTACACGTTACATGCCAAAATTTAATTACAAGTCTAATTTTACAAAAAACGAAGCTAAGACCACATGTTGGCCTTCTTCAACCATGAGGGCTCAAACTTGAGCCATCCGCCGGTGAACGTTCCGCACCTGAAATGTTTCCCGTATAGGGTGAGCCAACGCCCAGTAGAGAAATTCCTACAGAGGCTACTCCTCCACCTATATGCATATGAAATATTCACATGCACACACCACAAATTCATAACCATTCCATCAATAACATGCAATTAAATGATGTAATGCTATTATGTCATACCATGAATGAGGTGAGACCCACCCATGTGCACCCATCTGAGCCCATCACGGCTCCCTTTACATGCAATGTCATGTATGTTAAACCCGGGCTACCCAAGCCCCATAAAATGAGATGAGACTCATGTACTCAACCCGAGCCCGCCCCGGCTCAACATGAAATGAGATATGACTCATTTACGCATTCAGCCCGAGCCCTTCCCGACTCGACAACACAATGTAAATGCCCATGTGTACAACATGCCATGACTAAGATGAGACTCAATCATGTAACACAACACGAGTCCTTCCCGACTCCCACAACACAATGCAATGTGTAATGAACCCGTCTTCGACGGAAAATATGATACTCATTGGATGAGTATATTTTATATCAAAATCTTATGTCTTGTTGGGCAACGGATTTTGGTACCACAACCGCCGGTTCTGTACACCATCACACTTTTCCGGAATTTCACCTCAGGAAAGTGTGTGAACCAAGTAACCGGGTCTTGCACCCGAGGGAGTATCTAGCCCTTCTTGCTACACCCGACACAAGTTTTCCATGCATATGCCCGTGCGACTCAGTCGGATTTTCAATCCAACTTTCCCGAGCCCACCATCAAGCACCAAGTATGGTGTTGATTAACCATGCACCACATACACATGCCTCCACTAATGACTAATGTCCATGAATGGAGTTACCAATGTCATGCTCTATATGCAATAATGCCAATGAGCAAGTCCCATAACCACAAGCATTTAATGCCACATAGATTGTGGTATAAACACCCATGCACAACATCCTTATGACACAATGTCCATGTATATGATGTTCCCGTACATATGCAATGTAATGACCCATTGCTTTTCTCATGCAAGGTTCATATGTAATGAATGTCATATGAACCGTCTCTACCATATTCCGACATATGGTATTAACAACAACCTGCACACACACACACCACTCATGATGTGAATTTCCCGTGCATATGCAATGCGATGTGTCATTGCAATAACATTATGTCACATATGTAATGCATGTCATGTGGACTAAATTAACATAATCAATTCTATTCCATGGCAATTTACATTATAAACGTATAAATTCCATGCTTCATCACAACAATTGATATATCAAAATATATATCTGAAATTCATAATTTCAACATAAATCATATCGTACACATATGATTTTCATTTACCACATAAGGCATAACATGTTATTTTTCAAATAACAATTTCAATCCATTTAGGCATTTTGTCAAACACCTTCAAGGCAAACAACATGGTAACACATATCATGCCCAATTTCCATATAATTCAAGAAATTCCAATAGGCAATTTCTACATACCAATTTAGGATAAAATTATTTTACCTAAATCCCATCAATAGGCAGTGTAATTTTCTAACAACCTACCCACCATCTTCATTATTCCATAACCATATACATATAAATATATATATACCTAGGTCAATATATATAGATATGCATATATATATATCCATCCCATTTATCATAGGCATTTCTAGGTAAGAAATCAACCCAAGTAGGAGAACCCCTACCTTTTATAGCGTGAGAATCCAGTAGGAAGCTCCCAAGACCCGAAAACCCAACTCGAAGCTTGATTTTCCCAACTCCCGGAATTTCACCTTCGGTAAAATTCATTGTTTTTGGTACCCACGCGTAGCCCTCGTCGACGTGATCACTTCTCCCTTCTAGCTCGACGGAATTCGAGCAACGAAATACGACTCGAATCTTGATTTTCGTACACCCCCATCCGTTCACCTTCTGTGAAACTTGTGATTTTTGGTACCCACGTGTAGCCCTTGACGCGTAGAACGTCTTTTGTTCTTGGCCCGAGTGGATTTGAGCACTCCACGGCCGTAGATCGTAGAGAGAAGTTGGATATTCTCTCATTTTCCCTCTCTTCTTTTCTCTCGGCTGAAACCGGCTGAAATGGTGAAGGAGAAGTCTGATTTTTCAGACTTTAGGCCCCTATTTATATTTTTAGAATACTTGGCCCACAATTGGCCACACGTCTCTTTTAATTTCGGGTCCGTTTTTGTCCTGAAACGATTAAATTTTATCCCGGTTTAAGTTCAAAATATTTTTATTTTAACTTATCTCAATTTGTTCCCCAAACTTTAAAATATTATAAAAATTTCGTGTACGGGGTCACCAGAGGCCCATTCGTCTCGTAAAACACGAAAAATCCGACTATCTCGGAATTCAACGAAATTTTACATAGTCACTAGATTTCGCGAGACGAATTCAACAGCGAAGTCCGTTTCATCATCCGAGCTCTAGAAAAATTCAGGTTCACAACATATTCCGTGGTGACAATTTACTATTATTTTTTTTTTTCCTTTGTTATAAACAGTTCACATTTTTCGGGGTTTCACAGGAGGAGTGGTGAAGAGATAGACACATTACATGAGGATTTAGAGGCTTAAAAATGAAAGAAATCAATGAGGCATCGATACCTGGTAACATAGGTACCGGCACCCACACCATTTGGTATTGGTACCTCGGTGCAAAACATGAAAGCTATAGATTTGGATGTCCTCTATCTTGTGTCAAAATTTCATCTCAATCGGACAGTTGGATCAAAAGTTATGACAAATTTACGAAAAGACCTACTGGTAGAAGGCATGCAAGACCTACGGGTAAAAGACATGCAAGATCTACCGGTAGAAGACATTCAAAACCTATCGGTAGAAAACCCTACTGGAAGTTTTGTACACGTAGAAGTCCTACGTTCTATCGGTAGAACATGCCCAAAAATCCCAAACACTTCCCCACACGATTCCACCAACTCTGGGGGCCCACCACTTGTCCTTCAAACCATACCTTGACATGTTTGACTCCCCATGAAGCTCTCCTAACCCCTAAAGTTAGATTTGAAGTAAGAGAGATGGAAGAAGCAAGAGAGAGAAGAGGGGTGGTTGGGAGAGCATGGGAAAACCATGCTTTGACTGACATTGGAACCTTTTTGGACAATCTATGCCCACAAGCAACCTAAGTCAGTCACTCATGCTAATAGAGAAGGGGAAGGATGAAAATAAAGAGCTTTCCTACACACATTTTGAGATAATCAAGCTTTTAGAAAGAGAATGAAGCAACCTAAGCATAGGAGTAGTGTAGAGAGAGAAAGTTAGGGTTCTTGTTTTTCCTTCACCATTTTTTTAATCTACATGTAATCTTTCTTTCTAGCACTTTAATCTCATTTATTTCAATTTGTATGGAGTTTAGCTATGGTTTACTAGTTCTATTGCTTGTATTTAGGTATTTTCTCTTTAAGCTTTACATTTTGTGTTTGAATGCTATTTCTTTTGTAGTTTAAACTTCTCTTTACATTAATGCAAGTTCATGTTTGATTTCATTACCATTTTTTCTCTTCCATGTTTGTTCTTGCCTTTACCATGCATAGCTAAACCTTTAGTTGACTAATCCAAGAGGGATTTTCTCTT
The DNA here is from genome assembly GCA_023539305.1 of Ilex asprella. Lineage (NCBI taxonomy): Eukaryota > Viridiplantae > Streptophyta > Magnoliopsida > Aquifoliales > Aquifoliaceae > Ilex > Ilex asprella. The sequence goes on along the minus strand of CM042202.1, from coordinate 371,755 downwards.
GGGTATGTGACATCAAATCTCTTTTATTCTTCCTCGTGGTGTAAAGTGTTTAGTTTGACTAGGTTGAGTGTGGACGTAGTTGTGGGCTTTTGATACACTACAGAATTTTCACGGGGTATGCTTTTTCTCAACACAACTACATTAGTCTCTCACTTCCTTTGATTCAATCAAACACTGAGGCACCATTGGTTGAATGAAATGAGTCAATTTGGCTTACCCATTGGAATGAATTCGATGGATTAGCCAACCCTCTTTTTACTTGCATATTTCTCAAAACACAAACCACCAAACTTCAAATCACAATATTTTTCAATTTTCCTTTTCACAAATCACTTCTGACAACACTTGAAATTTCCTTCCCTGAGGAGACGACCTTGGAATATCCATTCTAAGTAAAACACGACATTGCAAGACTCTCTCTACGCTAGGGGAGCAATTTTGCACACACACACGTTTGTGTTCATCTATACATGATTTTCTCCATTTCTTGCAACGAACTCGAGGGAAAGTGACACTCGCCAGTTTTTATAAGCCATATATACACAATTGGAGTTCTTGTTTGGAGATTAGAGAAAACCATCAAGCACATATAGTACAGAATAGTAAGATGTCCCTTGTGAGTTTCGAGCCATTCATTTTTGGGGTGATATGTACATTTACTCAAAAAAAACAAATTCATTCAGCTTCATTCTTTGAATAGTCACATTATGCTTGTTTTGATCAATGTTGATATTATAAATAGCTATTTAATTCTTAGTTATTTACATAGAGAGTGTGTTGCTAGAACTCTTGAGAGATGATTTTAGGCCATGTTTGATGAATTTTGAGCCTTAGCCTTGTTTCTTGAAATTTTATTATCCCTAGAAGCCATGATTGTGCCTTTTTGATTGAAAATTCATTTGTTAACCCATATATAATAACTAACCAAGCATGAAATATAATATCCTACCCTTTGGTTATCTTGAGATTTATGAGTATCATGTATATGCAAAGGATAATGTGGTTGAGGCCTATGAAAATAGAAGAGGTGAATTGTCGGTACACTTGTAAAGTACAAGGTTGTTTGAATTGCTAAAAAATGAAAAAAAATGAGCATGCAAGAAGAACAACAACAACAAAAAAAAAAAGATGAAATATATTTATGAGCAAGTGTTGAAAAATAGCCTTGTAAGGAGAGTTTTTGAAGGTATGAGTGAAGAAATAAAGGAATACAAAGTTCTCTCGGGGTAATATTTTCAACTCTTATTTCCTTTCATTTCTTAACCCCAATATCAAAAGCCATGTTATAACCTTAAAAAAAAGCTATTTGATCTTAAGAGTTGTTGGTGATGAATTACTTGTGTGGATGAGGATGAAGATAGCATTTGTTTTAAATATTGAGTGTTGATTTCTAATCATGAGACTATGTTACTTCCATTTCATTGATAGTGTTCATTGATTATAATCCTATGTGAGAAATACTTTGTTTTGATTTTACAATAATTTTGCTCATATATGGAAAAATGAGGGAGAATTAGTTTGTATAGTCTGAATGATTTCATTGTTGAGAGTACGACTTGAGTCAGGATTGATTCACCTTCCAAAAAAAGGGTTAATTCAAAGTTACCAGTGGATAGTAGAGAGGTAATGTATTTTTGATTGATTTTCTAATCATATAAGGTCATTTACTGTAGCTCCCCAAATACCCCTTGGATGGCATTACATGCTAATCACCATTCACATTATGAGAGCACTAAATAAATCCATCAATAAGAAATTTTGCATTCATCATATATAAAAATAACAAGATCATTCCAAAAGAATAAGTCAAGCTATGGCCACAATATCAAAAGAATATGTCAAACTATGGCATTTACATCCCAAAGGAATTAAATTACACTTGCAACGGAAATACAAAAGAAAACTAGACTTCTAAATTCTCAAGTCTAGTACAAAAGAAGCTATGTCTCTCCAGGTCCACCTCGGGGTCTAGATTCCCCTCGGGTGGTGCCTCTCAGTGTGCTGGATCATCAACTCTAATGTCCTCCTCTAGCACTTAATCTGAAAATATATAATTTGTAGGGGATGAGCACGAAGCTCTATAGCAAAATCTTCTCAAATTCCAACAAGGTTTAGAAAAAAAAAACGTATAAAAGGCCGATTTCATTTCACAAATAGCATATATAATCTTTGAAGTAAAGCATGGACATTTTACAACTGATCTCAAGTTTAAGTAGCAATAATAATATAAAATGAACAATACCAACAAAGTTCCAATAAACATCTATTTCCAAAATTTAAACCATTTCTCACACATGATATAATATTGTCCTTCAAGGCATGAGCATCCTTACAAGGAACCTCTCACCCTCATTGTTTGGGTTTCTCAAGCATCCTTACAAGGAACCTGTTGAGAAAATCTTATACTGTCCCCTTTTGGCATGAGCATCCTTACAAGGAACCCCTTGAGAAGATCACACATTGTCCTCTTTTGGCATGAACATCCTTACAAGGAACCTCTCATCCTCAAGGTTTGGTTTCTAAAGCATCCTTACAAGGAACCTCTTGAGAAGGAATGAGCATCCTTACAAGGAACCTCTCACTCATATTTGTCCATACAACCATACAAGAAATACATTATCTACTATTTTCTCAAATACCCAACAATTCCACAAGTCCCCGATTTAAAAGCAATTTCCAAAGTATTAACAAATCCATAAATTCATTATGTGACAATTCCAATAACCAAATATGGAAAGTACAAGAGATCACAACAATATCCTTTTATTACTCACACCAAGTTCTATGGTTCCAACATCAATAATAAAGGAAGAATTTAAGAAGAAAACTCATCACTCTCCAAAATCTAGGGTTTTGAAATACAAAAGAGATTTCATGGGTATTCAATTCTAACTTGGTTAAAAACATGTAATCTTTGCTCAAAAGACTAAGAGATGATGATTTCATATCATATATATAACATTTAGAGCAAAACATACACATATACATAAGCCCTAACCCCAATGTAAGAGAAAGAGAAGAAATCCACTACCTTGTGTTCTTGGAAGTTAGGTTTTGATGGACTCCAAGGTACAAATCCCCTCAAAACTAGTGTTTTTCTCTTCTTTTCTTCCTCTCTTCTCTTCCTTTCATCCTCTCTATGGTTTTCTAAGGTTAGAAGGGCCGAAATGGGGCTAAAGGAGGCGTCTCTAGGTATTTATAAAGCTAAAATAGACCCCAAATCGCGGCATTAAACTGTCAAACCTCTTTCGGCCGTACCGATACGCCTAACTCTCTGGACCAATTTGCTTCGGAACACAGTACCGGTACGGTTTTGTCTAGTTTTGCCTTTCTTCTCTATTTTTTATTTCCAATCCATCCTAAACCCTTCCAAAGCCAACCCAAACTTACATAACATACATTTGTACCCCAAATATAGTTGATAAAATTTCTTTTACAAGTTATGTCATATATTCACCAGCTAAACCGGCTTTAACTATTATTTTTACAATATTAGTATTTCCTACAGTTATAACTCATGGGCTTTATTCCTACACCATTATACATATCACATTACTGCACAATTTATGATTATATTACTTTAACATGTGGGGGTTTACATTTACACACTAAATACAAGTTTCAATGGGAATGTGATCTATGATTATTGATGGTGTAATTTTTAGTGGATGAGCAAAGTCTATGAATCTAGTATTAGGAAGAGGTCAGAGCTGCAAGACTTGTGGAGCGGTTTATGGATGTGAGAAACTGACTTTTGTATGGAGTCAGCAGCACAAAGGAAATATAGTGGTTCACCAGCTATAGAGCTTGGCTAGTCCACTCTTTAATGGAGGCTCTTGCTCCTTTTTCTTTATTAATAACTTGAGTGATTTACAGAATAATATTTTTTTGACTCTCCCTTTCAATGAAGGCTCTATCTAGCATATATAGACTGATTCATCGCTCTAAGGAGTCTACACCGAGATCCTTGCCTTGCATTCGTGAGATTTCCCTTGATTTTCAGGAGAAGATCTTGGTTGGTTGAGAGTTTTATGCCTTGACTCTAGCTTTCCGTTCTAGCTTCCTTTCTTTCTGGGGATGCTTATTGTTTATCCAGCTGTCCCCACGCCATTCTTGTTATTATCCCGTTCGAATAGAGCTGAGCTCTGGTACTCTGAGCTCTTTTGTCTTGGCTGACCTCCTGACCTAACTTGGATATCTGAGCTCGTATTTCAGAATTATTTTTGGTATCATCAGTTGCCCCCCAACCCTTGGCTCAAGCGAGCTTGGACAGGGACTGAGCTGTTTTTAACTGAGCTAGCCTAGCACGTGGCTAACCTTAGTTAGCACGTACATAATGTCTTCTGACGATTTCTGATATTCATGACTTCCTCGATTCCCACACACGTTTCATTTCATGTCCCCCAAGCTTTAAATGCTAAAACGGCTATCAAAACCACCTTCCTGCTGTTCATCTTCTTCCTTCGCTCTTCGATTTTTCTTCCTCTTTGCGATTCCAGATTTCCTTTATTGGAGCCTTCTGATTTCTGACTCAAAGTTAAGCTTTCTATGTTCGGTCCAAGAATTCGCAGGGTTTCCTTCCTTCAATTTGGGTTTGGGCTGTTGCTCATTGCTTTCTTCTAGCTAGGTACTCTTTCTTGCTCCTTTTCGCCTTTTCTCGTTCTGAATCCCTCGAATTCAAGGTGGTTGTTGCTCTTCTGGGCCCATCGGTTCTTTTACTTCTGGAACCGTGACCTCTATCTATCTCCCCTTCTCTACTTCATTGACTGGGGCTCCATTGTGAGAATCCTTGGTGTTGGCAGTTACTATGATGACTCCAGAGTCATTAAGGAGTGTCTGGCCAATGTTCCCCTTTCGTATCGCCTTTTCAGTCTTCCCTTATTTTGCCCTATAATGTCTGTATCTTTTGGAGCCGGTCGTTCCTCTGTCTCTCTTCTAGGAGGTAGGTCTGCCGAGGAGGATGTTGAATTAGGGGAAGAGATCGACAACTTCCCTAGTGTTGATGCCCTTAACCCCGAAGTTGATGCCGAAGAGCTCCCCTCATCATCTGCCCCTATGCCCCCCAAGCCTAATAAAGGCAAGGGTAAGGTTGGTGGGGTTGGGCTTTCTGGTGGCTCGTCATATCTAGAAGTCGCCCTTAAGCAAGCTAAGCTCATAGGTTCTAGTAAAGTTGACCCCTCACTCCTTAGGATTTTTAGTGCCTGTTATAGTTTCCCTCCTGGTCTCTAACCCTTGTGCCCAGAAAGCTTTACACCCTACGTTGCTGAAGTTCATAAAAAGGTCTGCTTCTTCGAGGCTGCCTTTGAGAATGGCCTTCGCTTTCCTCTGCATCCTTTCCTCAAGGTTGTTCTGCAGTATTTTAATGTATGCCCCTCTCAGCTTTCTCCTAATTTCTAGGGCGTCTTGGTGGGTCTCATGGTCCTCTTCAAGGATCTGAAACTCGAGGTTCCCTCTCTTTCCCTATTCCTGGACTTCTTCAACATCAAGCTGACCTCATCGGAGGGCTTCTTGTATGCTTCCAAGCGAGACAATGCTAAGCAGCTTATTTCTAATATTCTGACCTCCCATAAGCATTGAAAAGAATACTTCTTCTTTGTTGGGGGCACAAACTGGGAGTGTAACCCTACAGATAAGACGGATACTCTTAGTATCCCTAGGGCTTGGTCTTATCTAGAGAACTTGGGTGAGCCATTACCTGAATCAATCAGGTTTTGCTCTGAGAATCATAGGTTTCTGAATCTGCTCTGCTTTTGTCGCTTTCAGGTACCAGACTTGAGCTCAACACAGTGGACGAAGGGGCGAAGCTGAGACTATTAGAGTGTGCTCCGAGAAGGTATTCCGAGCTAATCCAATTCCAAGTCCTAGTTAAAAGGGGACTTAGTCTTCCTGAGGTAACGATAGAAGCCCCGTCTCCAATCTCTGTTGTCAGGCCTGACGAAGTAATAAGTGATCTTCTCATTGCTTGGGTTTTTAGTATCTTCCTTTCTTCTATCCCTGATCTGCTTAATTGTCATGGTTCAGACTTCCCAGGATCTTCCACAATGAAGCTGTCTTTTGAGAAACTTGAGGCCAAGATTGCCAAGTTGTAGAAAGGTGGAAAGGGCAGCAAGAGAAAAGTCGAGGCAGGTTCTGGCATCAGCCCTACCACCCAAGCTAAGGCTCAGAAATTAGGGGGGTCCTCTTCCTCTCCAACTTTGGCTATTAACACCCGAATCCCACCCTTGAGCATCCCGCCAGCTGCAGGGGTTTCTCTTTCCAAGCAACCTCAACCCACTCCCCACAAGTCTGATGGGTCAGGCGAAGCTTCTCCTACCTTATCCGAGGTTGAGAGGGCCTTGGGGTTCCTTTCTCAGGTTCAATCTGAGACTATTCTGTTCAGCCCATCTGGCAAAATCATCGAACCATCCCAGACGAGGTCTGGGGCTGACAAGGGAAAGAATGTCAAGGTGGAGGGGCAAGAGGATTCCTTCTTTGAGAATGTTGAGCTAGCTGCTGGGGCTATGACATCCATCCTCTTTGATTCTGACAATAAGAGGGCTTGTTCTATGCCTCTTGAGGAAACCATTGCCTCAGCTCTTCAGGGAGCTACTACCGTAAGTCCTTGTACTTTAATGTTCCTATTTGGCTTCTACTGTATCTTAATGCTGATCCTTTTTTCTTTTTTTAACCTTTTTTAGATAGCCCTTCATATAAAGGGTTTACTGGGTAGGATCCGGTCCACTGAAGATTCTGTCAAGGCTTTGAAGGCTTATGAGATCAAATTCACCGAGCTCTCTTTTGAGAATGAGGATCTCAGAGCTCAGATGCAAGACCTTCAGGACAAGGCGGAAAAGCTAACCTCTAATCTCCATGGCTCTAAAGCAGCTAAGTTCAAGGCTGAACAGAGAGAGAAGAAGGCTCGAGATGAGCTGAGGATTTTGGGGGACGAGCTAAAACACAAGACTGAGCTCTAGTCCAAGGCTAATCAGGATGCCTTTGATGCCCATTGCTCTCTTAATCTCATGAAGCAAGAGCATGAAGCCATCTTCGAGGTAAATAGGGGCCTTCATGAGGAGCTCAAGGAGAATAATGATTTGATTGCCGAGTTGGAGGACGATGCCACCACCCAATGGGCCTCTAGGTGGCTTGTTTTTCAGCGCAAAGCTTCCAAGACCTTCTCGGACCTGGATTTCAATTTTTCTGCCCCAACTGAAGAGGAATTGGAAGAATCTTACTCTGATGGCGAGGAAGACTCCTCAGCTCTTCCCACTAAAGATACAAGCTAGGATGTAGCCGTTGTGCTAGCTATTCCCCAAGTCGCTTCCTTCTCTGCTGACCTCACGAAAGAGGCTCTCGCCTGAGATTCGTAAATAGACGAAGTGGAGGTTCCTGGGGCCAACATCCCTGAGAATCCAGCTCCTCCAACTTTTGGGACCTTGCCTTCTGAGCTGTCGGGCTTAGTTCCTTCTACTGAGGCTACATCCATTGATTTGCAGGATCTTCTGACCACTCCTCCTCCAGAGACTTAGGATCTTCAGTTGTAATTTTTTGTTGTTGAAATGTACTTTTTGTAATTTGAGATGTACTTTTTGTAATTTCTGTTCTTGAAGTATACTTTGATTTTTAAACTCTTGAGCTGTTTGTTGGAGAAGTAATATATTTTCTTTGAATTTAAAATCTGTTTGATATACTCTCCAATTTAAAATCTACTTGATATACTCCCCTTGACTGCTTTATATCTTTATGTATTCTCCTTGCCCCTTGCTTTGAGAGGTGCTGAGCTCTCCTTGAAGCAAAAATTATCGGTTAAAAGAGTAGTCTGCTTTGCTGCTTTACCGCTTTCCACTGTCTTGAGTTATTCAGACAAATGCTATGTTGAAATTACTTGAATGTTCTTGAGGATATTTATCATGACCTTGATGTATCTTTTTCGTCTGACTCTTAATGTGATTTTTCTTCGTTGCACGCTCCATGTGACTCCAACGTATGGACTCTACGTAATTTTCTTCTCTGACTTTGACAGCCCTTTTTGCTGAGCTTATTTCTTTGAGCTCTGTATGTGCTTAGCTCTTTTCCCTTTACTTGGAGGAAACCTTTAAGTTTCTTGGGAGCAACCTTCTCGAATTTGAAGAGCTTTGAGAACTTTAGCTTAGGATTTCCCAATGGGGGTCATGCCATGGAAGGTTTAAGCTGACCTCGCCTTAGGGAGGTCTGACGTGTTTCTCCTGAAAGATGAGCTGAGTTGGTTATCAGGGGTCTGGAGGACACCTATAGAGGGGTTCACGCTGCTGCGTCTGTGGTCATGGGCTTTTAGTTTACTCCATAAATTTGGAGCTGCAGCTTATTGTACTGGACTTGTGTGAGTGTTAAATAGGGTCGAGGTGGATTTCAAGGATCAATATCCTAATCCCGTCTGAAGGAGAGAGGTCTATCCGAGCTCTTTTAGTGCTGACAGTTACGTTTTTGGTATCCTCGAGGGAGTATTGGTTGGTTGATTGACATTCCTCATAATGAGGAGATGCTGAGGTTCATCACAAACCTGTTGCTGATACCTGTCCCTTTTGGGCTAATACATCCAATGGGCACTGAGTCTGGTGACCTTGAGCTGACCTCAGCCCTGCTACTTGCGGAAGGATCTCCTCAGGGGTATGTCTCGAGGTCGAGGTGTTCTGGACTCTCTTGCTAATCATGAGAATGAAGCAGAGGAAGATGATGATGAGTGAGTACTGTTGTTTGCCCTCCCTTTTGTTCTAGACTGCTTCCTCGGTCTTTGTGGACTGCTTCCTCGGTCTTTGTGAACTTTAAGTGTTTGAAAATTTCCCACGTGTTATTGACAGAATAATCTTTATCGCTCCCCTACTTTCCTAAATCATACTTGTCCTCATAAACTTAGGAAGTCTAAAGAATAGCCAAGGCTTTAAATTTCGTTCCTTCTCTTTCCTGCCTATAATTCTCAAAGATTTTCTTGAATCTCTCTCCTTCCTCTGGTTCTTTGCCTGGGGTTTTTAATGGCTGATCCTGCTCCGTCTCTCTTTAAAGACCGCTCCTCTTTCGAGATAGACTGGAAATTTCAGTCTTGTTTCTTGGTTCCTTCTTCCATTACTTCCTCGGATTTGGAAGGGATCAAGAAATGGTTCTTTCAAGAACTGAAACTGCATCTCTGAGTTCCCACCCCAAACGAACCTCCTAACTATCTTTCCCGGGGTGAGGTCTATTTTTTTAAAGATGCCATCAAGATGGGCCATCGTCTCCCTATTCATCCCTCTGTCGGGTGTATCTTGGCGTACTATGGTCTGGCCCCCTCTCGTTTTTCTCTCCGAGGGTGGGTTGTGCTCATCAGCTTCTTTTTGATCTAGAGCCTCCAAGGCAATGACCATTTTCCCACAACTGCTAAGTTTCTGTATTTTCATTGTCTTGAAGACGACGATGTTCCTTGCTTTAGTTGTTTCGGATTGAGGTACTTCTCTGAAACGTTGGCTGGTGCTCGACATCTCTTCCCCATCCCAAGGGTGGCTCAGCCATTTTTTATTTGCTTCTGGGGATTCTTGGAGGTCTGTTGAGGACCGCCGACAAGAGAACAGGGTCCTGCGTTCTTGGAAGAAATTTGATCACATAAGTGAGGGGCTCGACAGTTTTCTTGATCATTCCCTTTTTCCAGCGTTGTGTTCTGATTTTTGTTTTATTGTGCAGTTGCGCCTGACCCAGATTTGCCGGAGGCCATAAGAATTGAGCAAGTGAAGCAGTCCACCCCTATGTCCTTCTCAGAATTGATGATGTCTGGTAATCTTTTCTTGTTCAACGCAGTGGCAATATCTACTGATTTCTACTTCTATTGCAACTCGCCAGATCTTTCTCCCTCAGAGTCTGAGGAGGACGAGGAGATGGGACCGTCTTCCAAAAGATGCAAGCTGTGCGAGTCTCCTTCATCCCCTAATTCCTCTCTTAGCGCAGTTTTTCTTTCTTCTACTGGAGCCAAACTTCTCAATGCACTTTCGAAGGCGGAGAAGAAGAGAGAGGAATTAAGGGAAGAGAATGTCCGTTTGAAGGAGGAGGTGGTTGAGCTGAAGAAATGCTTGGGGGAGAACTAGCAGTTCTGTTTAGGATTTTCAGAGGCCTTCTTTAAGCAACTTTATTTTTTATAGTTATTTTAGCCCTTAGATGTAATCTGATCAACTTTTTCTTCTTTGTTGCTGGTCTGTTGGACATTTCATGGCATACTATCAAAATATTCCTGTGAATCTCATGATTTGGATAACTAATCTTGGTTCCCAAAGCCTGCTGGGCTCCTCTTACCTTTTGGGGCTCATTGGGGTATGTATAATCTACCTTCTTTCTATGGTCCATCTTGAACAATTGAGCTCTTTCTACGAACTGCATAGTTCATGATTAACTGCTGAGTTTTCCTCTATATTTCATTGTGAATAGTTCATGGAGCTCTTCGTTATTTTTATAAACTGGAGAGTTTATCGCGAGCTACTTGGCTCTCCTTCTGATTTATAAACTGGAGAGTTTATCGTGACTTACTTGGCTCTTTCTGAGCGGTAGAGCTCTTTGTGAGTTGTGGAGCTCTTTCTCTGACTTATAAACTGAAGAGTTTATCATAAGCTTCTGGGCTCTTTCTGAGCTGTAGAGCTCTTTCTGAGCTGTGGAGCTCTTTCTTCGATTTACAAACTGAGGAGTTTATCGTGAACTTCTGGGCTCTTCCTGAGCTGTAGGGCTCTTTCGTCGCTTTTATGAGCCGATGTGCTCATCTCGAGTTATGAAGCTCTTGGTTCATTTTATGAACTGTGGAGCTTATCTTAAGCTATAAGGCTCCTTTCTCTACTTTATGAACTGAAGGGCCCATCGTGAGCAATAGAGCTCATCTCTTTTTATAAAGCGTCCATTTTTTTTTTAGAGGATCACACTTGTCTGATAAAAATTTGCCACTTTATTAGAGATGATCATATTACAAAGAATACTTACTGAAAAAACTTCTTGAGATGCTCTGCATTCCAACAATGAGGTAGGAATTTTCCTTCTTCAATCTGCAGCTCATAATTTTTAGGTCTTATCACTCTGGATACAATGAAGGGACCTTCCCAATTTGAACCTAGCTTCCCAACGGAGAGGTTTTTCCTGGCAAGTAGAAGCTTCCTAAGTACCAAATTCCCCCACCATAAAGCTTCTATGCCTGACTCTTTTATTGTAATACCTTGCGATTTTTCTCTGGTAATCCTGGATGCGATGTAGGGCTCTGTCTCTCCTTTCATCCAAGAGATCGAGGTTCAGCAGGAATGACTCATCATTGTGCTCCAAATCTGTGAGCTCGGTCCTTGGAGACAGGATATCGATTTCTACTGGGAACACTGTTTCTGTTCCATAAGCCAAAGCGAACAGTGTTTCCTAGGTTGCTGACCTCACAGTTGTTCTATAAGCCCATAACACCTCTGGAACTTGCTCCACCCATTTTTCTTTCAGAGCTTCAAGCTTGGTTTTCAACGCAGCTTTGATGGTCCTGATGGTTATCTCTGCTTGCTCATTGGATTGTGGATGAGCTGGTGCTGAAAAGTAGTTCTTTATTCCTAGCTCAGCGCAGAATCTTCTGAACTTAGGGTTTTCGAATTGTTTTCCATTGTCAAAGACTATTGCCCTGGGGATTTTAAATCTACAAATTATCGACTTCCATGTGAAGTTTTGGACTTTTTGCTTCGTGATCGTAGCCAAAGGATCCACCTCTGCCCATTTAGTGAAGTAATCCACTCCAACAATGGCGAATTTGCACTGTCCCACTCCGATTGGAAGGGGCCCGAGTATATCCAAACCATACTGCTGAAAGGGCCAAGGACTAACTACCGAGGTCAGGAGCTCTGGTGGGCAACGGGAAAGATTGGGGTTCATTTGGTAGACTGCGTATTTCTTGACTAACTTCGTGGCATCCTTGAGCATTGTGGGCCAATAGTATCCCTACCATAATGCTTTTCCTACCAAGGCCCGTGCTCCAATGTGGTTGCCACAAACTCCCTCATGAATCTCTTTGAGTATGTAATTGGCGTCTTCATCCCCCCACACATATAAGGAGGGGTGTTGAAAAATTCCGCTTGTAAAGGCTTTCCTACAAAATAGAAAACTTGGCTAATCTGGTTCTTAGCTTTGCTGGTTCTTTGGGGTCTTCTGGCAAGATCCCATTCCGAAGGTATTCCAGAATAAGGTTCATCCAGCTCGGTGAGGTTTGCACTGAGAGTATTTCTTCGTTCTCAAGGTCGACGGATGGTTTCGCTAGATGCTCCACTAGAATTAGCCTTTCCAAACTTTCTTGCGAGGCGGTTGTGAGCCTTGCCAAAAAGTCTACTCTTGAGTTCTCAGATCTGGGAACATGTTTGATTTTAACTTGTACAAATTTTTTTATCAATTCTTGTACCCTCCTAAGGTAAAGAATCATCTTCTCTCCTTTAGCTTCGTAAGATTCCTCTATTTGCCTTATCATAAGCTGTAAATCACTGCAGATCTCTAGCTGTTCTGCCTCCATCGAGTAGGCCAGATTGAGCCCTACAATAGCAGCCTCATACTCTGCCTCGTTGTCTGAGGCTTTAAACTCAAACCTAAGGGCATATTCAACGTCTACTCCATCTGGTGAGGTCAAAATTAGGTCTGCTCCTCTTCCTAGGGCATTGGCTGCACCATCTACTGAAAGTTTCCATATTGGGAGATCAGGTACTAACTGTGTGGTCTCCATGGTGTTCTTGTTATAAATTCTATGATGAAATCTGCTAGAATTTGACCTTTTACAGGAATTATTGGTTTATACCTGATGTCAAACTCGCTGAGATCAATGGCCCACTTTACCAATCTCCCAGAGGATTCAGGCTTATGTAACACCTGTTTCATCGGCTAGTCTGTCTGGACTTCTATGGTATGGGCCTGAAAGTATGGTCTGAGCCTTCTGGCTGTGGTGACCAAGGCTAAGATAAGTTTTTCCATCTTTGGGTATCTCTCATCTGCACCTCTCAGAGCTCTACTGCAGTAATACACTGGTGTTGAACTCTGTCTCTTTCTCTTATGAGTGTTGCACTGGTAGAGAAATCTGAGATGGCCAAATATAGGGTGAGCACTTCTCCTTCTATGGGACTAACCAGAATTGGGGAGGAACTTAGATAAACCTTCAAAGACCTAAATGCCTCTTCACATTGGGCATCCCATTTAAAAGCTTTCTTCAGCACTCAAAAGAAAGGTTGGCATTTGTCACTTGATCGAGATACGAAACGGCTCAGGGCAGCTATTCTCCCTATCAGTCGCTGGATTTCCCTTGTGTTTGAGGGTGGTTGCATGTCTAATACTGCCTTTACTTTGTTAGCATTGGCTTCTATCCCCCTACTATTCACTATGAAGTCTAGAAACTTCCCTGCTGAAATCCCGGAGGCGCATTTGGCATGGTTAAGCTTCATCTCGTATTCTTTGAGAAGCTAGTAGGATTCCGCCTAATGTTGGATATGGAGCTCGGCCTTTAACGACTTCACCAACATATCATCAATATAGACTTCCAAAGTTGTTCCAATTTGTCTTTGGAACATTCTGTTCACCAAGCGCTGGTATGTAGCTCCTGCGTTCTTTAAGCCAAAAGGCATAGCTTGGTAGCAATACATTCCTTGCTCTGTCACAAATGAGGTCTTCTCTTGGTCACTGGGGTCCATTCTGATCTGGTTATATCCTGAAAAAGCGTCCATGAAGCTAAGGATCTTGTGCCCAGCGGTAGCATCTACTATCAAATCGATCCGAGGCAAAGGAAAGCTATCATTGGGGCAGGCTCGATTGAGATCAGTGAAGTCTATGCACAACTGCCACTTGCCATTAGTTTTCTTAACAAGGACCACATTGGCTAACCAGCTAGGGTAATCCACTTCCCTGATGGCCTTGGCTTGGAAAAGCTTGCCGACCTCCTGATTGATGGCTTTCTGGCGTTCTGGGGCGATGCTTCTTCGTTTTTGTTTGACAAGCTTGTAGGCAGGGTTTATGCTTAAATATTCGAGGGGTCAATGCCCTCCATGTTCTCTTGCTTCCAAGCGAATACTTCAATGTTTTCTTTCAGAAATTGGATGAGAAGGTCTTTAATCTCCTTGCTTAGCTTAGACCCGACGTAGACAAGGTGTTCTGGTTCCTCATCGAGCTGAACAGGCTCCAGCTCTTCCGATGGCGTTGGTCTAATTTTCAGCTCATCCCTCATGTCAAGCTCGTCCACTTGGATACTCCCCACCTCTTTCTGCTTCATAGAGGCCATGTAACATTCTCTAGCTACACGTTGGTCTCCCTTGACCATTTCAATTCTATTTTCTGTCGGGAACTTCATGACAAGGTGGTATGCCAAAGGGATGGCCTTCATCGCATTGAGGGAAGGTCTCCCCAACAGCATATTGTACGCCGAAGGAGCGTCAACCACTAGAAGCCGTACAACTATGGTGGCCTAACAAGGAGGGTCCCCTATGGTGAGTATGAGCTAAATTGACCTAGGGGCAACACCCTTTCTCCAAAAAATTCCAGCAGATGGGCACTCACTGGATCTAACTTTTCTCTTCTTATGCCCATTTTGTCAAAAGCAGACGCAAAGATGAGGTCTGTCGAGCTCCCGTTGCCTACCAGGACTCGATACACTGTTCTGTTGGCCACGACATCCCTTACTACCAACGGATCATAGTGGGGATGATGGTATCCCTCCAAATCTGAGTCTGAAAAAGTTATGATTGTGTCTAACCATGGTGCTTTAGATGTGGCGCACACCTTTAGCATCTCATCACTTAGGATTCTGCATAGATGAGCCTTTCTGGCTACGCTAGATTCTCCTCCTCCTGCGAACCCTCCTAATATCACCCTGATCTCCCCCATGGGTTGTTCATGTTGCGCAGGACCCTGTTGCTGAGGTGGTGGAGGTGGAAGAGCCCAATTTTGATTGTTTTGGGCCACAAAGCGACGTAATTGTCCTCGCTGGATCAGAAACTCAATTTCCTTCTTAAGTTGAATGCTGTCATCCGTGTGATGGTTGTGATATCTATGATAATCACAGTATCTTGTGGGATCTCTCTTCGTTGGATCCGCCTTCATCCGAGGTGGCCATCTCAGGAACTTCTTGTTCTGCACTTCATACATGACTTGTGATATAAAAGCGGTGAGAAGGGTTAGCTGTCGAGGTGGGTACCTCGGTTGCAGCTCTACTTGTGGGGGCCCCAGACGATCCCTCACATTGTCTCTCCTCTTCGAGGAATGGTCTCTGTTTCTTTTAGGAGATCTGTCTCGCTCTTTTTCTTTCCTGTGACTCTTTTCCCTCTTCTTTTCTTCATTCCCCCTCTTTTTTCGTGATGAGGAACTCTCCATTTTTTAGAGGAGGGCTTCTTTGCCATTTATATACTTCTCTGCTTTAGCCAACACCTCATCCATACTTGCTTGAGGGTTCTTTGATATGAAAAATATCAGATCTTTCGATTGTACCCCGAGCCCTGCGATAAAGGCGGTAATGGCGAACTTTTCATCAGGGATGTCTACCTTTAAAGATTCTGAATTGAACCTCTGGACGTATGATCTGAGGTTCTCGTCTGACCCCTGCTTTACATTTAAAAGATGGTAGCTCGGCTATGAAATGGGATACGAAGGAGATTGAGAGCTCTTTGAAAGAAGAGATCGAAGCCGGGGAAAGTCTATTAAACCACGCTAAGGCTGATCCTTTAGGAGTGATTGCAAAGGCTCTACACCGCACGGGGTCCTGGTACCCATGCAGCTCTATTTGATTTTTGTAGGTGTTGAGGTGGTCCATGAAGTGTTTGGTCCCTTTAAAGGCCTCCATCTGAGGCAACCTGAATTTTGGAGGGAGGAAAAAGTGTAACACTCCTGTGGTGAATGGTGACTCAGTTTGTTGTACCAGGGTATCCATCGTGACGGGTGCCTTGCTCCTAACAGCTTCCATCATGTGGCTAAGCTCTTGCTTAATGTCCTCGAAGCGTTGTTCCCAGTACTACTCTCTCCTTTCCTGCTGGTAGGAGAGGAAATCACTTCTTCCCCCTCCATCGTTCTGGCTTTGCACCTCTTCATTGTGGCCATTCCTAGGAAGTATTTGCCGATCCCCCCCCATGATCTGGCTATTTTCTCCTCCTTCATTGACCTCTTTGAAAGGGTCAAAGTGGTACTATCTCTCCGAGGGAGATTACTCGGGCCTTCTTGGGCTGGTCGTGCCTCCTGTGGGCATTTTAAGAGTTTCAATAGCTCCTCGTTTTGTTGTAGCAGACGCTGATTGAAAAGACGGAGGGCATCTAACTCGTTATTCATTGGGGGATCCCTTGTGAGGGGATTAGTTTCTGGATTATCCTCGGCTTGTCTGCCATTGGTGGCTTCCTGTTGGTCTTGCATGCGCGGTGGATTGGTTTGACTTCGGCTCATGTTGCTGGTTGAGACCATCAGTCACTGAAAGATCAGAGTATTTGTAAAACGAGAACACCGGTTCCCACAGACGGCGCCAAACTGATGGTGTAATTTTTGGTGGATGAGCAAAGTCTACGAATCTAGTATTAGGGAGAGGTCAGAGCTGCAAGGCTTGTGGAGCGGTTTATGGATGTGAGAAACTGACTTTTGTATGGAGTCAGTAGCATAAAGGAAATATAGTGGTTCACCAGCTATAGAGCTTGGCTAGCCCACTCTTTAATGGAGGCTCTTGCTCCCTTTTCTTTATTAATAACTTGAGTGATTTACAGAATAATATTTTTTTGACTCTCCCTTTCAATGGAGGCTCTGTCTAGCATATATAGACTGATTCAACATTCTAAGGAGTGTACACCGAGATCCTTGCCTTGCATTCGTGAGATTTTCCTTGATTTTTGGGAGAAGATCTTGGTTAGTTGAGAGTTTTATACCTTGACTCTAGCTTTCCATTCTAGCTCCCTTTCTTTTTGGGATGCATGTTGTCTATCCAGCTGTCCCCACGCCATTCTTGTTATTATCCCGTTCGAATAGAGCTGAGCTCTGGTACTCTGAGCTCTTTTGTCTTGGCTGACCTCTTGACCTGACTTGGATTTCTGAGCTCGTATTTTAGAATTATTTTTGGAATCATCAATTATTGTTGCGTAGTTTATGATTCTATAATCTGACTAGATTTGCATTTTTTCATAATAGTATTTATACCTGATGTTTGATTATTGGTTGGGTTATATGACAAAGTTTAAAGGAGTAAGCAGATTAATGGAAGTTTCTAGGTATCTTCTCAAGAAACCTTCAAGAGATTAGAACTCATCCACCAGGGGAAACCTATGGGTTTAAAGGCTATTTGCATATGCTAAATGCAAATAGCCCAAGCTTCGTATATCGTAGAGAGAAGGTGGAGAGCCCAAGCTTTTTCCCTCTCTTCTTGCTCTCTCTTTTCTATCGGGTAAAAGGCTAAGATAATGGGGAAAAAATCTGATTTTCTGCCCCTTTTTATAGTCCCCAAATACTTGGTCCACAATTTGCCACACATCCTCCTTTTCCCGAGTACGTTTTTGCTCCGAAATGATTAAATTTTGTCATAGTTAAAGTTCAAAATATTTTTATTTCAACTTGATTTAAATTATTTCTCAACTTTCAAAATTTTATTAAAAATTTTATTTTTGGGTCACCCAAGACCCGACTGTCTCGTAAAATGGAAAAAATTCGACTATCTCAGAATTCGACAAAATTTGACTGGATAACTAGATTTCGTGAGACGAATCCAACGGTAAGGTCCGTTTCTTCATCCAAATTCTAGAAAAAATCAGATTTTTAACCCATACCGAAATGACAATTTACCATTTTTGCCCTTTTTTATAAAAAGTTCAAATTTACCCGAGTTTTACATTACATCTCTATAGCTTTACCCATTTCATATCACAAAACTTAGGTTGGAAATAAATCAAGATAGGAGGGAACCCTACCTCTTGTAGTATGAACACGGGGTAGAACAACTCCTCACGATGCCTAACAATGCCTTGTTAATCCCAAGAAAAAACTCCAAATTCCACAATGTGTCAAAAATGGAGTTTGTTGTTACTGGCGCATAGCCCTCATCGAGTAGAGAACTTTTTCTCTTGCATTATCATGATCCAACAAACATATGTCCATAGATCGAAGGAAAAAAGAGAAGAAAAATGTGAAGAGAAACTCTCTTCTCTATCTTTCTCACTCTCTACTGAAATGTGTGGAGAAAAGGGGCATGAAGACTAAGTCTTCCTCTTTCTAAGTCCTTATACTTGGCTTGTATTGAGCCACCCGTCTAATTTTAGCAGGTCCAATTTTATCCCGAACTAATTAAATATCAGCTCATGTTCTGTTTAGTATTTTTTTTAACTAACTTTAAATTATTTCTCGTGTCTTGTGAATAAAATCTAATCACGATAATTTTAGTCGTGCAACACCCGATCACATCATAAAATGCAAAAAAAATGACTATCTCAAAATTCAATAAAAATTGAATGGATAACTAAATTTCGCGAGACGAATCCAACAGTGAGGTCCATTTCGTCATCCGACTTCTAAAACATTTAGGTTTTAACCCGTAATTCAACGGCTAATTACCGTTTTTCCTTTTTAATTAAGTTTAAATTTTCCTGAGTTTTACACCCAAAGATAGAGAATAGCATTCTTTCATAGCAAATTCCTTTAAATCTGTTTGAATTACTCAAACTCAAATTATATTTTATTGTTCTTTCTTTTTACCTTCCTTATTCCAAAATCAATTCCTTGAGGATCGACCTCGGACTACTGAGTTTATTACTAAACTTGACCACCTGCACTTGAGTGTGCCTTTTTGGAGTCAATTAGTCATGATGTTATCAAATTTAAGAGGTGAAAGTGTCATAAAGCGAGGAGATCAAGCATAAAAGCTTCATCATTCAACTGTCATGCTCAGGACAAAGGTAATGACCTAGACACCTAAGATGAACCCTTATTTATTTTAAAACTTAGGATAATTATGATAAAAATGGAATTGAAATCGATCTGATTATGAATCCTAGGTGATTTACAAAGAAAAGTTTTTCTAAATCAATTTCGTGTTTTGAAAAGTTAACCAATCACCATCATTAACTTTGGGAGCCCCTTTTTCGCTTCGGATGTCGCACCCCTCCTCAGGGGCTACGTCCATGTTACATTTGACAAAATATCACTTCTGCCTAGTTAATATTGGAACATGTGTCTTGTAATTAACGGTCACTGGTATCGCCGTGGTTGAGACAGTTGTGGGTTGGCATGAGTGTCAAAGGATCACGGTGGGCAGCTCAACTTGTTCAGACATTGTGTTACAAATACCTTACTTGCCCACTGTGGAGAGAAAAATTTCTACTTGGCTGGTGATAGCATTTTACTCCACCTACCTTTTGCCGGATTGGTTGGTCTCTTCATTAACATAGTGATTGAGTTCTTTCCATCTCCTTCACTGATTCTACTAATCCCATTCAATTATCTTTAGCATAGACATGTTTGTCAACCTCATTTAACTTTTCACCTACAATAACTTAATACACTTCTTTTTTTGTTATCTCTTTCTTCTCCAAACTCTAACGCTGCAATAATCAAACTATATCTTTTGTTTGCTCAAAATTGGGAAAACTCGGGAGGAGACGATTTAATTGTGCGAGGTTCGTTGATAGTGCTTGGGGGTGAAAGGAATCATGTAAAGAACGCAGCGGAATTTAAAATTTTGATTCCTCATTCCAAAAATCTATTCATGTTTAATACAAATTGAGAAACTTCATATCTATAGTGAAGATTAAGGGTTACCTCTTGAAGCATGCTTTGGACGATCTTCAAGCTTTCTCAAACAACTTTGAACCTTCAAATCTAAATTTGATCTTTACCCCAAGTCTTGCAATTGTTTGGCCTCTATCGGTATCCACACGAATTGATAAACTAGAA
>CM042202.1:324942-338266 GCA_023539305.1 Ilex asprella | reverse complement strand
CCCCCAAACACACAAAAGTCTAGCAACCAAACAACACCAGAATTTACGAGGAGTTGCAAGGGAAAAGCATATTTTAGTTAGAAAAGTTGAGATCATAATCACCATTCCATTTGAACATCCATATATTGAACGATTTTAAGAAATTACCTCCGCAGAGCCCTTTTGTCCTGAGGTGCTTGTTTCATGATCATTTGAAGTTTTTATTGGGCCTGGACATACAACTGTCACCTTAATTCCTTTCTGACAAAGCTGCACTCACAACATGAACAACATACAGTATACGACAAAAAAGACGATGAGGATGTGACAAACGTACTGATGACAGTTGTGGGAGAGAACCCTTTACCCCCCATTAAGCTTCCAGTATTAGTCATATGCCAGACGAATATTGGGCTTGTCTTTTTTTTTTTTTAAGGTATTGAGAGTACGAGAAACCCATTATGCCATTGAAAATTAATTTGTTATTGTTAAGAGCTTTTTAGTATTAGGGAAAGTTTCGTCATTTTTTGTGGTGTTGTGCCCTACTATAACAAGGTTTCACTTTGCACCTTTTATTATGATGTTATAAGCAAACTATTAGCCATAATAGTATTCTCACTATATTTCTTCTCTTTATGCTCCTCGCCTATTATGTAATCAAAGTTTACATGGTATCAGTGCGTGTTACTAACCGCGCTCACGGCATATGCAACGTCTGGCCCCGGCTTTAGTTTCAGATTGACGTCCAACGGCATGCCAATCGCCAAAGCAGTGCTACTTCCAGGCCCTTTTTGGCAAAGCTTGGGAACCTTCCCTTTAGTGAAAGGCTCTATCCCAGGACGAAGAGAAAGACAGGGGGAAGGCCAAGTACGAGATCACAGGGATTGGGCTGGAACTTGACAAGAGCTATACAAGTTTTTGATTTAGAGATCATCTAATAGGGTTTTTATTTTTTGAATTTTTCAAAATATCGGGTCTCAACTTTTTGATTTGGTCTTCTCTTGATTTTCCTTCGATTCTACTGCTTCAAATCAATGTTATAGGGTGTGATTAAGGGGCTTGTGTACTCAGTTAGGTGATTCAACAGCCCATCACCAAAGATGGATTTTTGCTTTGCGAGCTTGTTGATTTTGCCCAGCGAGGTGTTGTTGCTCCCATTGTGTTTTTCTTCTCTTCCATTGCATTTAGTTTGTGTTAGATTAGATCATGTATTTGTAATTGGCTAATTTGGTGGAATCAATTGTAAAATCTTAACTATTTTCAAGGTCATGATCATACAAGTTCAAGATCAAAAAGCATAATTGAAGGGAGGAGATCAAACGTTAAAATTACGTCATTCAACTTCCGTATGCACCTTCATGCTTAGGATAAAGGTAATGACCTAGATATCTAAAATGAACCCTTAGTTATTTTAATTTAGGAAGATTAGAATGAAAATAGAATTAAAAACGATCTAATTATGACTCTTAACTAATTTTAAAATAATTTTTTTTTAAAACCATTTATGTGTTTCGAAAACATAATTTGAGTCACAATCGAACCCCTCGTTGAGCAACACCCTTTAGTACTCAAGAGGACAAGTTTTGGCATGATTTTAGGGATATTTTTAAGATCTTCCTTAATTTTCTTAATTAAGACTTTATCTTTATTGTTCCACTCAAACTCTTTATCGTTTTTGAGTTTTTCTATCCAAAGAATTTCTTTCCTTGAAGATCCTTGATAAAATTTCTCCCATAATTTAGAATTCCTAGAAGACTTTGTAATTGTTTCTCTTAATTCTTTAGGAAATTCTTTAATTTTTGAAATTCTATGTTCCTGTAATCTTATTCCTTTATGGTCTAAGATTATTCCCAAAAATTCAGTTGAATGTTTTTCTACCTTGATTTTCTTAGGTGAGAGAATAATTCCACGTTTTTAAAAATTTTCACATACTATTTTAAGATGTTTCCTATGTTCTTTTAAGGTTTATAGAGAACACTAGAATGTCATCTATATATACTACCCAAAAATCTTTAAGGCCTTTCAAGATTTCATCCATCCATCTTTGGAATATTTGTGGGACATTACAGAGTCAAAATGACATTACTATCCACTAGAAATGAACTCCAGGGGCGCTAAAAACAGTTAATGGCTTTGATTCTTCGATAAGCTGAATTTGCCAAAATCCAAACTTACAATCAAATTTGCTAAAATACTTTACACCTTTAGTCTGTTTTACTAACACAACATTTTCGAGGAATAAACTATCCATCAAATTCCAACTGATCATTTAACTGTGGTTTGGACTAGAGTGTGGACTTGTGGTTGTCTCTATTCCTTTCTAGAAGCTCTTTGAGTTGAATATCAAACTCATCTATGTCCTGTTTAGTATAGATCATTGGTTTAACCCTAATTATAATACTATGATCTCTTAATTTTAAACTACAATATCTAGGATTTCGACACCATAGTTTTAGTGGGTCTTCACTAAAATTACTTTCTAAAATCTTACAAACCCAATGCGACTCATCTAGTGTAAAAATGGGTGTAAGTACATTATCACTACCCTTGGTTGGCGCAAAACCTTTTTCACACTAAACATTGGTGTTGTTGGATCAAAGGGATATCAACTAACTCCTTTTCTAAGGTTAGTCCAATAGACTTTTGACAGATATGCATTGGTATATAATTATCAATGAAATTATTTCCAAGGATAAAGTCAACATGAATTGATGAAAAACAAAGTATTTTTGGAATTACAAATCGTTTTCCATTTAACCAGATTCCTAGTTTTTTAACTTTAAATCCAATTAATGTTTAATTGTCATCTATACCTTTAGCAAGCATAGGGCGTTTCATACTTGTTAGAGTTTTTATTTATGTTAATAGTAGTACAGGGCAATATTGTAATTACCTATCAGCTTATTATAAATAAGAAGGTATGGGGCAACACAGCCAACATACACTCATTATTCTTTCACTCCTCTCTTCCTTTTTCTTCTCCTACTTGTGCCTTCTCTAACCCTAATATTATTTTCTCTATTTTAACTTGGTATCAGAGCACTAAGTTGTTATTTACATAAAACAAATCAAGGAACAAATTATACAGACCTTCAGCCTGTACTTTGCATTCCCAGAGTTATGTCGAGAAGTGACATCAGCATGACGTCAGCACTTATCTGGCTCGATTTTTCGTGGTGAAGATCGTGGTATTTTTTGTTTTATTTTTTGAAGTCATCTGAATCGAGTTTTCTATTTTTGAATGATTTTCGTGGAAATAAGAGTTTTTTATTCTAGATCTGGAAATTTGGGGTTCTTTACTGTAATTGGAGGCTTCGATCCATTTCAGGTAATTTGACATACCCAGCCCTCTTGGAGTGTTGTTAATGCGTTTTTGGTATTTTTTGGCCAACGGGGACTATCCCGGTGGTCTTTAGTGGCACGTCTAGAGTTTCCTCTGTTTTTTTTGGCGCGTTGTGATCCTCTTTGGATCGGTTGGCTTCGGGGTTTTTTTTTTTTTATGGTTCTCTGGCCTGGGCAGTGTTCGATTTAGCCTAGCCATTAGTTGTGTGGCCTGTGCGGTGATTGCTTTGGCCAGGACAGTGCTCGATTTGGCTTGGGTGGTGCTCAATTTGGCTTGGGCAAGGGTTGTGTGGCCTAGGTAATGCTTGGTATGGACTGGGCAATGGACGATTATGGTTGTGTGTGGTTTTGTCATTTTTTTTGATGTTGTATGTGTATTTTGTTTGGTTCTTTATTGGTTATCTATTTGGTTTTATTCTCCACTATTTGTTAGTCGATTGTGGAATTCTCTATGGTGACATTTGCGGATGCGAAAGATACTTCAATGGCTACCCGACAGTTTCAGCCAATGGATGATTTAGTTCGATAGATTACTTCTGTCCAATTTAATGGGACTAATTATTACTCTTGGTCTCATGCCATCTAAGTTTTTTTGCTTGCGAAAAAGGAAAATTAAGTATTTGACTACGAGAAGGCAACAAATTATGAAGATTGGTGGATTGAGAATTCACCGGTGATGACTTGGTTGTGACTTAGTATGGAACCTGTGGTAGCTTCCAATGTATAACTTCTTGACCAAAAAGATATGGGACTCTCTTGAGGAGATGTACTTGCAAGAATATAATGTGTGCCAGATTTATGAACTCTTTGAACGTATGTTTACTACCAAGCAAGGCACTAAATCCCTGGCTGAACATTATAATACTTTGAAATGGTTATGGGAGGAATTGTTGTTGTATCAGCCACTAAGTGTAGATTTGGAGGTCCAGCGACGGTTACTTTGTTTTTTTCTAGTCTTAACTCTGACTATGCTGTGTTTAAAGATCAGATTTTGGCTAGTGAGACCCTTTTTTGATAGCAACCATTGCTTACTCTCGCCTTCAAAGAGCTTCTCTTACTCATAGCAGCACTCATTTAGCTCCATATGATTCTTCTGCCTTATTCTCTAACATTAGTGATCGTGGTGTTTCTCGGGGGAATGTAGTGGTAACTGTGGTGGTGGTCGTCATCTGACCCGTGGTAATTGTGGTGATAGAGACAATGGTCATGGAGGACAAGGTGGGCGTAATGGTCATGGTAATCGCTCCGAATGGAAGTGTTCCTATTGTGGGGCAACTAGACATACGAAGGATTATTGTTGAGAGAAGCATGGTAGACCAGCCTATGCTAATCAAGCATTTGATGACTCAGTCCTAACTGTATCTCAGACTTCTACAAGTGCATCTATTGCATCGACATCTAGTTCATATAATGCTTTTACTTCTCCGCTCAACCAGCTTATTCAACAGTTATTCTCGTTCTCTCCCCAGTTGTCCACGTCAGCAGTTGGTCTAGCTAATGTAGGTAATTCTACATGTGGTAACGTAGTCAAATTCACCATGATGGATTATTAATTCCGGGGCAAGTGCTCATATGTCTGGTATTTTCTCCGTGTTTTCAAATTTCCACTCTTCTAATTCTCACATTATATTAGCTGATGGTTCCTTTCAACCTGGAACTAGTGATCTCCATCCTACTTAGTCCAAGTTTTTAATTATGGTTTATTTGTTCCTCATTTCCCTTTTTAATTTATTGTCTGTGAGCTAGTTGACAATATCTATACAATGCTCAGTGACATTCTCTCAATCTTGTATTTTTCAGGACCTCCTGACAAAGAAGGTGATTGGTTCAAGGCATGAGCAGAATGGTCTATTATTGGATTCCAGAGATTCAATACCTGCCTTGAGTGCCACCGTATCCCTACTTTAGTGGCATTTCTGTCTGGATCACTCGTCATTGCAGAAGCTTCATCATGTTATTCCTCCCTTGAGTTCTTCTTTTATGTTAGAATGTGAAGCTTGCCAATTAGGCAAATATCACTGTAGTTCTTTTCCTAGTAGCATAGTTATTAAAATCGTACGATTCGCAATTCGATTCATACGATTCGGTTCGATACAAGTACAAAACAATTTGTATCTTGTATGAAAATCGTTTTAGAGTTGAATCGCACCTGAATCGTACGATTTATACGTATCTCACGAATCGTACGATTCAATCATTTTTTTTAAAACCTAAATTTTTTGCAAAATAACTTCAATTTTTCTGTTAAGACAGCAAAACGACGTCGTTTTGTTTACAGAGGAACTCACGCCCTAATAAAAACTCAACTTCTATGCTCATTCTCTCTTTGAGTTGTCTAAAGCTCGCTTTGCATTGTCTAAAACTAAAGGTTACGACTAATGCTCTCGCATCATCGGTTGATTTTTGCTCACAATTCTTTCATGGGTAATTTGTTATGTTCTAATTTTTTGTTTTAAAATGTTGCCCTATATGTTTTCTCCCAATCAATTTTTTGATTTGTTCTTGTTCCATTCATGTTTGTAATTTAATCTATACTGGGTGTTACTATTGTGGTTCTTGAATAGTCATGGTTCTTTAATGAATTTTTTCTTTTCAAGTTGTTGAATTTGAAAATGGTTAAACAAAAGATAAAATGAAGCAAAAGGCTAGCGTCTTTCCATTTAGACGACGTTATTAGGTCAATTTATTATTTTTAGAATACAATAATGTTTGATATTCAATATTTTGTCTATTTCAAATATATAGTATTATTTTTTATTTTTGTTTAAATTTTGTCTCGAATCTTACGATTTACGATTCACTATTCTCAAATTTAGGATTTCGATTCACGATACGAATCGCGATTTGACAACTACGCCTAGTAGTAATGAAAGTCGTCAATCTAGTCCTTTTAATATTATTAACTCAAATATTGGGATCCGACAAGAACAAAGAGTCTTGGATTTCAGTATTTTGTTATTTTTGTTGATGATTTTTCATGTATGACTTAGTTATTGCTGATGAATGATCGTCCTGAGTTGTCTAAGATATTTGTTGCCTTTTATAATGAAATTCTGCTATAGTTTGATAAATGTTTTCAAGTGTTTCGTTCTGACAATACTTTTGAGTATGTTCAATCATTTATTCATATATTTTGTGTTGATCATGGTATTATCCATCAAACTTCGTGTCCAAATACCTCTTAAGAAAATAGGGTTGCTAAACAAAACACCATCATATATTGGATGTTGCTCATACATTAATGTTTAACATGTATGTCCCAAAGCCATATTGGGTTGATTTTGTTCTTACCTCGGTGTACCTTATCAATCGCATGCCTTCTTCCATCTTAGCTAACCAATCTCTTTTCTTGTTACTTATCCTCGGAAACAACCATTTGGTCTAACTCCTCGGGTTTTTGGTTGTGCTACCTTTGTTCATCTTATTGGTCCAGGTCGGGATAAACTTTGTTCACGCTCGATAAAGTGTATATTTTTTGGGTATTCTTGTATACAAAAAAAGGTATCGCTATTATGATCCTGTTTCACACCGTTATTATGTTAGTGCTAATACTGCTTTTTTTAAGTCATCCTCCTTCTGTTCTAGGTTAGGCCATACTCTTTTCGCCGATTTAGTATTTCCTAGTCAATGGGAGCTCATGTTACCTATTGTACCAGAATGTTGTTCTTTGTCCTCTTAAAATACTCATCTTCTATTGCAGGTGTATCATTGCTCTACAAACAGACAAGTTGTTCTATATGCTCCAGTTCCATAACTATCACCTAATTCTTCAGAGGTCCTACCCTCTGATTCATCTGCTCATCCAGCTTTGCCTAATTTACCTATTGCATTGAGGAAAGGTACTTGAAATTGTACCAAGTATCTTATTTCTAATTATGACTATTTGCATCGACTTAGTTCATCCTTCCGTTGTTTTGCATCTATTTTGTCTTCAGTATTTGTTCCTAGTTCCTTGCAACAGGCATTGGCATCCCCCAAGTTGGAAATTGGCGATGAACGAGCAGATGAAAGCTCTTTATGAAAACCAAACTTGGGCCCTTACCTCTCTACCCTCTAGGAAGCAAGTAGTTAGGTGTCGTTGGGTCTATACGGTGAAGTCTTATCCTGATGGTTCAATTGAGCAACTGAAGGCCTGTTTGGTTGCTAAGGGCTATACTCAGACATATGGTTTGGATTATTATGAGACATTTTCTTCTGTTGCTCGCCTTAATTTTGTTAGAGTTCTTATTTCTATTGAAGTTAGTTATGAGTGGCCTTTGTATCAGTTGGACATTAAGAATACCTTTTTATATGGAGACTTACAAGAGGAGGTCTATACGGTACAACCTCCACGCTATCAAGGATCAAAATATCGTGTCAACACGTCCGAAACGTCCGAAATGTTTCAGAATTTTAACACACCGAAACGAAACATGGGTTAAATCCCAAAATTCCAACGTTTCGGTCGAAACATCACTGTGTCGGACCGTTTCGATCGAAACAGTACCGTTTCGGTCGAAACATGTTGAAACAGGTCAAAACACCTGTGCTACCTTTTATATATATATTTTTTATATATAAGTAATAAACAATTACATTTAATACCCCACTACATTATAAATTTTTACTTTTAACTATACATAACTACCATTAATTTAATTTGATACCTTTCATTATTTTTTTTCCTTTTTATAATTTTCTTTTATGTTATTATTATTTGTTAAATTTTCATATTAAATAAACGCAAGTAATTTTATTAATTATAGCTTATTTGTTAAATATCTAGAATTAAATATTTATGTGTTTTAGTCATTGTGTACATAATGATTTTAATATTAATGAAATAATATTATTTATTAATTTGAAGACACAATTTAAATTAATATTATAATAATATACTGCACTTAGTATTATTAATTAGTAAATTAGTATTATAATAAAATTATATTCTTGATTGGATAATATTCTAATTTAAATGATGTTCACCTAATGTCAAACCTTTTTTCCCTCCAATTTAAATTTATTCTTATATAAATGAATGTTAACCGAATAAATATGTTAAATTAATCAATTATTTAGCTTATCTTTATAATAAATGGATCTAATTTTTGTTGTTTCTTAGCTTTAATCCAACTCTATTTCTAAGCCTACCTCCTACAAGAAGGTTGTTCTTGATTCATTTTGGAAAAAGGCTATGGATGGTGCACAAAATCATCACCTTAATTTTTCTCTAGAATATTCCTCTCTTTTTTTCCATTTCTTCTACTTCTAACTCATCCAATAAATCTGACCTAATTTATACTAACCCTTTCCCTAATGGTATTTCTAGTGATTCTTATATTCATAACATGCTCACTTCTGACAGTCACTCTTCGCCTTAGTTTTCCTCTTTCTTGGTTGTGCCGCCTCCTTTTGTTCACACCTATTCTTGCAAGAATAAGTCAAACTACTCTACCTTTTTTGGTTGCATCTCCATTGACTTCTAATTATGTGGATCCTCTCTCTTCTCACTATCCTAAGCACATTCATAAGTATCCTAATCGGGTTGGCTTTCTCACACTTGTTATTCTTTTAGTTTTTGTTTATTTTTATCTTCTATTCACTTTCTATCTTAGTCGACCTCCTATAAGGAGGCTACTATTGATCCTATATGGCAAGAGGCTATGAATGAAGAACTTTCAACACTGCATAAAACCTATCTACTCATAAGCGTACTATTGACTGTCAGTAAAACTACGGTTCATGGTTTTGTTGAAAGACATAATTCCAGATCAGTTGCCAAGGATTTTGGAACGGAATATGGAATTGATTACGCAAAAATATTTAGACCTATTGCAAAGGTTACCACCATTCATAGCAGTTGCTCACCATTGGAAACTATCTTAAATCAATGTCTAAAATGTTTTTCTAAACGGTGATTTAACTGAAGAGATTTATATGGTTCCTCTACTTGGTCTCCCTTCTGGTAAGGTGTGTGTTAAACAACCATCTACTCCAAAAAATTAAGTTATTAGAGAGAGTGTAATGTAACTATTTATACTACAACACACCCCCTCACGTGTAGGCTAGATTTTGGGCCTACCACATAATTTTTTTTTTAATAATTAAGATAACGGTGATATTCAAACACAGGATCTCCTGTTCTGATACCATGTTAAACAACTACTCCAAAAAATTTAACATGTTGGAGAGCGTGTAACTTAAGTATTTTAGTTATAATAATTATGATCTTTTTTTCGTTCTACTTCCTCTAGTCAGATTGTTCTTCTCTTATATGTTGATGTTGTGGTTATTACTAGGATGATCATGAGGGTATCTTAGTTTTGAAGGTAGTTTGAGATGAAGCATCTTGGTCTTCTTCGGTATTTTTTGGGCATTAAAGTGGCTTTGTCGCCTAAGGACTATCTTCTTTCTCAGTCAACGTATGCAACCAATGTCATCCACAAGGCTCAATTAATAGATTATCGGGCTTTTAAAACTCTTGTCGAGCTTAATGCACATTACACTTATGCTGATGATATCCCTTTGGCTGATCCTACTTTGTCTTAGGTTCTTGTTGGTAGTTTGGTTTACCTCACTATTATACGACCTGATATTAATTATGTTATTCATGTTGGCATCCTCATTTTTTAGTTAAATTTGGAATTACATCAATACAGAAGCGGTCGGTAAAATGCTGCATGCAAGACAAAAAAGTTAGCAGGTTTACCTCAGAACGCAAGGTATGAAAATACCCATTTAAAGCAAATTTGGAAGCAGAGTATATGGCCTGCCCTGGTGCAGGTGTCTTTCCTGCAGCACTGCTCATCTGCATATAAAAAGGAATCAAATAGGAAAAAGACCAAAAGACAATTGGAAACAGACGGCATTGTACTCAACTATATGCAAGCATTAACCTACCCTCCATTAACATCATCCAATATTTAAGAAGCTAATGGACAGGATATATCCGTGTTCATTCCAAGCTTACATACCAAAACCAATCAACTACTTCTTTTTGATCTGGGGAAAGAAGTTGAAAAAAAAAAAGAAGACAAAGGATCGTCTTCGAAATGGACTGCGTTAAGGTCCATTCGGAGTGAGGTGGTTAATTTGCAGGTCCAATTGTCTAAATATTTGGTGAAAGCCCAGCCAGAATATGCATTAAGTAACCGTCTATGGTTTTGTCTATGAAAATGAGCAAACACTTACAAGCAATGATAACATTGATAAGTTTCACTGGCGATGAATGGTGTTGTTAGAGCTCGTCTCACATCATTATAATAGTACCTCATAAACTAGTGCATCAGTCCCGTGAGTTTCTCCACCCATTACCAATTGGCTCTGTTTTGAATGTTATAAGATGAGAGCTATCCTTCTAGAATATTGGGCAAGACTCTGTGTCTAAGTTTATTGATTTAATAATTGGTTACCCCTTGTCTATTCCATAAGCACCCTTGCTATGTATTTGATTATTTATTTTTGCTCTTTTTGTCAATCTCTCCTTAAGCATGTCATGTGCTGATGTCAGCTTGTCAGTTTTTAACGAATACCACTGTTGTGTTCAATAGAGGATTTCTAACAATGTTAAATTTTAGATTTTGATCGATGCTCTAATACCAAGTCAGATTTTACAGTAATTAGGGTTAGGAAAGAGAAGAATAAGAAAAAGACAAATAAACTATTATTAGAATAGAATAGTGTGTTAGGATAGACAACTAAACCAGCTATAAGGGGGAATCACAATTTACACCCTGAAAGATTTAAGAATTCTTCCTTTGTACCTTCAAAGATTAAATTTTTCACATTACACACTAAATATATTAAAAGTGTTGCAATATAGCCCTTCCGTTAGCTTTTGTTGCTTATTTTGCCAAAAATCACCTTATTGACGTTGATGGAATGAGCAATACAAGCTAAAATAAGGGTCACACTGTGACACTTTTAATACCGTGAGGGTAAGACCGGGAAAATTAAATCATTGAGGGTGCAAAGTGAACTTTTTAAAATCTTTTGGGGTGCGCAGTGTAATTCGGCCCATTTTTCATATATAGTCACAAAATACTAAACTATCCTTAAATTTTCCACATTGCCCTAAACTTTTTTAAATCCAATTGTTTCATTACGGTCTTTTCCAAACCATTACATTCCAACATTTG
This sequence comes from Ilex asprella, assembly GCA_023539305.1. Classification (NCBI taxonomy): domain Eukaryota; kingdom Viridiplantae; phylum Streptophyta; class Magnoliopsida; order Aquifoliales; family Aquifoliaceae; genus Ilex; species Ilex asprella. The sequence continues at coordinate 326,828 of CM042202.1, read as the reverse complement.
ACCCTTTACTATTGATTCCTAAACATGGGTGTTACACTTGTAGTTACTAAGTGCAACTAATGATTTTGATGAGAATCTCTAGCGAGCAACATTGGGGATGTGTCAGCTTCAAACCGTTTTACGATAGCTTAGATTGGGCTCAATGTGACATCAATAGCAGAAATTTACAGGCGAGAATGGAGGACAGCAAACTGGCACAATTTTTCTTTTTTTGTTAAATATTGAGGTTACATCTATGATACAAAAGCAAAGACAAGGAAAAGTCGCAAAAGCACATTCAGTTGAACATGATCAAAAGAAGCAGCAACTATGGATCAAAATTAGGCTATGATACTACCTTGAAAACATAAATCAACTTTGCAAATAACAGAAAATAAAAGAAGAGAAATATGACCCCTCTCTAAAATTCCATCATATTGAAAAATAAGAACAAGACAACAAAAAGAATAATTAAACTTCCCCCAATGAAATAGGCAAAGATAAAAGATACAATCTTAACAAATTCTACATACCACAACAAAATGTCCCCTCCCTCTCTTCAGCATGAAAGTTGCCAGCAGCCGCGTAAGAGATATTGGCCCCAGAACATTTACAGCAAATGTGGCCTACATGCATAGCATAGTAGTGATACGCTTACTTACCTTAAAATCATTCAAAGAAAACACAATTGATTGAATCAACAACAATTGCATATTTATGTCTGAATAACTACCCTTCTATCAGGGCAGTGTGTGGTTTATACTCTTTATAGACTAAAAGGCAGCCCAAAATTCTCAGCAGATAAGATTCAGACTGGAACTTAAGTGGTCCAGATATGATCTCCCAAGGAATAACTTCTTTCCAGCATAACTATTGGAGAGAAATTGAATTGTCAATATCTTCTTTTTCTGAATACGCATATGATTATTTATGACGGTACTGATTAACATCATCAAACATATATTGGATTATTTAAGTAGAACAAGAAAAATAGTACAGCACGAAAGGAAAAGAAACATACCCTTCCATCGTAGGTGTTGTTTCGGGAGGGGAAATCCTATGTGGAGCCTCACAATTATACTCGTGTAGCAATAGACACTTTACCCAGAGGGAGTGAATATTTTTTTTAATTTTGAGTGCAATTGATTACCAATTAAAACCTAATTGACCACAATTATCGGTTCTCAATCAAATATTTACAATTAATGATGAAAACCCCTTTCAATCACCATGATTCCTCAAACCCACGAAGATTGATGTTAATTAATATTCAATTAATTCACACAAACACTCTATCTCACGGGTATCCCAAAACCCTAAGCCAATGCACAACTATGATCAATTTATATGTCAAGCATTCAAATCATCAAACACATAATATGCATGTGTGCAAATATAATCACAAGTATATATGTAAACAAACAATATGAACACAAGCGATTTGTTGGCGTGGGAAATCTTCCCAAGAAAAATCACGGGGAACCTTCTCGGTTCACCAAAACTTAATCCACTACTTGAAAGTCAACATACAAGTATTCAAGTCATATATCTCAACCAATATCATGACTAGATGCTCCTTTCTTTGTCTCTCCGCCAAAGACCCTCTTTCGACATCTTGCGTAACTGCACTTGGATTCCCTAAGTCTCAAACAATCATAGGTAAGGATCAAAATATCGTTTCGGTGTATTGTTTTGGTCACCTAGGAAACGGAAACGTTTCGACCCGTTTCGAAAACATAATGAAAAAAATAAAAAATTTAAGATTTATTTTTCAAAAATATTGATGAAAATATATCAAAATATCTTGAAATACCTTAAAACATTCTAAAATAATTATACAATTGCATTGAAATATTATAATACATTTAAAAACATTATGGAATACCTCGAAATATCAGAATTTCAAT
>CM042202.1:319942-322442 GCA_023539305.1 Ilex asprella | reverse complement strand
TTTCCCTTGGCGGATACGAGTAGTGAATGATTCAAAAGGCAAAAGATCTGATACTCTTCCCTCTAAAAAGGCTCTCCAAATGTATCCAAAAATCATCAACAGCAAATCAAGACCAAACCTTTTTCCTATAGCTTAAAACATATGAGCTTTCTAAAAAGTGAAATTTGAGATATGGATATTCGACTCTATGTTGGAGTTGGCTATGAAATTAAGAATCTTGCACTCTGAGGTCAAAGATTTTTGAAAGAATTTTAATGTGGCCTAGTGTTCAAGATGGTCTATACCGTACAGTTCAGTAGCCACTACATGGAGAGGAGGCAATAAGCCTACTAGTCTCACACTAAGGTAATCACCCTCTACCCTAGGTAAGCCAAGTGTAGTAGAAATGAGATTTGCAGAACACATAAACTCAATACCTCTAATGTATGTGGCTTACCTTCCGGAAAAAAAAATGGATGTGGCTAAGTGGTCAGCACAAGGATTGGGATCACAAATATGGGCATAAAACTCCCTTACAATGCTATCATCTAATGTTACGGGGTCATTAAACATCCAAGTCCACCCACAATTGGTTAGATTAGTAACAATCGAACGATTTACCTCCACGGTGTTTATTTCCTATTCGATCAATAATGGCCAGAGAGAAAATTCTCCTCTTAATTTCTCTGCGAACTCCGGTGTTTGGAATCGAATAGCTTCATTGAAACTCTGCTCGACTTCCTCATAAACATTCTCAACCCTAGGTTGTTTCTCTTTTCTCAGAGCCATCTCAACAAACACTCTTTGAATCTAGGTCTCACTTGTGTGAATTTGTAAATTGAATGATGAATCAACCTTAGATCTATATAGAATGTGTTTGGGAGAGCTTTGGGACCAACAATTAGGACATTGGGAGTAGGGGTGTTGTGTTCATGTACATGTGTTATTCGTGTGACCCGCATGTCGTGTTATTCGTGTTGTGTTCGTATCAAGACTCAAAAAACAAAAAACTATTTAGCGTCTTCTGAATATTAAATATTAGTCTAAACTATTTATTAGGCGTATTTAATAATCGTGCCAATTTTATAATCATTTGTGTCGGGTTTGTATCAACGGGTCAGAGTTGACACCCCTAATTAAGAGGCTTGGAATGTGAATAAGAGGGTTTGGAACGCAATGAGTCTCTTAAAACTCGGTTTAAGACCCTGGCAGTTGCTCGAGCCTTAGAAGCTCGATTGAGCAGTCTCTAAAACTTCTCCGTTCAGATGTCAACTCAGTCTCGATCCCTCTATAAACCAACCCGGTCCCAGTATTCACTCGTTCATCCTATCCTTCAAACCACAAATGCATACATGATGTATATACAACTTAAATGCAATTAGATGCACATGCATGGATGAATCTATAATATAAAACAGAGCGGGGTTTCAATAAGTCAATCGAACGGTCTCAAATTCATTCATCCAACAGTCAAGAAATTATCATTTTTTCTTAATATTTTTTCCTCCAAAAAGTCAACGATTACGACTGATTTTGTAATACATCCTACGGTATCAAATTCATTCATCCAACGGTCAAGAAATTATAAATTTTTTTTAATATATTTTCCTTTAAAAAGTCAACGATTACGGCTGATCTTAGAACACATCCTACGGTCTCAAATTCATTTATCCAACAGTCAAGATATTATAATTTTTTTCCTTAATATTTTCCTCCCAACGGGTCAACAATTATTGCTAATCTTGGAATACATAATTTTCTCTGACATAATAATTAAATTGGTCAAATTTATTATTAATATCATCTATGTAGTGTAACATTTTGTATTTGTATAAGACACAATGATATTAAAAAAAATCATCAATTTAAGATTTAAATTAAATTTTATATTACATGTATATAAATTAAATTTTTAGTTTGTATTAGATTTAACTCGATTTTGATTACATGTATATAAATTAATATTTTTTTTAAGTTATTTTGTAATATAAAACAAGACGGCTTCAACAAGTCGACCTACGGTCTCAATTTTATTTATCTAACGATCAATAAATTATAATTTTTGTCCTTAATATTTCTCCCCTCCACTCTAAAACAGTCAACAATTACAGCTGATCTTGGAACACATCCTACGGACTTAAATTCATTCATCTAACGGTCAAGAAATTATAATTTTTTTTCCTTAATATTTTCCCTCCTAACAAGTCAACAATTACTGCTGATTTTGAAATACATGATTTTCTCAGACATAATAATTAGTCTTTGTTTCATATTATTTGTGGTGTAATATTTTAAATTTTTATGAGACACAATAATAATATTTTGATTAAAAAAAACTCATCAATTTAACATATAAAAAAAAAACAAAGACGTTGCTTAATACATTTCTATTGAATATAATTAATTTTATTTTTATTTTTTTAATTAATTATCTCAAACTCATATGTCTTACACATATTTTGAATCAACAGATCAAGACTAAATTTTTTTATCTCTTAAGAAAACCTAACGTTAACATATT
>CM042202.1:302431-314942 GCA_023539305.1 Ilex asprella | reverse complement strand
ATATATATATATATATATATATATTGTGATTTTAGGTTGGCATTTAAACACCAGATCCACATTCGAACGAAAGGAGCTTACAATATCTCAGGTTCTGCAAAGGACCAAAGTACTGGGAGCAACTTTAGTTCGAACGTCATATATACGTTCCAACGCACTTTCAAAATCTCTTAAACCGTAGTTCGAACGCCAATTACGTTCGAACGTTGGCTGTCGGGGTATAAAAAACTGGATCGTCTTCTCCACTTTAGAAAACGCCACAACCCTTTCAAAACCCAAACCCTAGGCTACCCTTTCAACTACCCAACATAGTTGTCAAATCACGATTCGTATCGTGAATCGGAATTTTAAATTTAAGAATCGTAAATCGTATTGAATCAGGAATCGTAAGATTTCACACAAAATTTGAACAAAATAAAAAATAATACTACATACTTAAAATAGAAAAAATATTAAATATTGAACATTATTACATTATAAAAATAATCAATTGACATAATCAGGTTGTCTAAATAGAAAGACGCTAGCTTTTTGCTTTATTTTCATCGTTTACTTAACCATTTTAAAATTCAACAACTTGAAAAAAAAAATTCATTAAAGAACCATGGCTATTCAAGAACCAAAATAGTGACACCAAGTATAGATTAGATTACAAACATGAATGGAAAAAGAAAAAATAAGAAAATTGATTGAGAGAAAACATACAAGTCAACATTTTGAAACAAAAAATTAGAACTTAACAAACTAATCATGCAAGAGTTGAAAGCGAAAGCAACCGATGATGGAAGAACGTTAGTCGTAACCTTTAGCTTTAGACAACGCAAGGAGAGCTTTAGAACGCAAGCCAGCTTTAGACGACGTTAGAGAAAGAACGAGCAAAGAGGTTGAGTTTTTATTAGAACATGGGTTCCTTTGCAAACAAAACGACGTCGTTTTACTGTTTAGTGAACAAAACGAAAATCAGATTATAACTACAAACAAATCGACTCTAGACATAACCGGATTATAACTACAACTTGACCACCAGTACTTGGGCGTACACATTTTAGATCAAGCCAATGAGTATGCAGCAGAAAGTGTTGTTAAAAAGAAATTCAAGAAACTAAAAGGTTGTTTGGTTTGTGTCTCCAAAACACTTTTCTGTTCTCAAAATTAGTAAAACTCTTGAGATGTTGTTTGGACAGCAATTTCCAGAAAAAAAAATTCAAAAAAAAGTGAAAATTGAGAACAAAAACTAGAGAATGTCAAATGATGCTCTCTAAGTTTTCAAGCCAAAATAGAAAACAAGGATAACAACCCTAAACTCTTTAATAAGGTCTCCCCTTCAAACCTCTTTAGCAGCAAAATATGGCATGGTATAAAAAAAAAAATTTTGCTGATCTCCACTTCGGCAAAATCGGGCCACGCTTTCCACTTCGACGAAACCAAGCGACGCTTTTCACGCCTTACGAGATAGTCTTCTCTGACGACGAGATCGTCTTCTTTGTCTTCTCCGATGACTTCTTCGTCTTTTCAGATCTGGGTTTCAGATCTTGGTTTTTAGATTTGGGTTTCAGATCTGGGTTTTAGATCATGGTTTTCAAATCTAGGTTTTAGATCTTGGTTTGTCTTTTCTGGCAACTGGGTTCAGCTTATTAGATTGATGGATATTGGTTTGTCTTCTCCAACAAGTGGATTTTTAGATCTGGGTTCAACTTTCAGATCTAGGATTACTCCGATGAAGCACCGACAATGCAGTTAAATCAATGGCTAATTTTTGTTTTTTTATTTATTTTATCAAGTTTAACATATTAAAATAATTTTATATGAAACTGTCTGTTGTTTTCTATTTTGTAAAATTATTTTTGAAAGCATCTAACCAAACAAGTTGTTTGTCTCAAAAACACTTTTCTAAAACTCTTCTCAAAAACTATTTTTGGATACTGTTTTTACAGACGCAAACTAAACAGGCCCTAAAATTGTTGCATAAAATTAGAATTTAAATTAAGGGAGGTAATGGTTTAGTGGGTAATCTAGCAATGTTGTAGAAATATTTCTTGAAAAGTATGAATTCATGGGTGTATGAAATTGTAAGGAAATATGTATACTTTATAATGTTAAAGGGAATTATGTAGATTCGAGTATATTTTGTGGGAAATGGTAATATTGTGGGAAATATGTTTTGAGTTCATACCATGGTTACTACAATTCACTAAACCCATAATAACCTACGGTCTGGGTACATCTATCCCAAACAGAGTGGGTTCGCGATCCAAATCACCAAAAATGGACGATCCCAAATTGTAATAATGACCCTAAATCAATTCACTTTAGAACATACAACACAAATATAAAATATATATTAATTGACTACATGTATATAGATTTATAATCATATATTATTTTAAATGATAGAAAATCAACCATAATTATAAGATAAATGATAATTGACTTAGTGTTAATAAATGTCTTGTAATATATAATGTTATATAATAGTGAAAATGATTTATATAAAAGTTCCAAAAATAAATTGTGACCTAAAATACTGTACTAGCTAAACCAACTCCCATCGTACCGCATACCTAAGCAATTGTCGTACCGTGTACCCGTATCCGTACCACATTCCAAAACGACCCATGATTCAAGTAACATTGGTTTGTGCAAATAGTACGGTAATGAATTCGAAGAGGTTAGGTTAATTTAATTTAAAAGAATTGTACTCCATGTACCGGGAAATCTTCATATTTTTTAACAAAATTATTGACTTGAAAAATCGATTCAAGTAGATAATATTATTTGATGCGACTGAATTATGTAAATCGATGTGATGCAAATATTAAACTTGATTTGAGTAAATTAACTCAAACTCAATGGATTTTATGTGTTTGAATGAAATTATGGACATCAGGTGCGTCACGTCTAGACACTAACACCACAAGAAACGCCGCACAAAAGGTTCCAGTGGAAGGGTAGTCCACACAGTAGAGCTTTGCACAAGGTAGGTGAACTATTCTACAATCTTTTTATATTCCGATAATTAAGTGGTTAGACTGATAATGTTACAAATTTTGTTTGTGATTTTTAATGCATAAAGGTGATAATTTAGTTAGGCTGTGAAAGAATGTAGTGAGTATTCGTGGTTTAGTTAGTTGGAATCCGTCCCTATGACAGAAAAAATGGAATTAAGATTATGACGAAAAGAATGAAACTAAGAATATATATTAGAACACAGGCTGTTTTGGGACTAACATTGGTTGCTAGGTGATGGTTCGTCTATGTTTTGAGTGTCTACATGACGGGATTTAATTATGTGATTGAGATGTCTGAGTGACGAGTGTCTGCGTGACGAGATTCGAATACGTAGTGGAGTCATAAGGGTGATGGGCATCTACATAACGGGGATTAACTTTTCGCGCAATGTTTCCGTCCGAATGACGAGGCATAAAACCATCTAAATGACGAGATATGAGTCTTCGTGACGTAAGAACATTCACGCAGTAATATCGTCTAAGTGACGAAATTAATTATCAAGAGGAACGATCTAAGTGACTGAAAGTAGTTTGAGTATTTAAAATATCTAAGTGATGAACTAAGTTTTGTAGCCAAATCTTTTAGGTGACGAGAATGAAAGTAGTTGACAGTCACAACTTGTTCGAAATATGGAAGTTACTGACAGGGAATAAAATGTTTAGATGTTGGATTACATCCTTAAACCAATTAAATTTTGTGGGTATCTTGCCTGACTAGCGAAACAAGACGTCTCACTGTGAGATCGTTGAGTTTTCGAGACAAATTTGCATAAGAGATATTACAAGGTTGTTGTTAGTGTATTTCTGTGATTGGGTTAATACATTATAATATTTGTTGACTACATATAATTTTTTTTGTGATACAACTAAGTACTCACTAGAGTTTTCTTTAAACTTGTCCAGGTAATTTTGGTTCACTAGCTTGACGTCCACTACCAAAGTTAGAGATCGAGTCGGGAGGGGTGATGAGTGAACCTGAATACGGTTAACTTTTTGGATTGTATACTTAACTTTTAAATGTTATGGATGTACCTTAACTAGTATTTACTTCGTAGGCCGGTGTGCTCGCTTTTGGTGTAACCCTTAAGTTTATATTTACCAAGTGTTGGACCAACATACTTTTCTGTCTGAACTTTTGTAAAAGAAGTCAATAGTGCCGTTTTGCCATGGATGGCCTATAAATCTCAAAGATAGGTTTGCATAACAAGTATATTGTGTATTTATTTCATATTATCGGCATAAGGCCGGGTTGGGGAGTTACAACTTGGACACACTTGACCTTTGTAAAAGCTTGGAAATATTTACAACTTGATTGTTCAAGACTTTAGATTGGTTAGGTAGATGCACGAGCTTTTATCTAAGACCTTCCTACTATGAATGCAATGTACACTATAGTGACCATGCTCTCCATATGTAACACACACGAGCTTACCATTTTTACCTTAGAAGGAATTAGTTTACACTGAGGGAGATGGATTGGGATTACCCTTCACAAACGCAAGCTTGAAGGTAGTGAAGGTGGTGTTCTTTTTTATATAGCCTAGGCCTCTCTTGTGACCCACACTTTTCCCTATAATCAACATTTTATCCACTTTTTAAGTGCTTTGGGAAAGTCTTTTAGAAAGCTTTTGTGATTCGTGAAGGTCTCTATCAAGTTTAATAAGTTTAAACTTAAGACCCTTCTTAAACTCTAAAAGTCCTTTTGCTCTCTCTCAAGGAAACTCACATTGTCATAGAGGGGGTTCTCCTCCTCCTCAAACCCAACAATACGAGTCTTGGACTTAACTAAGTCCACATGAAGTGCCTTCTTTTCATCCTCACTTGTTTTGAGCCTCGTGCTCAAGGAAAGCAAGTTTTCACCTTATTGTAGACATTCTTTGTATAATTCGTTATATTGGAGGTCCTGGATACTCTTGCTCTCATCCTCATTAGTAGAGACATCCACTTCTAAGCCATCTACATCTGTAGTGGGACTCGACTCAACTTCCTTTCCTTCATCCTTGGAAGTTTCTTGTTGGGAAAAGGGGGAGTGGAATATGAACCTATAAAGGCTATGAAGTTCTCTTCATCACTTGAAATTGAGGAATCAACGCTCATTATGGACTCACTTTCAAGGCACTTTTCCTATCCGAGGGCATATCCTTCTTCTTCGCATTGGGACATTCCGCAACTATGTGTCCAAACTCATGACACTCTTAGTTTGGAGACCTTGCCCCTTTTTCTCAACCTCGTGTTGAAAAGTTCTTCCCCCACCTTCTTTTCCCTTTCTAGGAGACTTTAAACTTAGAGTTCCTTTAGACTTTCCTCAAGTTAGTCTTATGCTTTCACTGTCTTCTAGAAAGCTAAAGGTAGTTCACCTAGGGGAAGAATTTGACTAATCTTAGCCTTGACCTTCGCACCTTACCTTCTAATCTGCCAGCTTGGGAATTAGATTCAATAGAGAGGACTAGCTGTGAGTTTTGAAGAAAGTCTGGTTGTTCACTTTCGACTTACCCCTTGTCTTCTTGGGGAGAGTCACTAAGTAAGGCCAGTCTATTAGATGAGGACTTGACACCACTAACATTAAAGTACATGTTGAATTTTTGTGCAACCCTTATTAAATTTTAGAATTTAATGCAAAACCCTTCACTTTCTTGGGTGGAAGAAAGTTGGACCATTGTAGGCCAGTAATACCCCATTTGTTTGAGCTTTACTCGCATCTTTGGAGTAAGAGCAGCCCATCATGTAGGAAGGTCGGGGAGCGAAGCCACTATTGCCCATTCGAGAGGCTGGAGTGGGTAAAACAATACTCATTATGGAATTGATAACTTTAGCTTCTGAAGGAATCATGTCACTTGGAATTCCAAAAGGGAATCTCTTTTTTGTTCTTCTAAAACCTGTATTTTTCGATATGCCGCTCCGCGAGCTAGGAGTGCCACTCACAAGCCTTCATTTATATCGTAGCCTTAGCCTATCAACAAATCTTGCATCAAAAACATACATTTTCTTTGACTCATGCCTGTGAAAAGATCCACCAGACGAGAAACTAAATTCCGCATTGCTGCTGAGATGTCGGACTTATCCAACCTCCAAGTAGAACAAAGTGCGACCCCCAAGTAATTGGGGGCAATGTTACCTGAATCGTGGGTCATTTTGATATATGATACGGGTACGAATACGGAATACGACACATTCGTATATACGCTATATGATGGAGGTAGGCTTAGCTGGTACGGTATTTTGGGTCATAATTCGTTTTGGAAAACTTATCTAGATCATTTTTACCACTATACACCATTATATATCACGGAACATCCATAAACACTAAGTCAGTTACCATTTAACTTATATTTGTGTTCTATTTTCTATTAAGGCCTAGTAATCCGTTGGATATCTCAACAGCGGGATTTGATACCCGCATTCGATCGAAGATCTAACTTGGTCTGGTGAAATCATCTTTCTCGAACGAAATGAAGTGATAGGAAGAGAAGATTGCCCTAAGAAAATTTAAAAATCAAGCAATAAAAATTGATTTCACTCAAAGAGGTGAGGAGAGTGGGGGCAAAAACCATGCTTTCAGAGAAGTGGTGATTCAAATCTTATCCGAACTGCGAGAATAACTAACTAAGCCATGCCATTGATTGCCATCGAAGAGAGTCTTAGATCTGCACTTCATTATTACCCTAGCACCAAAGCAAAGAAAGAAGCAAATGACTTAATTGAAATGCAAATTATTCTCCAACAAACAACAAGTACACCGTTATTGGACTATGAGCCCCACCTACTTGGTTATTTGTTACCAACTTTAGCTCACCCCTTGCTTTGCTTCCCGAAAGCGTGTCAATCCCTATGTTGTGCAGAGCTGAGCATCTTCCATTCGCTGGGAGAAAGGTTTCCTTCTGTAGGGGCCCAAAACCACATATTTACTACCATGCCTAGCGATTTTCTTTTAAAAATGATCATGTCGATTATTTAGATAGATGGAGGTAATCTAATGAGTTTAGATATTAATGAACAATATAGAAGAGTTATTTATCGGAACAATACTCTTGCCGATTCTATAATATAAAATAGGGTAGGCTTCAATACGCTCATCCGACAGTCTCAAATAAACTCATCATACGGTCATTAGCATCCCTTTCAAAAATCATTCACATTGATTTACGTTGCACCGTGCCTTCAAATATAGGTTATCCCTAGTCTATTAATAACCTAGTAGCTATAGTTAAACCATCTACCTCCTTCGACTGGAGGTCAATAGCGACGGCCCAATCGATAGTTCTTGAGGGGATCTCTTACTTCATTGGAATGGGAATTGACACATGTTCCAGGATCGGCACCATTGTAGCTGAAAGACAAGAAATATTGGACTATAATATTTCGATGTTAAAGATTACAAATTGACTTATTATACTCCTGAATATGACACCAAAGATACTGATATCTTTGTACTATTTCGGGTATCTCCTCAACCTCGAGTTCCACTTGAAGAATATAGGGGGGTGGGACATCTGTCAGTGGCGGGAGTCTTACATCCAAACGAGGTCAAACCAATCTCATTCATCCTAGTCTGATTCGAACGGATCTTGTTGAATGAATTACCTTTTTTCCTTCTTCCTATGAGCTAAAGGTTTTATTCCCTTAAGCAGTTTGAAGGCGCTAGGTACTGTCTTCAAGTGCCTCTTACAACCTCGACGATTCTCCTAGTGATGTTAATATCATTCTCTCATCCTCAAAGAAGTACTAGAGTTATACTAGGAATATTACCAATACTTGAATGCTAAAATCATCAGATCCAATCAAACCTAATCGTAGCTTCGAGTTCAGGTGCCACACTGCGATCTACGGCCTGCTCGGAAAGAGGGGTGACGGCAAACCTCTTGCCAAAGTCAGGTAAATAGGAACGATTTTGACTCATTCCTAAAGCCCTTCCTTGGATTCTATTAGAAATTAGAAAAAAAGCTATGAAGCTATTTATTTTTCTCAATCTTATGAACAAGATCTAAGAATAAGGTTAGTTAATGAAACAAGCGAGGGGTAGGTTTGAGGATCAATTGATAGCTAGCAAGAGAAAGAATCGCTTGTAGTTCTTTCAAAAATTGATCTATCTGATTGATGACTACCATTCTTCTAAGAAACTAGGCCGAATACCCATCCACGTTATAAAAAGGGGTCTTGGCAATCTGCCCAATTTCCTATAAAGTTGCTACTACTTCAAATTTAAAACATGAAACAATTTTTTTAAACATCATGAATTTTCTACGGTATCAATAGAATGAGCACTCTGAACTATCTGCTTCAAAAAAATAGTGGTCAAAATGACCCAAGAAACTACTATCAGTCACGATCGGGGATCAGGAAAGAGTGACTTGTGTGATGCATCTATATCTGGGGATGATTAGGTAGAACTCAGGGCTGTCAAGTGCCAATCAATGGATACTATAGTATACCAGCGAAGGGAACTATTACAGATTAGAATAACTCGAGAAATTTTGATTGAATTCAAAGGATTGAATAATCATTCTATGATGAAAATGGAATAACCACCTTTTGTGTTGTTCCTATAATCTCCTGCCATCCAAGCTACAGTCCAATAACCTATCTCGATAATATAGTCAGAAGAATCCCCATACCACTCAAGATAGAGCCGGTTTAATCGGAGTAATCACGTAAGACATATTCTTGGGCAAAGCAAGCTCACTGCCTTAATTTAGGAGTGAAAGAGCCCGAACAGCTTTTATTGACCCAAGAGCGGGAACTTAGACAACGTATGAGTTGCTCAGATCTAGCTAAACTGCTCGCTATGCCCCTTGCCTTAAAGTGGATAGTCTTTGTGAGCAAGGTATGAGGTAGTCAATGGCCTTCTCTTTCTTTCTAAGAGTCATCAACATAAGACTTTTGTCACCTAATCTTCCATTGCCAAGATGAGGAAGGAAGTCATGCGTTCTTTCCCCAATTCAGGATGGGCCCATTGGCTTTCCTGTCCTTTATGTTAGGCTGGGGATTTTTTCTCAAAAGAGATAGACAGAACTAAACTACTACTAGCTCTAACGTCTTTCTCTTGTCCACATCAAGACTCTTTTTCAAAAGTGAGATCACCACCGGCTTTAAGAAGAGGGAAAGATCACTCCTAAAAGCAGTAATGATCGCACAATTTAGCATAAAAGTCGCTAAATGATTCCTCTTCTTGCATCCTCAAAGTTTTAAACAGAGGCATATACCTTTGGAGACCGGACAACTTAGCCATTGTAGTATAGTTCCATCGTGTGAAACAACAAGATTATCTTATGCTTACTAAGAGATCTCGCAATTTGCGATTCTCCATAACACATTTGGTATTAGAGCATTAAATATTACATTCAAGCCTTTCAAGTTCCACCTCGTCGATTCTATCTTAGTCTTCGACCATGTCTTTGGGGACTTCACTTCAACCACAACTTTATCACCTTCAACCTGTGTGGTTCCGATGGGAGGGCTCCAACCCCATTGGACGATCAACCACATCGTGCAATTGACACACCTTTTGAAGAATCCATTCAAGATTAACTAGTAGTTATGATAGATCTCAAGAAAGACAACTAGGTATGTAAGCAAAAACACGAAATACCTACAACTACAAGGGTCTATGTACTCAAGGCAACCACGCTCTAATACTAATTGTTATTTCGAGAGGAAAAACCCAATGTGGATTTTCCCTCGTGATTATACACATGGAGCAATAGAAATTTTATCTAAAGAGGAGGAAGAATAAGTTTTTTAATTTTAAGCTCAATTGATTACCAATTAAAACTTAATCGACCACAATTTCCTCTTCCCAATCAAATATAACAATTAATGATGAAAACCTCTTTCAATCACCACGATCCTTCAAACCAATGAAGATTGATGTTAATTAATATTCAATTAATTCACACAAACACTAACTCTCGCAGGGATCCCAAAACCCTAATCCAACGCACAACTATGATCGATTATATATCAAGTATTCAAATCATCAAACACGCAGTGTGCGTATGTGTAAACAATCACAAGTGTATATGTAAATAAGCAATACAGACACAAGTGAATTGTTGACGCGAAAAATCCCTCGAAAAAAACCACGAGGAACCTTCTAAGTTCACTAAAACCTAATCCATTACTCACAAAGTCAATATACAAGTACCCTAGTCTTATACCACACACAATATCATGGCTAGATACTCTTTTCTTTACTGTCTCTTCCACCAATGGCCCTCCTTCGACGTCTTGTATAGCTTCACTTGGATTCCCTGCCGCACGGTTAGTCTAGACCTCGAACAATCATTGTCACGCCAATGATTCTCGGTATGCATACACCAATGAATGGGTTTGTCAAACTATCAAGATCTTCAACTCCAATTTATGAGGTTGAGTAAAATCTCTAATGGTAGCCTTGAATCTTAGGGATCTAGGTTAGTGTTAGAAGCTCTTAAGGTAGAAGATGGATTTTCTCTCTTAGAAATCTCACAAGAGGTTTAACCTAGCTGCGAAAAAAAACTCTCTATTTATTGGTCCAAAATAAGGATAGTCTAGGTAAAAAACAAAACTCAGATTTACAAATGACCACTTGAAAGGTAGGAGGGCAATCATAGGTCGATTATCGCTAAAATGAAAATCACGTTTCAATCCTGGCAGGGGCACTGACAGCTCGAGTGACCATTAATGACCCGCTCAAGCGAGCTCTGTACTCCTCCGTTGCCCTTTCCAATTTTATTCCCTTAGTCATAAAGAGACCGATCTAACAAAGACAAGCAAGCATAGATCTGTCCCTACCAGTTTTTAAAGCATAAAACCACGCAAAAAAACTTGTTCTCTTTAGGCACTAAAGGATATTGCTCAAGAGGGGTCTGATAATGACTCAATATATGTTTTCAAAATAAAAAATTGTTTAAAAAAACTTTTTTTTTTCAAAATACCTAGAATCCATACTCGGACTGCTTCCAATTCTATTTTTATCCTAATCAGGGTTCAAAGTATCGGTCGAGTCCATGTGGACTCAGCCGAGTCACATCCACCTCGGTCCACACCGAAACGATACCGATACACAATAAACTAAATCCACGATTCTCACTCGAATCGAATTTGAATTAGAGACAACTTAGCAAAATCGATGCAACTCAAGTTCAACTCGATTGACTCGGATCAACTTGTCACCAATTTGGGTGAGTTGTAGTAGAATAATGGACCCACATGAAAAACCAATAAAAGAAAGGGGGGAAAGAAGAAGAAAATCATAAGAAGAACAATCAATCGAAACCCTACCAAGATAATGAAGCAACTTGTCTATGATGCCTCCTTTTTCTTTTTCTTCTTCTTCCTTCCAATGGAGACCCATCGCAAATCAAAGCTTGGAGAAACCCTAGGCTTGCAAATTAAAGCTCTGTCAGTTCACAAGCTTCACATATCTCAGTTCGCTCACTCGCTCGCCCGTACCCTATTTGTTCATCTCCCATTCTCTATTTGTCTCCCTCTTTGACTGAGACTCACTGCAAACACAAACCCATGCCTTTTTTTATCTTTATTGCTTATGTATGTGTCAGTTGGGATTTTCTTTTTTCTTCTAATTGTTTATTTCTATTATTTATTGTATAATCTAATTAGGAGTAAAACTCATTAAATTGACATGTTTATTGATAATAAATATTTTTGGTGACGCCCTTGTAATTCTTTTTTACTATATTTAATGTGTTGACCAATATATTTTGAGAATATGATACATGGATGATAATATTTAGATGCATTAGAATTTTTCATTATTCTTTCATTTTTTTTGGACCTTCTATCTTGAATTTTGAGCGTATCAGCCGATACCGCACCTCAACTAATGTGTCTCAATGACATCCGAGTCAATGATCGATACTGTGACCTTGAACCATCATGCTAAGTTAAAATAACTCAAGGTTCATCTTAGGTGTCTAGGTCATTACATTTATTCTAAGTATGAAGGTGCATACGGAGTTTAAACGATGTTGCTTTGACACTTGATCAACTTCCTTTAATAACGTCTTCGGATCTTCAACTGGATAACATCATAATCATGAAAAAAGTTGAGGTTTACAATGGACTTCACGAAATTAGTCAATTACAATATGCGATCTAACAATAGGATCTACTAAATATGTGAATAACAGAAAAGAAAATTAAGGACAATGCATCTTTATAAAGGAAAAAAGAAAATAGCTTCACAATTATCATTCACTTTAGATCTGACAAATTTTGCTTTCTGTACACGTAATCTCTTACGATTAATTAAGGGAGAGTATGAGATAGCAATTTTCTTGCCTCCATATGATATATTTATAATAACTCGGCCAAGGATCAAAATGTCGTGTCGACACGTCCGAAACGTCCGAAACATTTCGGAATTTCAACACACCGACACGAAATATGGGTTGAATCCCAAAATTCCCATGTTTCGGTCGAAACGTCACTGTGTCTGACCGTTTCGGTCGAAACATGTCGAAACACGTCGAAACAGGTCGAAACACGTCGAAACACCTGTGCTA